>CM022701.1:33860690-34330399 GCA_012295165.1 Asparagus setaceus
GTAGTGTGGAGCAATTTGATGATATCAACTTGCCTGATGACTAGGAAACCTTGGGTAGGCTATGCTCAATTCAACCTCCTTTATTATTTACCAATGAGCCACAATTCTGGAGGAGGTCAAATTGCAGTTTAGTAGCTCTATGTTGGTTCACGAAGAAAGATAGGTATAAATTTCTAGTAAGAACACTGCACTGGACAAGTACTCAAAAAAGAGTTGGCTAGTTGGAGAAGATCTCTTCCTCTAGTAAAGCTGGTGGATCTTTGGAGTGCACTTCATTTTGTAACTGCTTCAGGCGTTAATAAAAGCATTTAGGCAGTGGAATTCAGCTGCAGCAATTCTCGCTTAGCAGAAAGACTCCTAAGTTATATGCAAAAAAGGATTGACGGATGCTAAATATTTATGATTGGGTGGCACAATACACATCTTATATAATCAAACATATCGGAAGATAATAGTAATGCAGGGAGTAGAACAGATGTTGCATTCCTTGTCAGAATCAAAAGACCCGTGTGACCTTCACCGGATTTCACCTCGACGGAGAAAATCTCGGCAAGATACCTTCAATTGGCCGCTACCTAAGATAAGAGGGGAACTAAGAGTGGATCTCCACTCCGAGACCGAAAAGACTCGCAGTGACCTTCACCGGACAACCCGTCCAAAATCCCTACAAGATACCTTCACCGGCGCTACCGAGATGAAGATGGAACTAAGAGCGGATCTCCACCGAGAACCGAAGAGACTCGTGACCTTCACTGACAACCTGTCTCGAAAATCCCGCCAAGATCTTCGACGGGCTACCTAGGATGAAGATGGAACTAAGAGTGGGATCTCCACCGAGAACCAAGAGACTCAGCACCTTCACCGGACAACCTGGTCCGAAAATCCCCAAGATACCTTACCGGCTACCTAAGATGAAGATGGAACTAAGAGTGGATCTCCACTCGAACCGAAGAGACTCAGGACCTTCACGGACAACCTCGTCCGAAAATCCCTAAGATACCTTCACCGGCGCTACCTAAGATGAAGATGGAACTAAGAGTGGATCTCCACCGAGAACCGGAGACTCGTGTGACCTTCACGACAACCTGGTCCGAAAATCCCTACAAGATACCTTCACCGCCACCTAAGATGAAGATGGAACTAAGAGTGATCTCCACCGAGAACCGAAGAGACTCGTGACCTTCACCACAACCGGTCTCAAAATCCCTACAAGATACCTTCGGCCGGCGCTACCTAGGATGAAGATGGAACTAAGAGTGGATCTCCACCCGAACCGAAGAGACTCGTGACCTTCACGGACAACCCGGTTCGAAAATCCCTACAAGATACCTTCACCGGCGCTACCTAAGATGAAGATGGAACTAAGAGTGGATCTCCACCAGAAACCAAAGAGACTCAGACCTTCACGGACAACCTGTCTGAAAATCCCACAAGATACCTTCACGGGCGCTACCTAAGATGAAGATGGAACTAAGAGTGGATCTCCACTGAGAACCGAAGAGACTCAAAGCCTTCACGGACAACCCGGTTCTGAAAATCCCTACAAGATACCTTCACCGGCGCTACCTAAGATGAAGATGGAACTAAGAGGGATCTCCACGGAGAACCGAAGAGACTCTCAGACCTTCACGGACAACCTCGGTTCGAAAATCCCAACAAGATACCTTCACCGGCGCTACTCCGAAAAGGATGGATAACCCTTCCGCTAACCACTTAGGGATCTTACGCTGAGAGGAAGAATTTTATATTCTATCTCCTACGTAAGGGATTTTTGAGTGGGCCTCTTGTTCATAGACAAATCAAGAGAGGATTTTGGTAATGTACCGTAGTAATTTGTAGACCCCGCCAAGGAATTTGATCGGTGGGGAAATTGTGATGGAGGATAAATCTAGGTTATCCTCGCTAAAAGTGGGTGAAACATCCCACGAGGAACTTCCCGTCGAACGGTTATCCCAAGATACTATGGGTAGTATTTCTTCAGAACTTCCCATTTATCTAAGATTAATTGCCTGGCCGCCATTTTGGGTAATTAGGCGATATGCACCATTGAGTAAACCGCTTCTATTACAAACGGCCCTCCCATTTAGGTTCGAATTTACCTTTCTTTTGAAGTGAGGATTATCTATCGCCGAAAGCAATGAGGACCAAATCTCCTTCTCTAAAGGTTCTCACGAACTTTCTTGTTGAAAGCCTTCGACATCCTAGCTTGGTAGAACTCAATGCATTGTTGAGCTCCAGCGCTTCTCATCTAACATCTCAAGCTCTTCGAGACGCTTTTGATGTCGTTCTTCTGGCCGCCATCTCGCTGAAAGGGCTATGCGGCGACGATCTGAATTTCCAATGGGAGAACCGCTTCACACCCGTAGACCGTGGAGTACGGGTTGTTCCTGCTGGCGCGCGCGCATCACAGCGATACCAGAGTTTCTCCGAAGTTTATCATCCCGCCTCGTTACTTTTCACAAGCTTCGGCTGTAATTTTGATAATCGCCTTGTTGAATGCCTCGCTAATCCATTTGGTACTGGATTATATCGCCGACGCAGATGTCTTGTATCTTGAATTTCGCAAAACCCGATGAAGGAATTGCCGATGAACTGGGACCGCTGTCATGCACAATCCGTTTGGGACACCATGTCGATAGATGACATGGTGTTTGATAAATTTGACGACAAGATTTCGCCTTTACTTCCTTTAGCGGATTGCTTCACCACTTGGAGAAGTAGTCTGGTAAGCTAGAATAAACCGACGCCTTTGATCGACGGAGGAAAATGGGACCTACAATGTCCATTCCCATGTCTCAATGGCCGATGTGGCCAAGGATGCAATCGCCAGAGGCCGATGCATATAATTCGCGAATTTGACACGCCGGCATTTCCGAGCCGCATCGACCGCCATTAATCATTGCTGGCCGGCAGCCCATTCTCCCGATTCGATCAGAGCTTGGGACCTGGCCGGTGCACTACATTCACCGCTGTGCTTCCCGAAGGACCTCTTCTTTGTTCGAAGGCACGGAGTAAAGACCATCGCACTGACATATAACATCCGGTTTCCGTGGTCATAAAAGAATCTTGGAGCTTCGCCGATTGACTCTCCTCACGCCTTCCGGCACGCTGTAAGACATAGTCGATGATAGGAAAGCGCCAATCTCGGCTCCAACTTGGTTTGGGTCGCATGTACTTGGTAGCTACCCCTTATTCTTTGTGCCTCATCATACCTTGGTACAAAAGTCGATGAGTCCCGACCAACTAATTGCTCGGTCTTTGAGGGTTGTGCTAACGACAGCCTAACGCCGCCAGGCTCGCGATGAGCCGCTCGGGCGCTGGATATATTCGATGAAGAATTCTTCGAACGAAGTCCGCCATTTCCACGCTATCCGATGATAGGGGACCTGATCGTGGTTCCCGACTTGAGTCACCACTAACCCGCTTAACTATCAATTGCGAAGTCGCCATACGCCGAGATATTCTCACCCCAGCTCTTGGCGAAACTAAGTCCAATAAGTAGCGCATTGTATTCAGCCACATTATTAGAGCAAGGTTCGAGTGAATAAGCACGGGCATGACATGATTCCCTGAAACTAAGACAACCCCGACTCGCTGAAATCTTAGAACATCCGGGGCACTTGCCACATTGGTAGCTCGAGAGGCTCACAAAATAATCGCCATATTTGTTGGTGCGATGTAGTGTTGACTTTGAACTTCATCCGAAGATCATCATATAGCTCAATCAAGGCCCGGTTCGGCCGGGTACCAAGAGATCGCAAATCGCATTCCTTTGACCGACTTCTCGTTTGAAGTGTAAGTCATATTGGGACAAGAGCAAGGCCCATTTCGCCAAACGCCAACTCATCGAGGCGGGTCAATATAAATATTCGACCGGATTTACATTAGAGATAACATAAATCGCCCGCCCGACTAAATAGTGCCGATTTTTCCAATCGAACACTAATGCAAGGCATCGCGCCACCATTGATATCGAGACTCAGACCCACTAATGTTCGCCGTAATACATCGCCGCTCGGACCGCCGCCGCCTCTTGCGAGTAAAGCTTTAACGAGTGATCCGCTGCTGACGTGATCAAAATGGTTTTCCATCAGCGTGCAACAAGAATGGAGGTTTAGCGAGATACCACTTGATCTCTTCAACGCCGCGCCGCCCCAAATATATGACACGCTCTTCTTGTTCAACTTGGAGAACGGCGGCACTTCCTGATAGGTTCGATATGAACCGCCGGATGTACGCCAATCGCCCTTGTAACCCCCGAAGTTCTCTCGCATTTCTGAGGTTGCAACTCTGAATTGCCTTCACTTTGTCGATCGACGTGGATTCCTTTGTTGTGACGACGGCCAAGGAACTTGCCACCGACATCCCAAGGAAGGACTTGGCAGATTCATCTTTAGCCGATGAGTTCGCATGAGTTCAATACCGCTCTAAGATTTTTGATGTGATCTCCTTTGTCACGCCACTTCCACCAAATCGCCGACGTAGCATTCGACCGCTTTCCCAAGATGATCCCGAAAATCTCCGCCATTTCTCGGTATGTTTGCGCAAGATTTTGAGGCCGAACGGCATGACCGTAGCAATATATGCCAATGGCTGCTCAACGCCGTGGTGTTTAGGCCATCGGGTACATCTTGATTTGATTATACCCTCAAAAGCCATCCATAAAGGACATTCTTCAAATCCACACGTTGTCAACTATGACATCGCGATTGGAAGAGGGAAATCATCCTTTGGGCAAGCAAAGCAGGTCTCTAGATCATACGCATCCTAATCGAACCATTCTTCTTCATGACCGACTATATTCGCCACCCAACCGATGTTGAATTTCCTCGATAATCCCGATTCTATGAGTTTCTTCACTTCACAACAATTGCCTCCAATATTTGTGGATCTAAACCGCCTTTGCCGCTTTTTGACAGTTTGACATCCGGCTTTGATGTTGAGGCTATGTGTTGCCACATTGGGTCGAAGTCCCGCATGTCCTCGTAACTCCAGCTAATACATCGATATACTCCCCGATTAGGGCAATCAACTCTTTCCTTCTTCCAAGAGAGAGTATTGCTGATGTTTATGAGTTTGGGATGCTCTTCATCACCCATATTAACTCGACTACTCATCCTTAGTGGGGGTTCTCTTTGTTCGAACCTATCCCCAAACCGCTTCTGAGTTGATGGATCCATGGGTCTTCCCATGTTGGAATGTCTTCATCACTCTCAACAAAGAGCAGATCGACCGTGAGCCATATTTGACATTAAAGCCTTGAAAGCTCCCAGGTCGGGTGTCGAATCCCAAGCCAAGAGTCGACGTAATCGTCCGCCTCACCGTGGATTATTATCAATCACCACAGCATTCATCTTCTCGAGGAGGATTCGATCCCAATCCCTTCTAAATGCATAGTAATTATCCTTCGGGACATATGCCGCTTAGGAGGGGTTCGAGGGCCTCGTCCAAACATAGACCTTCCCTCGTGTCAAGTCATACCCCCATCTTTTCATGATACCCTGTTTCGACTATATCTAAATGTGTGGAGGATAGCCCATTGTCATCTTCACCTTCTTCAAAGAAATGATTCTGCTTGAACCGTGATTCTTCCTCGTAAACCAAGTCTCTTTCACTACTTGATCTTCGATGACAAGTGTTGTCCCAAAGGAGTCCCGAATCGCTTTTGTGTGAAGTAAGATGATCGAAGTCATGTGCAACTCGATCATTGTATAATCCCTATCACATCATTCAAAGATAAAGGATACTCTAAATCGCCATTTATTGATTCATCGGCAATTTGCCATCATAATGTTCATCCGACGATTCTTCATCGCCAAGATTGATTACAAGGGGTACAATGTCATTTAAAACAAAACCTCCACTATAACCAAGCCCTTTACCTTCTTCACCGTCCGCATTCTTGGGCCGATGATTCGGCCGACTCATTATGAGAGGAGAGAATCGCTGAAATAATTCTCCATCCCCTTAAACGTTGTTTGTCCGCACCACCGCCTTGACTCTCATTATTCGTGGTCACATATTTGAGACATCGATGAAGAGACGACTATAACGCTATTGGATCCAAGGTCAACCCAACAATAAGTTATAGGAAGTCTCGCCAATCACATAGCAGTGACTTCGACTTTAAGTCCCCATTTGGCACTTAATCCGATTTTACCAAGGGCGGACCCATCGGTGTTAAACCAGATCATTGTGCCGCTTGATGCTAGCTTGTCGCGTGAATTCCCATGATACATGAGGCGTAGGGCATGATGCTCATAACGAACCCGGATCGACTTGGATCCTGCTAACTTCACTAGAGCCAATATACCCGTGAAGTATAGCGCCTATCGTGTTTGAATTCCTCGCCCGCATATCCTCCTTTGTAAAGGTGATGCAGGGAAGTGTTTAGTCGCAAGGTTGATTGCCGGGCCGAATTTTCCGACTCTACCTAACTGTGAGGAAGACTTCAATCCGCAGGGCTTTGAAGAGCTCTCGCCTCTTTTAAGCGCAAGAACTCATAGAGAGTGATCCTTATGGGATATTGGCATTGGGCCATGACGCCGGTGCGGAGAGTTCGGTTCCCGCTTATCTCTTCCACCCAAGCATCGACCGATCGCCGAGTTGAACTTCATGCGGCCGCTTTGTCGAGCTTCTTTGGCACCACTTCAAGGCTGGCCTCTCGCGAGTGAGGGGATTTGTTGGTACCCCCAGCTCGAGAGCCGCCTTGGCATTAGGGTCGGGACTTCCTGTACTTGTACTTGTACTCGGTCCACCGTGGCGTGGCTTCGTGTTCCCCTTCTGACACCGAATGTTACCACTGCTCATCGCCTCCTCCGCATTAAGTGGCGTAGCATGACATGCCTTTCCCTTCGGCTTTTTCTTCAAGAAGAGGCTACCCATTGCTCATCTTCCAAGAAGTTCGGTGGACCCACAAGACTTCGCCATTCGGGTCAGATAATGATACAAGTCCTTTCTCGGCGCTGTTTGTGTGGGTCGCCATTCACCGCCTTCACCGCAACTTTGACCACCGGTTCAGTTCAAACCATGTCAATGGCACCGACCAAACTTATGGATACCGATTCGCCCGACCTTCTTCTCTTTGGACGGCTTATAGTAATGACCCCTACATCAATTAAAGCCCGATTTTGTCCTTAAGGTCAAACAGATTTAGTGGGTGATGAACGCCCTATGGTATGCACAAGATCTTGGGTCATTCAGGTTCATCGCCTTTGATTCTCAATCTGAGGGAGCTTGATCTTGTTATTTTCCACAAGATATTTGAAGAGACGGGAATCTCGCCGTCCCTAAAGGAATAGGACTGAATCTCGCCTAAGGCCTCTTCGCTTTTGTGGCCCAGTTGCCACGTTGATCGTGGCTCGCTATGGCGCCCACAGCAGCCGCTGGCTGCCGGGTTGAGTTGGAACGCTTTGTTCGCGAACCGCCTTGCTTGTTTCTTTCCTTTGCCGCTGGGACAAATTACGCCGGAGCTTCCGCTGTCTACCGACCTCTCGCTTTTTTCTTTGAGGAATCTCTATTGCTTCCACGAACCTTCAAGTCCTTCCACGCTATCGATGGTGCTGCATCCATTGCTTCAAGCACATCTATTGATAAGTTGTTGCGGGCAGTTTGAGGATGAACTCCTCTCATATTGATCCCGGCAGCTCATTGCCTTGTTCCCGATCGCTTAACAAAGATGTCCACCTTCTCCGTTTTCGCTTCGCCGAGTTAACGTCCGACGATCGATACCTCGTATCGCCATCAAAGAAATTGGTAAGAAAGCTAGACTCCATGTCGCCCCACCGGAATGCTCCCCTTGAGACGCGGTACCATTCAAGGCGTCCACTAAGGGTGCTAACGAATGACCGAACCATCAAGGGTTCATGCCGTAAATAACTCCGAGGTGTGACTTGAAATAAATCAAGTCGTTGGCCGGGAACCCTTCCGCCAAATGGTGTGAAGTTTATTAAGTTAAACTGACGTAAGGGATTGCTTCCCACTCCTCTGTATGGGCAAGGAATACTGTTTCTTTACTTTGAGCGGAAATCAATGAATTGATTTTGCTCTCCAAGTCTTTAATCTTCGCCTCATGAGCAACAAACAGCTGCCAGGTTCGTGGGTTATCATCTTCTCGTGCTTCCTCCCGATCCAATCGCTATCATCTTCATCGACGCTGACGCTACCGACTTGATTCACTTTGATGTTTTGTCGTGGCTTGATCTGCTTCGTCGCATTTCTCTCATCGTCGCGATGGCCAACTCCATTTCTAACTTGAAGTTTTCCCGTTGTTTATTCAACGCCGCCTAGCATTTTGGCCACTTGATCAGATCGATCATAAGTGTTTCGGGCTTTCTAGATACAAGATGATCGATGCGATTGGGAGCCAATATCCGACGATCATCCTCCTCAGGTAACCTTCTTGCTTATCGTGATCTCGACCGCCTGATAGTCCCGACCGCAAACGAAGTTAGCTATGGCGCGCTGAATAGCCCGTGACGATGATTCGCGTCATATTATTAGTGACCTCGCAACTCACCCTCTCGAGATCATCCTTTTGGAATCGCTTTGTTCTAGGTCTCAGATTCGCGGTGAGTCTCTCAAGATCGACACCTTTCTGAGCTTCGATTGGCAATTGCACCGAGAGCATCGCCTTAATGAGCTGGAGCACAAGCATGATCAAGCTTAATTTGGGGAATCCTTCGAGATTTTCTCGCACTCTGCACTGTAGGTGTTCACTCAGGTACCGGAGCAACCTCGGCCGTGATGTTGACGGATCTTTCGCATAACGCCCTCATCGCCGATGAAAACGCCTTCCGAGGACGGGTCAATCCATCAAACTTCCGAAGTGACTTCTAGACTTTCACGATGTGGGCGCTGTCTCTCAGACTTTCTGACCATTTTCAACCGATAGAGAGGCCGCAGGAATCTTCTTGTCCTGTTGAACGTGCGACCTCCCGCATGAGGAGTGACCCGATTCTCTTCGAGGACCGACGATCCTTGATAGTGTTTGGTGGTGGTGACGGAGTTGGCTTCCACCGATTCGCATGCGCACGCTTTGTCTTTGAGGCCGCTGGCCGGCTTGGGCGTTGATTTGCAACGCCGTATCCTTCTGGCTTAAGCGCCGAGACGGGAGTGGGCGATCGAGGTCAGGGCACCATTAGACTTGGGCCTCCAAACCTAGCAGACGCTGGTGGCTTTTGCCACTTCCTTCTTTAACTCACGAGCCTGCTGCACCGTGCTCGGCGCAAGGCGCGGGCGCCGGGATGCGCCTCGGTGTGGAGCGTTCCGCTTGACACGGACACCACTCGCCTTGACGGCTTGGATAGACCGTCATCACTTGAAGCCTTCTGCGAAGTCTCGATCTTAGATCCACTTCAGAGCGACCCCATCCATGGATTGCATGGCCTGGCAAGCTTGCGCCATGCTTTGTCGCCGCCTTTGGCGGGCTCTCGCTGAGAGTGCCTACATCGCGGGCGCTCATCTCGGCACTATCCGACGCCGGGGATTTCTCGCTACCCGCAGAATAGTTGGACTCGCCCCGGGCTCTACATCTGAGGCCCATCGGGTTCTCTTGCAACGAGACCTTCTTGGAGCGCGGAACTGGATCTCGAGGAGGGTGAGGATAGTACACTCGAACTTCTCCGTCGAACTCAAACTCGACCTCTTCTTCCACCGGATAGGGATCCGCTTATGCGCACGACTACTCCTCCGACGAGGCCTGGTGCTCCCACCGGTCGCCAACTTGTTCGCAGAAAAGTTGGGATGATTGTCATTGATTTGAACTGTTACAAACTTCACGCCAAACAAATTCAAAGAGAAATATCGCCTTTTATTTTTTACAATGAAAATCAAAAAGATTACAACTTTTTATCCTTTGAACAAACACACAGGATCTCATATCGAGGTCCTCGCATGCGGGTTCTTTGCCCGCGTCGGACTTTTGTGTCCGTGGACCACCCGCACCAATCCCCGTTCTCAACCAGATAGCGGCTCGCTTCACTAAGGAAACGGTACCGGGGGATCACACTCACGGCGAGAGGATCGCCATGATCACACCACGGCGAGAGGATCGCCGAGCGGTGAGATCTACAAGGAGAAATCACACAATATCCCCGAGGTTAAGACGGCTTAACCTAGAGGGTATCTCAGAGTTCAACCAATTCTGTACCTTTTGATTGAAGATCCGACGTTGACGGACTTGTGCTTGCCGCTGCTCAACCGTATACCATTGCTCGAGATCTCGCAAGAACTCTTCAAGTCCAGCCTTGAAAGATCCCAAAATCCACCAAGCCCGCCCCAAAAATCCAACCGTCCAAGTCTCCAAATCCACCCAAACCAAGTCCCTCGAAGATGACACCCCCTATTTATACAATGAAAGGTGCCCGCCACCCTGGTGGCCCTACCACTTGGTCGGGCATCTCTGCCAAATGGCGGTGGCTCTACCAAAGTGGCCGAGCCACCTTGGCCACTTTGGCCGGTTTCAGGCGCCGCCTTTAAGCTCGCCGCTTTTATCTTTCTCGCCGATTCTCCCTTCCTAGTTTTGTTCTAATGTCGCTGGCCGTGGTTTGAGTCCGCGTGCTCATCAACTCTTTAAGCGCCCGCTTGCATTGACTTTACTGGCTTGACTTTCATCGACGCTTTGAGCGACCAACGACGCCGCTTCATTGGCTCGCACGCCTTGCCGATTTACTCATGTGCTCGCCGACGCTTCTACGCTGCTTTGGCGGCGGATGCTTTATGACGCCGGTTTGTCGAATGGATCGTTTGTTGTCAACCCACCACGAAGTTTCGGATTCGATAAGCAATTTTTTATGCCTACACAAAGCAAAAATCGCCGCTTGGACTTCGTCATCTCTGGTCGGTAGGTCTCTGGAGATGCTGACCACCCACAACACCGCAGGATTGAACAAGTTCTCGATCCTTCGAGACCCAGTATAGGCCCGAATCTTCTCGAGCCCCTCCTTCTCCTCGGCTGTGAGAAACCCCGGCTTCAGAATGTCTTTCTTGATCTCAGGCCAAGCCGAGCAAGATAAGACGGGGTCGACTCCAAAGACCTAGAAGAACTTCTCCTTCCAGTCTTTATTCAATTCGGGAGCGCTCGAGACAACCTTGAAGCCGCCTAAGCTCTGGATGTAGTAGTGCCCTTCCTTCTTCCCCACCTTGACACTGATAAGGTGGTCGAGCATGCAGAGAGTCGGGTCGACTCTGACCCGATGATAGACCACCATGAACCCCACCAATGTGGCGATGGAGTTCGGCTTGATTTGGGAGGGCGAGACTCCCAAAGCTTTGAAGACACGGGTGAGGAAAGGATGGAGCAGACTAAGACCAGGCCTCCATTGGAGATACACTGCAGCGATGACCTCACAAAGGGTCATACCACCGAGACCTCTCAAGCACCGGACAGTGAACGCACGGGATGTCATACTGTGTCATAGTAGGCCTCGAGCTCTATTAAGAGCTTCGAGAGGAACTTCCTCGAGGTTAATCCTCATCTCGCTAACGGCCGGGAGTAGACGGCCATCGAGATCGCCGGTTGGTCAAAATCGCCTATGCGTAAATCTAGGGTTCTGAGTTTAGAGTTCAAAATTCGTGGAACGGAGCCCATCCAAAGAAAGTTGATATATATAGGCCCAAAGGTGTGCACGTGTTGAAATCGAGCGCCGACTCGATTATAGATGAAAGATCGAGATCGACTCGAAGTCGAACCGACGGCCAGAACAAGCGCTACCCTTCGCTGACACGCCATCTACGCCAAGAAACTAGGTGATGCCTGCACGATCTCCGCGACATCGACGCCACGCCAACAAGGGGTCTGCCGCTTCCTCATAAATGCACCTTGAATATCCCCACCATCGATCGCTCAAATTTCACTACTGCCGGCTTGCCTCTCAAATGAAAGGGGCCAGTGTTATATCAAGTAAATGGCTAAGTGTTAATGATAATCACATTTTTATTACAATTTTATACCCTCATCATCTATTTTATATAAATAAATATACCACTAATAATTATTTTTATCTTAATTTGCAGGTTAATGAAGAAATACTGAATAAAAGCCCAAAAGACTCAAACTTCCTGATTTTCTACCATTTATTGAAGCCCAAATATGAAGATAAAAGAAGGCCCAAGAAAGCTCAATGATCCATGAAGAAATCGGGTCAAGAAATCACAAAATCAAAATCACAAACTAACCTATTGGCCAACCGACATGAGCTGCGTAATCGTGGCTAGATTTTAATTCCTTGATTGCTAAGTTTCATCCAAGGGTTCTCCTTCATTGATGCCAATAAATAGGATAGAGGGTGAGGGGTTTGAGTGAAAATTTTTGTAATAACTCCATTTGGAGAGGAGGGTTACTCTTAGTTGAGAAGACCTTCAAAATTGTAACTTTTGTCGCAATTAATAAAAAAATTTCACCTCTTCATATTTTTTTTTCTCTTTATTTGATCATGAAGATGAATATGAGATGAAGATGGAGATCAAGATGAAGATTTATCATCAAGAGGTTAGAACCCTCTTGAATGTAAGTTTCTTTTATCTTTTATGTTCTTGTAATATTTTTTTTCTTGTTGTTTAATATTCATGAGGTTAGAACCCTCTTGAATTAGATTTATTTTCATGTTTGTAGAGTAGATTTACTTTCATGTCTTTACTTTCTCGCTTTAAATTCTTGCATTTATTTTGTAACTTAGATTTTATTTTCTTGCACTATTCACTCGAGGCTAGAACCCTCTTGGGATTAGTTTTCATTTTTATTTATTTTCCTTTTATTTGATTCACCTTGGAGGCAGAACCCTCTAGGAAATTATTTTTATTTATTTTCCTTTTCTTTGATTCACCTTGAGGTTAGAACCCTCTAGAGAATTGCCTTTTCTAAGATGTGGAACTAATTTTTGTGTGAACCCTAGAAATTGCAAGAAACTAGGTTTTATTTTTTATAATGTGTGAATCATTCTCTTATGCTTAAAATGATCATGTTTAGGATAGTCAACTAAAGAACTAATTGGTAGAAGGAATTTTAGGATGACTATTTAGTTATTATTCTTTTCATAAGTATTAATTTTGCTTAGACGATAATTTGATAGGTTATGCTTTCCTTAAGTGGTTTGATAGTCTATACTTAATAAATCTAAAGTCAATGTGGTAAAAAGAGAATGGTTCATATTTTATAAGTGAGATTAGCTAGTGGATTCAATTCTAGATTTCATATCTTTAATTGAATCCTCCATCTTTTACTTTCTTGATTTTCCTCTTTATTCTTAATTTTTATTTATTTGTTTTATTTTCCTTCATTTTATTCATCATTCTTTCTCTCTCTCAATCTTGTTTTGTTTTTATTCACACATATTCACACACACTCTCTTAATCTCTCCACAATCATCATATTTATCACACTCCTAATTGTCACACACACAACATAAGAATCAATTTTGATTAACTCCTACAACACCTTCCTCGGATCGATAACTTTTATACTATAACTTGATAGTTGTATACTTGTAACTTTAGGTACATATTATTTTCCTATCAAGTTTTGGGCCAAGCACGGGAAGGTGCTTGTAATTAGAATTTTTCTATTTTGGTTCTTTGATTTGTGTGTTTTAGTGTGAAGGAACAACTTTGAAGGATGGAATATTAAAGATTGAAGATCCGCCTCTAAGAGGCTAGTACTCTCTTGCTTATGGTAAGTTCTCTTTCTAGTATTTTGAATTCCACCCTTAGTTAGGCTTTTCACATTAAAGACAATTAGAGCTAATAAAAAAAATTTCTTTTTTCAACCCTAATAAAAATTCACCCTCCACTTGGATATTTACTAACAAGATAATAAATTCAAACAAAAGCTCTCTTTCTCACATTTGTTTGACCATAATTAAAAAAGATTTTATTTTTGCATCCTTTTATAGTTGTTTTAATTTCTAGGTTGCATTGCATATAATAGTAGGAATTCACCAAATTGATTGGAGCATCTTGATTTGGCACTCACTTGAAAATATTCTTAAGGGCAAAACCCACTAATCAAGATAAGGTGAGGGATTTCATCACACTTTTCTTAGCCCACAAATTACTAATTTCTCACTACACAAGCCCAAGCCTTTTAAAATTTATTAGACGCTGGCCCCTAGGATTCGAGCTCATTAAGAAATAAGAAATCCTTAAGTGAGCCATTAAGTTTACTTGAATTGCTGGTGTCTAGGTAAGGTTTAGGGTTATGTAGCGCCCGCAAGGAAGGAGGTACTTAATGGTCTTTGACCTCCTCTAGTACTATCCTTACTGCTAACTCCAACCGAGTAAACTTCGATCTTTCACTAAAGGAGTTTTTGATTAGAGTTGGTCTAGTTGAGGCTAGGCTTAACCCTAGAATTAAGGGTGATTGATACAAAGTGATTACTCTTAATTTATTTTATCCTTTTCTTCTTCTCTCATTAATCTTTTAGGTATTTTAGTTTTTCTTTAAAATAAAAAAAAAATGAAAAAAACTTACTTTTATTTTTCTTAGAAATTTTTAGCCTTATTCCCTTTTTAGTTTAAAAAATATATATATAAAAAGAATTTGTTTTGGTGTTTGCAAGTTTGGATTAGGATAATATCGACGCTTAATCGTTGAACCATTTTTGAGACTAAACCAATGGAAAACCCTAATACACCTATTCTTCAAGACATATATTATTCCAAAGAAGAAAATGAGTCGATCTAAGTTTTAGGAAATCTTTGGTGTGGAGTCAAGATATTAGAAGAAATAGGATCGATCAAGTCTTTTAGAAGAAAGGAACTGTTAGATACATGTTTCTCTGATCTTAGTTTTGAAGAATTGTTTATGGATGAACTTAGACTCCTAGAAAACAAACAACAACTGAATTTTTATACCTCAACCATGAATTTTGGGTTTGAGAAAATTTTGAAAGAAGAGTTGGTGTTAGGACAAACTTTTGTTAATAAGGAATCTAAGTTCAAAATGCATAACACCATAAATACCTACCTTCAATCATCAGAATATCATTGAAAACCATGAAATGTTTTGAATTTAAGCACATCATTAATTATATTATTTTGAATTTCTTTAAAATCCGGTAGAACTTTCAAAGAATAAGGTAGGATTTGATGTAGAGTATTGTTCACAGAAAAGTTGATGATTGTCATTGATTTGAACTGCTACAAACTTCACCAAACAAATTCAAAGAGAAATATCGCTTTTATTTTAAGGCTTACAATGAAAATCAAAAAGATTACAACTTTTTATCCTTTTGAACAAACACGGGATCTCGCTATATCGAGGTCTCGCCGCCATGGGTTCTTTGCCCGTGCCGGGACTTTTGTGTCCGTGGACCACCAAGCACCAATCCGTGTAAACCTGTGTTTTGGAACTACAGATGTGCGGGCTCGCTTTCACGGAAACGGTTACCGAGGGGATCGCACTCACGGGAGAGGATCGCCATGGGGATCACACTCAACGGGAGAGGATCACGAGCGGTGAGATCTACTAGGAGAAATCACCATATCCCCGAGGTTAAGACGGCTTAACCTAGAGGGTATCTCAGAAGTTCGACCAATTCGCTTACCTTCCGCTAGATCGACGCCGACTAAACTTGTGCTCTCTGCGTCTCGAACCGCAAGGCCGACCGCCAGGATCTCGTGGAGAACTCTTCGTAAAATCCTCGAAAACCGCCAAGCCCAAAAGCCAAATCCTCCAAAATCCCAAGCCCAAGTCCTCTAACTGGCCAGGCCGCAAGAAGAAGACACCCCCTATTTATACAAATCGGGAGGGTGTGGTGGCTCTACCACCATGTCGAAGCCACCCTGTTGTCGAGGTGGCTCTACCATGGTGTCGAGCCACCTCGCCACTTGGTCGAGGCATCTCGCCAAGTTGTCGAGGTGGCTCTACCAAAGTGGCCGAGCCTCCTACCACTGTCGAGCCACCTACCAAGTGGCCGAGGCTCCAAAGTGGCCGAGCCACCTGGCCATTTGGCCGGTGTCGCCTCGCCGCTTTCCCGCCGCTTTTGTTCTCGGCTCGGGTTCCATCGCATTTTGATTTCGACTAACTCTTGTTCGCTCCGCTCAACGGTCCCGAACCGATCGTCCGCTCAAGTCCGGCTAAACCGCTTGAGGAGGTTCGCTGCCGAAGTTCGCCTTTAACGATTCGACGTCCGTATCATCTTCGGTTGTCATAGTCAATTCCCTCGCCACGAAGTTGGTTTCGGGATCTTGTAAGTATTTTTCAACGCCACAGATACCCTCCAAAGCCGCCTCGCCTCAATTTTAATGAGTCTAGGATGCTTTGGACATGATGGTTCCTACTTCTACCGAGGGTCCCAAAAGATAGCTTCAAGTCTTCGATTCTTTCGATCATCCAGCTTTGTAGAATTCTAATAAGATCACTTGCTGCATTTATTGTCCGACCGCTTGTTGAAATCTTGATTCAAGTCGTGGGTGAGTTTTGCTTGTAACTCGGCTCTGGTTGTTGTTTGACTAACCATCGGACTTTTGACTTATCCGCATATGTCGGCGAACTCCTTGTTGGCTTACATGTTGGTTGTGTCGAGTACATGGAATTTCATAACCCTCACCGGCTATTTCTTCCATCATCACGTGTTGTTGGTTTAATCATAGCGGAGGACTAATCTTTTCATGGAGATACCCTCCAAGGATTCCTTTGTCAAACAAGAGACCATTTAGCTTTCAACCATCGCCCTAGCCTTCACCGGCGAAAGTGCAACGCTTTGACCGTTGTTGGGATATGATTACCCACTGGAGGAGTTTTTCTCGACTGACGTTGTCCTGTCGCCATGACTTTCACACCGCCGATTATTCCTCTCTTGGATATTATGGTGGAGGAAATTAAGGGTTATCGAAGTTATCCTTAAGAATATGGATTTATTCTCCGTGAACTCCTCGCTGAAAATTTGGAAACAGCTTATACTGTAATCCTAGTTGGAGTAGGATCGGGCAACGCTGATCACGCAAGTAATCCGCACGGTTGAGTTATCCCTAAGAATATTTCTTGTGAGAATATTTTTCGAACTTCGACAAATTAGGAAATAGTTTATACTGTAATCCTAGTGGAGTAGGATTTGCACGCGCTGATCGGCGCCGATGCATCCGCGATGCTCGAAGTTATCCCTAAGAATATTTCTTGTGAGAATATTCTTCCGAACTCTCGACAATTTAGGAAACAGCTTTATACTGAATCCTAGTTGAGTTGGATTTGGGCGACGCTGATCGCGGCCGATGCAATCCGCATGATCGAAGTTATCCCTAAGAATATTTCTTGTGAGAATATTCTTCCGAACTTCACCTAATTAGGAAACAGCTTATACCATAATCCGAGTAGGATTTGGACGCTGCTGATCGGGCCGATGCAATCCGATGATCGAAGTTATCCCTAAGAATATTTCTTGTGAGAATATTCTTCCAGAACTACCTAATTAGGAAACATTATACTGTAATCCTAGTTAGAGTAGGATTTGGGCGACGCGCTGATCGGCCGATGCAATCCGCGATGATCGAAGTTATCCCTAAGAATATTTCTTGTGAGAATATTCTTCCTGAACTTCTAACTAATTAGGAAACAGCTTTATACCGTAATCCTAGTTGGAGTAGGATTTGGGCGACGCTGATCTGCCGGGGAATTCGCAGGTGTTATCCCAATAAACCTTCGTAATCTTTCCCAATATAGCGGGAATTAGGAGCCAATCAACGGACTGATTTTGGCTATCTTGACATCCAAACAAGATTCCATTAGGACTCCTAATTAGGTGCTGATTAGAGTCCTAACTAGAATTGATTTGACTCCAATTAGAATTCCTACTTGCCAAATAGGAGTCCTTGTTCAAAGAGGATTGATCCATATGGGTTGTTATAAATACCCATAATCCCTCCTTTCTCGACATAGGCCGCCCTCTTCGCGCTTCTTGTTTTTCTCTTGCCGCGTTTATCTTTTTCTCGAACAACGAGGTATGACGAGGATTGTATATTTTTCCTCTCTTCTTTCTCTTTTTTTTTGTTGTATACAAGGACCTGCAAGGGCGGCTTATAAGGGCGGGCGGGCGTGCAGTGGCGATGGCGCTGGCGACGGCTAATACAGGCCGGCCGGTCGTGGACTGGCTCGACGGTGCGCCGGTCGCGACCGAGTACTCATGCCTGGCGCCGCCGGGACCGAAGGCAGTTGCTGGCGCTTGTCGGACTGAAGGCCATACTGGCGCTTGTCGCGACGAAGGCCGGGCGCTGGCGAGGTTTGCCGCGGCACCTTTGGTCGAAAAGCGGCCGTCTGGTTGCTTGATTACCGCTGATGCGCCCTGGGCCATGATTGATAAACCATGTCCCGACAAACGGACTTTGATGCTATATTTGCCGCATTTTTAGCCATGCGCCTAACTCTTCGCCGTTTTTTTTTGCGCCCGGATGTCGCCGGAAGATCACGCTTTCGAGGAGTCGATCACCTCGCATGGCGCTGCGGAATGCACGCCTCTTTTCAGCAGGCGCCAATATCATATTCTCGCATATATATGCTTGTATCCCCGCTTTCTCCTTGTGAGGCGATTGGGAAGAGCCGAATCCTCCTTGTGGGGACCGACGCCGTGAGTGCACGCTCGCTATGACCCCGCCGTTTCTCCTTTGTGAGGCGATTGGGAAGAGCCGAGATTCTCCTTTTCGGAGGATTGAGGCTTCAAAGATCACCCTGCTTGGGTCGAAGTTGATTTCTTTGTCGCTTCCATTACAAAACTTAAGAAAATTACACCTTAATTTTCACAAAGAAATTTTAACTCTCTCACAAACTCAACAAAAGATACTACAAGTGTAGATCTCCCTGCTTTTGGACTTCTTTGCCCGCCGGACGCTGAATCCGTGGACCACCGAAGCGCCGATCGTCGAATCGACGGGTTTAGTTAGTGCTTCGCAGGAAACAAGAACTTCAGAAATATCTTAGCAAGGTAAGATATCTACTCTTCTCAAGAATAAGTCAAGGCTTAAACTCGAGGAATCTCCGCGGATCGTGGTTCTTGAACTCCTAAGCTTGATTTCGATTTTTCCTTTCGATGGCCACCCCCAAGTGGATGTAGGAGGGTATTTATAGTCTTTGGGAAACGTGCCCACAAGTGTCATAAGTGCGGAGATTTTGCGAAGCGGCACCGAGCCGCCATAAGCCGCCCGCTAACCGGCGAGGTAGCAGTGCCGCTCGCTAGCGCAGGCAGATAGTCGCCGCTAGCGGCAGGCAAGATGCCGCCTCACGCAGGCAATATCGCCCCTTCACCGTGAACGGTTTCCTCGCTTAGGCACGATTAAATGCTCTAGAATTACGCCTAGTGGGCGATCTTCAGCGGTAACCGCCATTAACGGTCCAACGCTTTCACGTTGATAAAGCCGTGAGCCCCACCAGATTGATTTAGACCCTTCGAGCTCATTTTAAGTATTCTCGGTGTCTCGTGATTTGGCGAGACAGTGTGCCTCGCCTATAGCGAGACACATCAAGGTGTTCGCCGGCGGTGGCAATAAGTGTTCGCTAATAGCGACACATCAAGGTGTCTCTTCGTAGGCGCATCACACACAAGTGTTCTCGCCAATGGCAGACATCAAGGTGTTCTCGCCGCGGCGACACAACAAGTGTCTCGCACCGAGCAGACACAATCTCCCATGTGTTGACTTTGAGATTTCGACGACGTTGTTCTTCGATCTTCTATGATTTAGTCATATTTGAGGTTCTTCAAATTTTTGATGCCTACACACCCGTCTTCGATGTTTTAACGGATATTTCACATCAGACGCTACCAGAGAACGGAATATATTGCCGCTGGTTTACGCGGCTATATTTATCGCTCTCCGTATTCAATACGGATGAAATCGCCATACTCGCAAGGTCGGACTCAATCTATGTAAAATGAACTCAATGCCATTTACTAACCGAATATTTTCTCGATTTCGCTTGATTATTCCTCGAGCTTTTAACCAACTACGCCGATGGACGCCATAGTGACTATTATTCCACGTATGATGATCCCGATTTTTATTCGCTGATTTGCGTACCGCACATCACGAGACGATCCAGTCAGATTTGAGGGCGCTCCCGCTGCTTCTCCGACGATTGGTCACCGAGCGCCGCCAGAGGGACACCAAATTCATCAACCTTTGCGAAAGATTTATCTATTCGGTCTACGACTCGCTTAAGGATCCGGATACTCTCATCGAGTGAGAGGTGGTTGAACAAAGACGACGGAGGCCCTTGTATATTCCTGATACCTCGCTCCATTGACCGACCTTAGACACCATGCCGCGGACACGCCGTATGTCATGGCGCCCGACCGAGGAGCATGATCATATTCATTGTGGGTTTATTACCCATGTTTTGCTTCTTCTTGAATCGGCTACGCCGGCCGCTGACCATACTTTGGGATCAATAGCCGCTTGTATTTGTATTTGATTGATTGAAATGTCGATTTTGATTAATCATCTTCATCTTGAAAGTCACCACTTGGGTTATAATTGAAATGCCTTGAGAATCATTCGTGAGAAAAAGCGCCGCTCGTTTTCTCAATATCGATTTCCGAAAGCTTCTATATGTAATATCCGAATTGTCCCACTTGAAGAAAGCGAAAGGGCAATCGGCGTCTCGCCAAAAGGACCGCCACGTAACTGCCCGAAAGCATGCTTGAGCTCCGAGGCGATGTAATGGCACATTTGCATTAGCAATGAGTTACAAAGTGCATTAAAATCACTGTGATGAAAGTGCTTGACCCCGCAGAAGAGTGAACCTCGCCGCCCGTTATTGCTTGTATGATAGATATAGGATTTTTGGCAAACCCTCACCATCAACGGATTTGATGAGCCTTTACCAACTACCGCTTGAGTTGGGCTAGCATGTAGATTATCCGAGTCCGCTCTACATGTTACGCTTGTGCTAAAAGAGTGAATTCTCTTAGACTTTATGCTACGATATTGAATACGAGGTTCTGGCCAATTATCACGGAATTGATTACCCTAAAGATGTGTTAGATGCACTTATCTCGATAAGGACAGAGATAATATCCCTATGCATGAAGGCATAGTTTAGGTGTCATTAGTTAATGACATCTATGCTACGATATTGAATAATGAGGCTTGATCAATTATCACGAATTGATTACCCACGGCTTGAGACGACACTTATCTCCTCATAAGGGACGAGATAACATCCCTATGCATGAAAGCATAGTTTAGGTGTCATTAGGTAATGACATCTATGCTACGCATTTTGAATACGAGGCTTGTGGAATTTGTGTTTTCTTGGGGCTAAAACAAACCCGCTTGGTCTCTTGGGGCTTAAAACGAACCTCGCTATCGAGTAGACCTCTCATTCATAAAAGGAATCGAGAGGATTTTGACCGTGGTCCTAACAGAAGGTTTGACCAAGTGGGAGTGAAAATTAAAAATGATCCTAACTGTAGGAAGGTTTGATCGATAGGAGTTTTGAGACAATCCTAATCAGAGGAAGGTTTGATTGCTCAATCTTGAAATGGACCTCTCGTTCATGGAATGAATCAAGAGGGGATTTTGACCATGGTCCTAACTGTAGGAAGGTTTGACCAGGATAGGAATTTTTTGAGACAATCCTAACCTAGGAAGGTTTGATTGCTCAATGTGGAAGTGGACCTCTGCTCATGGAAAGAATCGAAAGGATTTTGATCGTGGTCCTAATCAGAGGAAGGTTTGACCAAGTGGGTATTTGAGACAATCCTAACTGCTGGAAGGTTTGATCGCCAACTGGAATGGACCTCGCTCATGGAAAGAATCGAGGATTGGATCCGTGGTCCTAACTGTAGGAAGGTTTGACCAGATAGGAATTTTGAGACAATCCTAACTGGAAGGTTTGATTGCTCAATTGAAGTGAACCTCTCTGCTCATGGAAGGAATCGAGAGGATTTTGATTATGGTCCTAATCTCAGAAGGTTTGACCACTAACTGAAGTGGACATCTCGCTCATGGATTATCCATCCACCTTTGCAAAATTGGGTTCTTATATTCATTGGAGGAATTAGGAGGAGCAGCTTAATCTCTTGTACTCATCTGGAGAAAGGGAGCAGCTTTATACTCAGATATCCGTCAGTACGAGGGAGCAGCTTATACCGTAATTGCTCTGAGTCCGAGGGAGCAGCTTATACCGTATACCGCTCTGAGTCCGTGAGGAGCAGCTTATACTCAGATAACCGCCGAGTACGGAGAGCATTAGCATCAGATACCGCTTGAGTCCGTGAGGGAGCAGCTTTATACTCAGATACCGCTGAGTCCGTGAGGGAGCATTATACAGATAACATTGCCGGAGTACGAGGGAGCAGCTTATACTCAGATACCGGAGTCCGCTTTGATTCAAATTTTATTTCGCTGCTAAGACGCCGGCTTCAACCAAGGCTTGATGATGGCCTTGAGAGCTAAGCAATCCTTTGTAGGATGAAGGATCCTCCGTGGTACGCACAGATTTAGGGTCCGGTTTTGTTAGCCTCCTCTTGATTTGTAATTGAGGCAACTTGATTTTGTTGTTATCAAGGAGGTGTTTGAAGATGATTGGAACTTCTTCGCCCTGAAAGAGTATGTCCCTGTGGAATTCTGATTTAGAAGCTTTTGGCTACGCCGTTGTTGCGACGCTTGACCAACAAGCCATACAGATGCCTTTCCTCTATTACGAGAGGAAAATTTACTCGAGGGTCACCGCCTTTTTCGCTTCTTTCAAATTTCTTCCTTTGAGGAAACGCTCGGCTTGTTCTCCTCGTATTTTTAGGTCTTTCCACGAAGTTGGTGGGACGACCCCCATGACTTCCAAAGAATTTATAGAAAGATTGTTGTGGCAAGTCTTCAATATGAACTTTCAAGAATTGATCCCCGCATTCATAGCTTTATTATGAATCGCTAACAAAGGTGTCGCATTGTCTCCCTCCTCCTCGCTGCCTAGAGAGTTCCAATCGAGACTTCGTGTCGCCATCGGAAGTTGCCGAAAAGAACTTTCCATGTCCTCCCGCCAGCTAATACCCCGGCTTTGAGTCTTCGATACCAATCGGGCCCAAGAGTACCGACGAATGACCGAACCATCGAGGCTCGCTTCCGAGATTACCCCCAAATGTGATTTGAAGTAAATCGTGTTGTGAAGGTGACCCTCCGCCAAATGGCTGAAGTTGATCAAATTGAATTTCTACGTAAGGGATTGAATCCCACTTCTAGGATATGGACACGGATACCAAATTTTGACTTCCGCGGTGGACATCAAAGCATTGATTTTATTTTCAAGCTCTTTTCATCCTTTCGCCATCATCCTCCCCTTATTTTGGATTGCTTCCAATAGGAAGAATTGACCATTTCCACCTTGAGCGCCAGATGTGCTCTTTGGAGGTTGATCAACAGAATGTGTTCATCAATCTCCAATCACTGTTTTCAACATTATGGTGGGTTACTCCACCTTGTTGACTGATTCGTGCCGTTGACTGACCCGTGTTGTGCAACCGCTTGGATTTGCAATTCCTCATCCGCTGCATGGCTAGCTCCATCTCTCATCTCATTTAAGCTCTTTCTCTTTGCTTAGCTAAGGCTTCTTGTAACATTTGAGCCGTGACATCGTGAGTAATGGTAAAAGCTCGATGGGGACCAAAGACTTGACATTGTGTCATCTGAAGCTATCGCCGATTGATGTCGGAAGCTTCATCATCGATGACTCTTCCTCATGCATCCTTCTATAGTCGATGCGTAGCTCGCAATTGTAACCGGTGACATCTCACGGGAAACTCGGTGCCGATTTTTCCCGCAGGAGGAAATCGATCCGAATGTCACGGTCCTTTCCCTTTGTTCACCATGTTAATGGTCACTTCGAAACTCATCAATTTGATGGATGATCTCCTTTTTCTTCGATGTCGCCTTGACTGTGGTTTCAGATTTTCCGCGTCGGCGTGGAAAGCCTCAATAATCGAAGCTCTTTGTGATTGAGCCGCTTGACTCTACAGTGCACATCCCCGATAACAACGCCTTGATTATTGTGCACACGAGCAAGAACAATTTATTTCATCAATCGCCCTTCAGGTGTTGCCACCCCACCGATGGTGTGGTTGGTGTGGTTTACACAAATTGCACTTCCACCCCAAGTGTAACGTTGTCCTTAATTGAGGACACGCTCTCTTTGGGGACGCGGCCATTTGATTTGAGAGACAACTTCATCGCTACGCCGCTATCCAAGTTGTTTCAGATGAATCACGAGGGTCCGTTATCTCGCGGATTTTGCAGTCACTTGCCTCAACTTCTTCTTCTCGCCAGACTCGCGGACCCTTTGTGGATGCTCAAACGAGACGCTAATAAATTCTTTCATTGAGCCGCCGATGGCTCAAGACATCTCAACATCACTTGATTTTGGGTACGGCCCCCAACTCGTCCGTTGTTTATGGATCGTGACCCAAACGTTCCATTACCTGTTTTGACTTTGGTTCTCAATTGTGGACCAAGGCGACAAATCGGTTGACGGATTTCCGTGACTTAACGGTTGATACCTCACCTAAAAGTGGAAGAAAGGTGGAAAAGCTAAATTTTCATTAAGGCATGGAGGACCGCCGCTTTGGCGCAGGCGCCGACGTTCACCGGGCGCTGAAGCTTTACATCGCCGCCGTTGTAGGCAATTTAGGCCGTCTGGCCGGGCGTTCGAATCGCTCTACCAAGAATTCGGGCGAGGCAGACTTTGAGCCAATTTTGACTTCGACCCAAACTTACGCATTTTGAGCCGCTTGTCGGGTTGATTTAGACTCCTCGCTACTAACAATGGCACGCATGAGCAACGCTGCACGGCGCTTTTTGAGCCTTTTGTCAATCGTCCTTTGACGCGAACCCATTCTTCCTTGGGAGGAGGCCGACGGATTGAGAAATTGCGCTTTGTTGATGCCTTTGATCACGGAGTTCTCGGATAGTGAACTCCATCCGCTGACTCCTGTGGTTCTAATAACCGACGGGCCATCTTTTGACGCTTGTCTTTGGCGAAGCTCTTCGCCGATCGCTTGAGATCTTGTTGAGAGGGGAATCGCCTGCCGCAGTTTAACGGTCGCTGGCGCATCACAACAGTAACTAACCTCTTAGAGATGAGATCCCATGTTTGGCGGGTGAGGAGGACTTCGATGTGGACGAGGAGAGATACTCTTCAATTTGGCTTGATCGAAGAAGTAGTCTATTCCATCAACCATGAGGTCGGCCGATCACGCAGGTCGCTAATAATAACCATCTCTGCAGACCGCTATTCCCATCGGTCGCCATCGTTTGGGTCTAAAGTTGATTTCTTTGTCGCTTCCATTACAAAACTTAAGAAAATTACACCTTAATTTTCGCCACAAAGAAATTTTTCAAGAATCTCTCACAAACTCAACAAAAGATACTACAAGTGTAGATCTCCTCGCTTTTGTGGACTTTGCCAAGGTTTGACTCGTAATCCGTGGACCACCGAAATGATCGCCGAATCGACGGGTTTAGTTAGTGCTTCGCGAAGCGAAACAAGAACTTCAGAAATATCTTAGCAAGGTAAGATATCTACTCTTCTCAAGAATAAGTCAAGGCTTAAACTCGAGGAATCTCCGCTGCGGATCGTGGTTCTTGAACTCCCAGCTTGATTGATTTTCTCGATGGCTTCCGATGTCCCACTTCCAAGCGGGACGAGGGAGGGTATTTATAGTCTTTGGGAAACGTGCCCACAAGTGTCATAAGTGCCGGAGATTTTGCAAGCACAAGCAGCCGAAATGCTTAAGCCGCTTCGCTTAACCCTGAGGTAAGGCCGCTCGCTTAGCGGCAGGTAAGATGGGTCAGCCGCTAGCGGGCGAGGCAAGATGGGCTGCCTCACGACAAGCAGGCAATATCGCCCCTTCACCAGAACGTTTCGCTTTTAGGCACGATTAAATGCTCCTAGAATTACCTAGTATATCTTCGCGGTAACCGCCATTAACGGTTCAACGCTTTCACGCTGATAAAGTCAAGTGAGCCCCACCAAAGATTGATTTAGACCCTTCGAGCTCATTTTGGTATTCTGGTGTCTCAGATTGGCGAGACAGTAAGTGCCTCGCCTATAGCGCACACATCAAGGTGTCTCGCCAGGCGTAGGTACACACAAGTGTTCGCTAATAGCAGACACATCAAGGTGTTCTCGCCGCGGCGGTATACATACGCGTCTCGCCAATGCCAGACATTCAAGGTGCCTCGCCTGGGCGACATTAAACAAGTGTCTCGCGACCGTAGCGACACAATCTCCCCATGTGTTGACTTTGAGATTTCGACGACGCTTGTTCTTCGATCTTCTCATGATTTAGTCATATTTGAGGTTCTTCAAAGAATTTTTGATGCCTACACCCGCTTCGATGTTTTAACGAGCGCATTTCACACCGATTTCTACCAGAACGGAATATATTGCCGCTGGTTTACGCCTATATTTATCGCTCTCCCGTATTCAATACTGATGAAATCGCCATACTCGCTATAAGGTTGTGACTCAATCTATGTAAAATGAACTCAACGCCATTTACTAACCGAATATTTTCTCGATTTCAGCTTGATTATTCCTCGAGCTTTTCCAACCTACGGGTCGATGGACGCCATAGTGACTATTATTCCACGGGCGATGATCCCGCATTTTATCTTCGGCCGATACCGCACATCACCGAGACGATCCAGTCAGATTTGAGGGCCCGCTTCTCCGACGATTGGTCACCGATGCGTCAGCCGGGGACACCACTCTATCGAACCTTTATGTAAAGACGGATTATCTATTCGCGACTCGCTTAAGGATCCTGGATACTCATCGAGAGTGAGAGGTGGTTGAACAAAGACGACGAGGCCCCTTGTATATTCCTGATACCTCGCCTCTCATTGACCACCTTAGACACTATGTCGCGGACACGCGTGATGTCATGGCTGCCCGACCGAGGAGCATGATCATATTCATTGTGGGTTTATTACCCGCCACTCTGCCTCGGTTCCAACAGAATCGCTGCCATCTACTTCACCTCGGGTTGTAGGGTCGACACACCACCCCGCGGATGAGCTTTTGTTCCGCCTTTGACTTTGAAGAATCGCTTTGCTAAATTGCGTAGAAATGCCATTCAGCCATAGATTCTTCGTTGGGTTCACTACAATAAGCATTGGTGGGTCGCTTGACCACTTACGCCCTCACCGATGGGATGGAGAACTTTCGCTGTGGTCTCAGATTCACGATTTCGCCACCATGTATGGCCTTCCAATCAGGCCAATCATTTCTTCACCTTATTCGAAGCTTTATAATCCAGATTCAACACGCTTTCTCACTAAACACTACGAAGGTTGGCTTTACATGAGATGTACCGATTTCGTGTCCCCATGGGGAAGATGCTATATCGAGTTCCTCCAATCGAACCGAGCCGGTTGAAGGAACACACTCATCGTTATAAGACTTTACGGGATCTCACTTGTCATTACTATATAGCTCGCCCAATCAACCTTTGCCAAAAGGAAATCGCAGTGAGTCTCAAGGCCACTAATTACTTGTTCCAAAGATTTGGAGGACAAATGGCGAGGAAATATGTGAACTATCACCGCCACCTTCAAGGTTAATGAACTGATCGAGAAGTCCGAGGCTAACTCTTATACCAGCTACGCCAAAGAAGGCTTTCCTTCGTGGACCAAGTTTGCGACCTTCGCGGGCATAGTGAAGCCTATCCAAAACCACAACTCTCTAGTGCTACCTTGCAACTGCTCAAGAAGTGTGTGGTTCCATATCAATCTGATGATGCTTTACCCTTGGAGGTCCCACTTAGCTCAGTCACCCACAAGAAGGAACTCTCTCCTTCCTGATGGTGGCTAATATTCACCGTGGATTGTGGCATATAGTTCGAAAGGCCACTGCAGAAAGGACGAGCCATCATCACGCATCCCTTCCTCGGTCCAGTAGAGCTCCCATATACCTATTTGATGGCCCGGTTGGTCTCCATCGCCCGACATGATGTCGGCACCGTTCCACAGATTCGCCTACTCCTTTCTTGCGCTTGGTAGAGGATTGCATGGAAGGCTGGTTTTGCAGAGATCAAGAAACAGATGCGATTCACAAAGGGTGGATCTTTTACGATGTTTTCCTCGATTCTCGGTCAATATGGTGAGTCCTTGGTTGACAGGGTGCCAAGACACGCAGACTTCACTTGACATTGGTCGCTTTAACCGCTAGTGAATATCGCCGTGGTATCTCACCTCTCCGGTAAAGGAGGAATGCTTCATTGAGCCTTATTTTCCTCGCTGCTTGCTCGCCAGCCGGCACGCACCAACTTTATGTTGGGAACCCGAACCGACCTGCACTCCAGGTGGACTTGTGGATGGCCTTCAGCATGGTTGTGGAGCCGGATGTACCGAAGCTAGATTCGGGCCTCCGAGCTCGCATCCACCGAGTCGACATTCCTTCATTGTAGGGTATTAGTAGCTAACGAGCCAGTCCCCGGGAGGGCTATCTCGCACTGTGGTCAAGCATCGCTATGAGCCGACACTTGACATCCTCGATGCCGCCAAGTTCAGAAGGAAGCTAGCCTCCCTCCGACAGGCCGAGGGGAATTCCACCACTGTGTCGGGACTTTAGAAGAGGACCAAGTGTGCCACAAGACCTCTAAGATTTCTTTTCCCCTTCGCTTTTCATCCTTTCTATGGGATTCTCATTCAACCTAATTTTCGTGAAAATCAAGAAGAAGAATTTCAACCTTCTCGAGGTTAAACGAAAGAGGTTAGCCCATAAGTCTCTATGCGGAATCTTCTGGTCCTTTGATATAGACTTGACCAATGATAATCCAAAATGAATGGAGGTAACAATTCGCCATGAAGTAACCTCGAATTTCTGCTTTTGAGACTAACATTTCGCGCATGCGGGGGTTTTAGAGATTACGACTCGCTTTGATTTTCCTCACCACAATTCTCACTGAGCTCCCGCTCTGCCGAGCCAAGTTTTACTCAACAAATATATGGAGCTATGGCGGAGGAGGCCGGTAGGACCTCGATTCGAACCTGTGTACATCTAACATCGATAATTCCTCTTCTCGATGGCTAATGCGAAAATTAAACGACTCTAATTTAATTCCCACTAATTGCCTCTTCGCTTTTGCTCTTTAGAGAGATTGCAGGAGACAAATGCACAAACCGGAGACTAGCCTAACCACACCGTAGGAGGTAAGTAACTTTACCTATTGTTCATCTTAATTGCATTCGCTTCCTAATGCCTTTTTTCGTGACTTCAATGGAAGATCTCTGTACCGGTTTATAAGAGTACTTCCATGGATGACCTCATACGCACTTGGTCACAAGACGCAACGATTCTGAAGATTTACCCAAACTACCATCCCCAAGAAGGTATGAATTTTCTTCGTTAATTATAGGACCACCGCTGGCCAATACCACTATAATTAAAAGAGGTCAGACGCCCCTTGTGTAGTGGCAGGGACTCCTCTTCACGCTTCTCGTAATCAGCCTACGACAAATATCGCTGAGATAGATGAGCACATTGAGGGCTCACCGGGCTGACAAAGATCCCACCGATAGATACCGTAGACTCGCTAGCCTCTCAAACTACATCAAGGAACGGTAAGGGTCTTTAGCCAAATAAGCTACCATTTTTACCGAAAATTCTAAAGTCCTTCTTTTCTCAGGCAGAGCCTACATCTCACTCCATGACGGGTGAGAGCTTGATGCCGGATGAAGATCCATCCCATCTTATTATCCGCTTAGTACGCCATTCTTTCTCCGATGAACACGGTGGATCGAAAAGGTCCTTCATGGCGGCTTTCTCTTCATCAGCTCAGCCACCGCTGATCCCTGATGGCCTTGATAATGATATGGGTTATCCCGATCGGCTCGCACCATTGTTGATGACCTCGCCCATCCGAGGGAAAGCTTCAGAGATCGAAGAGTCGGGTAGCCGGGCTTCATATGTAGCCGCCACGCGCTTAGAGGCATGCCGATGCTCGCGGTTTTACCGGGCTCAAGTCCGATGCGAGAGACCACACATCAGCTCTGGAGCTGTTGCCGACATATTCTTCCCTAAGCCACATCCGCATCGATATTGTGGCGAAAAGGAGAGGATAATATCGCCGGGAGAGCTCCATGCCGAGGAAGATAGATGAGCAGCTTGAGTCGCCAAGGCCAACAAGGAAGAAGCCCTCACTGCCTAGGAGCTCGACCGTCGGCGTAAACCGGCCGAGCTCGAGGAGGCAACCACGAAGACATCAACACCGCATGAGGAGTCCTTCAGGCCGAAGCAGGTGAAGAACTCCACCAGCTTACAATGGTGAAGTGTCTCACCAACAACAAATCCTTTGTCATAGACTTGATGTTTAAACAGCTTGTAGCTCCTTCTATGTTTGCTTCAAATGAATAAGATCCATCCCTTTCATTATTTATTATGATTCTTTTACTTCACGTAAATAATTAACCATAATACTTATAGGATTTTTGGCAAACCCTCACCATCAACGGGTTTGATTAGCCTTTACCAACCACCGCTTGAGTTGGCTAGCGTATGATTATCGTGATCCGCTCGCGACGGACGCTGTGCTAAAAGAATGAGACTCTTCTAGACTTGTTGCTATGATATCAATACATAGGCTTCGACTTTTACTGCGGAGACCACCCTAGAACGCGGTTACACGACTCTATCCCTCTTAGGCTTCTGGATGAAATACCCTTAATCGAACTCGTGTCTTCAATCGAAAAAACTAAACCGCAACGGTGTGAGGCGCTGGCTTTATCCCTTCTTAGGTTTCGGATAAAATACCCTTAATCGAACTCGTGTCTTCTTCAATCGAGAAAGACTAAACCGCAACGCTGCAGAGGCGCTGGACTTTAGGTTATTGCCAACCCCTCTCAACGGGTTTGATGAGCCTTTACCAACTACCGCTTGAGTCACTAGCGCGGATTATCTCGATCCGCTCACATGACGCTAAAAGAATGAGACTCTCTTAGACTTAATGCTACATGTTGAATATGTAGCTTTTTTTACTCGAAGACTAACCCAAATAACAAGCTGAAATATGCTATTTTATCCCTTCTTAGGCTTCGGATAAAATACCCCGTAATCCAACTCGTGTCTTCTTCAATCTGAGAAAGACTAAACCGCAACGCTGTAGGCGTTGGCTTTATCCCTTCTTAGGCTTCGGATAAAATACCCCGTAATCGAACTCGTGTCTCTTCAATCTAAAAGACTAAACCGCAACGCTGTGAGGCGCTGGTTTTATCCCTTCTTAGGCTTCGATAAAATGCCCCAAGATGAATCTTGTGTCTTTGACCGAGAATGACCGAACCGGTTAAGATTGATTGAGGTGGGAAAGGAAGAATGTGTTCTATTTCCTGATGAGGCTACCAGAGATTCCTTGTCAGAGGAATCAAAAGACTCGTGACCTTCACCCGACTACCTGGTTCAAAATCTCGGCAAGATACCTTCAAATGGGCGCCACCTAAGATAAGAGGGGAACTAAGAGGGATCTCCACCGAGAACCGAAGAGACTCAGCGACCTTCACCGGACAACCCCGGTCCAAAATCCCTACAAGATACCTTCACGGGCCACCTAAGATGAAGATGGAACTAAGAGTGGATCTCCACCGAGAACCGAAGAGACTCAGCACCTTCACGGACAACCCGGTCTCGAAAATCCCTACAAGATACCTTCACGCTTACCTAAGATGAAGATGGAACTAAGAGTGGGATCTCCACCGAGAACCGAAGAGATCTCAGCACCTTCACGGACAACCTGTCCGAAAATCCCTACAAGATACCTTCACGCTACCTAAGATGAAGATGGAACTAAGAGTGGGATCTCCACCGAGAACCTAAGAGACTCAGCACCTTCACCGACAACCCGGTCTGAAAATCCCTACAAGATACCTTCACGGCGGGCTACCTAAGATGAAGATGGAACTAAGAGTGGGATCTCCACCGAGAACCTAAGAGACTCAGCGACCTTCACGACAACCCGTTCAAAATCCCTAAGCATACCTTCACCGGCGCTACCTAAGATGAAGATGGAACTAAGAGTGGGATCTCCGAGAACCGAAGAGACTCAGCGACCTTCACCGGACAACCCGGTCTCAAATATCCCTACAAGATACCTTCACCACGCTACCTAAGATAAAGATGGAAAGAACCCTCCGCTTATCACTTAAAGGGGATCCTTGGAGAGGAAGAATTTTATATTCTATCTCCAAAAGGGATTTTAATTGGGCCTCTTGTTCATAGAAGGAATCAAGAGGAGATTGTGGCAATGTACTGTAGGTTTAGGCCCACCGCACAAGGAATTTGATCGGGTGGGGAAATTATGATGGAGGATAAATCTAGGGTTATCCTCAAGGAAAGTGGGTAATACATCCCACGAGGAACTTCCCCGCTGAATGGTTATCCCGAAGATACTAAGGGTAGTATTTCTTCAGAACTTCCCATTTATCTAAGATTAATTGCCTCGCCATTTGGGTAATTAGGCGATACGCACCATTGAGTAGACCGCTTTATTACAAACGCCCTCCCATTTAGGTTCGAATTTACCTTTCTTCTTGAAGTGAGGATTATCGGTCGCCGAAAGCAATGAGGACCAAATCTCCTTCTAAAGGTTCTCTGTCGAACTTTCTTGTTGAAAGCCCCCACATCCTAGCTTGGTAGAACTCAATGCATTGTTGAGCCTCCAGCGCTCATCTAACATCTCAAGCTCTTCGAGACGCTTCGATGTTGTTCTTCGGCCGCCATCTCGCTGGAAAGGGCGGCGCGGCGACGGACTGAACTTCCAACGGAGAATCGCCGCACCTGAAACTGTGGAGTACGGGTCGCCCCTGGGCCATGCGCGCATCACAGCGATATGCCCGTAGTAAGCCCGAAGTTTATCATCCCGCCTCGCTTGTTATTCTTCACAAGCTTCGCCAAAATTTTGATGATTGTCTTGTTGAATGCCTCGCTAATCCATTTGCGCCGATTATAGGCCGCCGACGCAGACGCCTTGTATCTTGAATTTCTCGCAAAACCCGATGAAGGAATTGCCGATGAATCGGGGACCGCTTGTCATGCACGATCCGTTTGGGACACCATGTCGATAGATGACATGGTGTTTGATAAATTTAATGACGGTATCGCTTTACTTCTTTTAGGATTGCTTCACCACTTGGAGAAGTAGTCGGTGATCGCTAGAATAAAACGACGCTTTTGATCGACGGAGGAAAAATGGGACCTACAACGCCCATTCCCCATGTCTCAATGGCCGTGATGTGGCCGGAAGGATGCAATCGCCAGAGGTCGATGCATATAATTCGCGCGGAATTTGACACGCGCGGCATTTCCGAGCCGCATCGACCGGCATTAATCATCGTGGCCAAAAGTAGCCCATTCTCCCGATTCGATCAGAGCTTGGGACCAGCCGGTGTGCACTACATTCACCTTCGTGGTGCTTCCCCGAAGGACCTCTTCGCCTTTGTTTTGAGGCATCGAGCAAAGACCATCGCACTGACGACATATAACATCCGGGTTTGAGTGTCATAAAGAATCTTGAGCTCTTCACCGATTGACTTCTCCCCTCACGCCTTCCCATGCCATGTAAGACGAGTCGATGATAGAAAGCCAATCTCGGCTCCAACTTGGTTTGGGTTGCATGTACTTTTGGTAACTACCCCTTATCTTCTTGTGTCTCATCGATAATGGTAATGAAGAGTTGGTGAGTCCCGACCGAACTAGTTGCTCGGTCTCTAAGGTTGTGCTAACGACACGCCTAACGCCGCATCCGCGGAGCCGCTTTTGGAGGCGCGGATATATTCGATGAAGAATTCTTCAATGAGTCCGCCATTTCAACGCTACCGATGATAGGGGATTAGATCGGTTCCTCACTTCAGAGTCACCACGGACCTCGCTTAACTATCACAGAATCGCCATACGCCGAGATATTCGACCCCAAATTTTGGCGGCTAAGTCCAATAAGTAGCGCTGTATTCGCTACGCTATTAACAAGGTTCGTGAGTGAATAAGCACGGGCATGACATGATTCCCTGGAAACTAAGACAACCCCGACCGCGGAAATCTTAGAACATCCGGGGCACTTGCCACATTGGTAGCTCGAGGTCTGGCCAAAATACAATCGCCATATTTGTTGGTGCGATGTAGTGTTGACTTCTTGCACTTCATCCGAAGATCATCATATAGCTCAACCGCATCCGCTGTCGGGCGGGCGCCAAGAGATCACAAATCGCTTGTCCTTTGACCGACTTCGTTGTTTGAAATACAAGTCATATTGGGACAAGAGCAAGGCCCATTTCGCTAAACGCCAACTCATCGAGGCCGGTCAATATAAATATCCGGACCGGATTTACGCTAGAGATAACATAAATCGCCCGTCCGACTAAATAGTGCCGGATTTTCCAATCGCTAACACTAATGCAAGGCACCGCTTCACCATTGATATCGAGACTCAAAGACCACTAATGTTCGGCTCGATACATCACCGCTCGCGGATCAGCTGCCGCCGCCTTGCGAAAGTAAAGCTTTAACGAGTGATCCGCTGCCTTGACGAGATCAAAACGGTTTTCCCATCATGTGCAACAAGAACAGAGGTTTAGCGAGATAAGACTTGATCTCTTCAATGCTCAAAAGCGCCGCCCCAAATATATGACACTTCTTGTTCAACTTTGAGAATGGTTGGCACTTCCTGATAGGTTCGATATGAACCGCCGGATGTACGCCAATCGCCTTGTAACCCCCGAAGTTCTCTCGATTTCTGGGTTGCAATTTTGAATCGCTTCACTTTGTCGATCGACGGATTCCTTTGTCGGTGACGACGGCCAAGGAACTTGCCACGGACATCCCAAGGAAGGATTTGGTGATTCATCTTTAGCCGATGAGTTCGCATGAGTTCAATACCGCTCTAAGATCTTTGATGTGATCTCCTTTGTCACTTTTCACCAAATCGCCGACGTAGCATTCAACTTTCCCAAGATGATCCCGAAAATCTCCGCCATTGCTCGCCGGTATGTTACCGGCATTTTGAGGCCGAACGGCATGACCGTAGCAATATATGCCGATGGGCGCTCAACGCCGCGGTGTTTGGCCATCGGTGCATCTTGATTTGATTATACCCTAAAAGCCATCCATAAAGGACATTCTTTCAAATCCACACGTTGTCAACTATGACATCGTGATTGGAAGAGGAAAGTCATCTTCGCAAGCCGCGTGAGGTCTCTCAGAGTCCATACTGCATCCTAATCGAACCCATTTTTCTTCATGACCGACTATATTCGCCACCCAATCCGGATGTTGAATTTCCTCGATGAATCTCCATTCTATGAGTTTCTTCACTTCACAACGATTGCCTCCAATATTTGTGGATCGAAACCGCCTTTTGCCGTTGCTTGACAGTTTGACATCCGCCTTGATGTTGAGGCGATGTGTCGCCACATTAGGTCAGTCCCCGGCATGACCTCGTGAATCCTTAATACATCGATATACTCCCTAATTAGGGCAATCAACTCTTCCTTTCTTCCGAGGGAGCGATTGCTGATGTTTATGAGTTTAGGATGCTTTCATCACCCATATTAACCTCGACTACTGCCCTAGTGGGGGTTCTCTTGTTCAACCTATCCCCAAACCGCCTTTGAGTTGATGGATCCATGGGTCTTCCCATGTTGGCATGTTCATCACTCTCAACAAGTAGCGTGATCAACCGAAGCCATATTTGACATTAAAGCCTTGAAAGCCCGGAGGCCGGTGTCAATCCCACGCCAAGAATCGCATTTAATGTCCGCTTCACCGGTGGATTATTATCAATCAGCCACGTAGCATTCATCTTCTCGAGGGGATTCAGATCCCAACTCTTAAATGCATAGTATTATCCGCTTTCTTGGGACATATGTCGTCGAGGGACGGACCTCACCAAACATAGACCTTCTCCTTGTGTCAGTCGCATCCCCACTTCTTCATGATACCCTGAGCCGACTATATCTGAATGTGTGGAGGATAGGCTCATTGTCATCTTCGCTCTCCTCAAGAAATGATTTGTGTGAACCGTGATCTCTTCCTCGTAAACCAAGTCTTTTTTCACTACTTGATCTCGTGGATGACGGTGTTGTCCCAAAGGATTCCGAACCGCTTTGTGTAAAGCAAATGACCGCAGTAGGTGCAACTCGATTATCGATAAACTCCGGCCATCACATCATTTAAAGACAAAGGGTACTCTAAATCGCCATTTTGATTCATCGGCAATTTGCCAATTACAATGTTCATCCGACGATTCTTCATCGCCAAGATTGATTACAAGGTACAATGTCATTTAAAACATAACCACCACTATAACTGTGCTCTTCTGCCTTTTCCACCACTGCCCTGCCTTGGCCGATGATTCTGGCGACTCATTAATGAGAGGAGAGAATCGCTGAAATAATTCTCCATCCCTTAAACGTTGTTTGTCCAAGAACCACCGCCTTTGACTCATTATTCGTGGTTCGCTATATTTGAGACACTGATGAAGAGTAGAGGGGACTATAACATTATTGTGGATCCAAGGTCGACCCAACAATAAGTTATAGGAAGTCTCCGCGTCAATCACATAGCAGGTGACTTCGGACTTTAAGTCCCCCATTTGGCACTTTATCCGATCTACCAAGCTGCCGACCGCTGGTGTTAAATCCATAAATCATTGTGCTCGCTGATGTGCCTACCGCGTGAATTCAGATGATACATGGCGCAGGGCATGATGCTCACAACGAACCCGGATCGATTTGGATCCGTTAACTTCACTAGAGCCAATATACCCGTGAAGTATAGCGCCTATCGGCTTGGAATTCCTCGTCTGCATATCATCCTTTGTAAAAGTGGGATGTGGAAAGTGTTTAGTTGCAAGGTTGCATTGTGGGCCGACTCTTCCGGACTTGGCCTAATTCGGCGAGAAGACTCCAACGTATGCAGGGCTCTTGAAGGGCTTCTCTTGTCTCTTTTGACAACCGCAATAGCTCTAAAGAGTGATCCTGCGGAATATTAGCCAATTGTGCCATTACATCAAAGTGTATGGAGAGTTCGATGTTCCCGCTTATCTCTTCCAATCGGGCGACCAATCGAGACCGCCGAGTTGAACTTCCCGTGGTCGCTTATCTTCACCTTTTCAAAGGCGAGCAGGGGTGTTGTTGTACCCCCAGCCTGATAGCTGCCTTGGCATTTGGGTCGGAGATTTCGGTACTTGTATTATACACGTCCGCCTCCGTGGCGTGGCTTCAGCCTCTCTGGACAACCGAGTGTTACCACCGCTCGCTTACTTCCTCCGCACTGCGGAAGTAGCACGGTGCCTTTCCCTCTGCTTTGATTTTTCTTCGATGAGAAGAGGCTACCCATTGCTCATCCTCAAGCAGGTCCGGTGAATCCACAGACTTCGCCATTTGGGGTCAGATATGATACAAGGCCTTTCGGCGCTGTTCGTGGGGTCGCCGCTCAATCAGCCTTCATTACGACTTTGACTACTGGTTTGGTTCAAACCATGTCAATGGCACTGACCCAAAGCTTATGGACACCGTGATTTGTTCACCTTCTTTCTTTTGACGGCTTCAGTAATGACCCCCACGCCAATTAAAGCCCTGGATTTTATCCTGAGGTCAAAACAGATTTAGTGGGTGATGAACCCGCCCTGGTGCACGCAGATCTTGGGTCATTCGTTCTCATTGCCTCCTCTTGATTATGAATCGAGGGAGCTTGATCTTGTTATTTTCCACAAGATATTTGAAGAGTCCAGAATCTCGCCGTCTCCTAAAGGAATAGACTTGGAATCTCATTTAAGGCCTTCTCGCTTTTGTGGCCCTGTGTTGCCACGCTGATTGTGCTCGCTGGCGCTGCTTCGCCGCTGTTGCTGCCGCCGCTGTTGCCGTTGTTGGGTTGAGTTGAACGCTTGTTCGCAACCGCGCCTTGCTTGCTTTTCCCTTTGCCGCGGGACAAAGTTACGCTGAAGCTTCCGCTACGGCCTCTCGCTTTTTCCTTTTGAGGAACCTCGCTTGTTTCCACGAACCTTCAGGTGTCCTTCCACGCTATGGACGTGCCGCCCCATTGTTTCAAGCACGCCTATCGACAAATTGTTGTGGCAGGTCCGAGGATGAATTCTCATATCGGATCCCGGAAGTTCATTGCTTTGTTCAAATCGCTTGACAAAGATGTCCACAGCTTCGCCCTTCCGCTTCGCCAGTAACGCCCGCATTGATACTTCAAGATCGCCATCGAAGAAGCAGTGAGGAAGTTAGACTCCATGTCGCCAATTGCGGAATGCTCCTCGCTTGAGACGGCGGTACCAATCGGCAGCTCACGGTACCAACGAATGACCGAACCATCGTGGGCTCAAGCTTCTGATATTACCCCGTGCGCGACTTGAAGTAAATCAAGTGTCGGCCGGGGAACCCTTCCGCAAAGGTGAAGTTTATTAAATTAAACTTAGATCGGTACGGAATTGATTCCCACTTCTAAAAGGAATACCGTTTCTTCACCTTCTTGAGCGGAAATCAATGAGTTGATTTTGCTCTCGTCTTTGATCTTTTCGCCTCGGAGCAAATAAAAGATCTACGCTATGTGCAGCGTTATGCGGTTCGTGATGGTTATCATCCCTCTTGTGCTTCCTCCGATCCGAAGTCCACATCTTGATCGATGTCGACGCTACCGACTCGATTCACCTCATGTTTTGTCAAGGCTTGATCTGTTGGCATTTCATTCATCGCCCGATGGCCAACTCCATTTCTATGCTTGAAGTTTTCCTCTGCTTATTCAACGCTTCATCTAGATTTTAGCCACTTGATCGGGTGATCGATCATAAGCGCTTGGGGCTCTTCAGATACGATGATCCAGGCAATTCGCGAGCCAATATCCGACGATCATCCTCCTCCGGGTATCCCTCTTAGCTTGTCAGACGACCGTTTGATAGTCCCGAACGCAAACGGTTAACCGCTATGGCGGGCCGGGACACCCGCGACGACGGTCTCTTCGGGTCATATTATTAGTGACCTCGTAATTCATCTTCTCGATGCCATCCTTCCGCGGAGTCGCTTTGACCTAGGTTTTGACGCCTGCTAAGCAGCTCGAAACCGGAACTCTTTCTCGAGTTTCTGTCGCAATTGCACCAGAGCACCGCCTTGATGAGCTTGGAGCACAAGCATGACCGCGATTTAGGGGAATTCAGAGATTTTCTCGCACTTCATCACCGTAGTACGCCTCGTTTCCAGATGTGTACCTAATAATTTGCCCCGTTGCACGATCTCTGTATAACGCCATCACATCGACAAGAGCCGCCTCCTTCCGAATGGCCAAAACTACCGAAGTAACTCGCCTTGACTTCCGCTTTGTGAGCTGAAGTTTCGGGGACTCTCTCTGACTTCATCTTTAACCGGCCGAGATGTCGCAGAATCTCCGTCCTTATGGAACGGGTGCGCCTCCGTATGAGTAGTGACCCGTGATCCTCTCAGAGGACCTGCGATCTTTGATAGTTGGTTGGTGGTGGTGACGGAATCGGCTTTACCATCGCTCCGTGCACCTTTGACCTTGAGGCGCCGTCGGACTTGAACTTTGGCGCTGAATTTGCAATGCCTGACGCCTTTGGCTTAAGTGCCGAGACAGGAACGTGGGCAACTGGGGTTGGGGCACCGTTAGACTTGGGCCTCCAAACCTGGTGGTATGTTAGCGCTTCTTCCTCACCTCTTTCTTCAATTCACGGTTCTTGCACTAAAGCTCGCTCAAGCAAGAAGCGAGTGCGGGCGCCTGGATGCGCCCCGAGTGGAACGGTTCCGCTTTGACGCTGACCCACTCCCGCTGGTTGACGGCTTGATAGATCGTTGATCACTTGAGGTCGGCTTCGCAGAAGTTCGATCTTAGATCCGCCAGAAGCGACCCCATCCACGGATTGCATGGCTTTGGCAAGCTTGCGCCATGCTTTGTCGCCGCCTTCCGGCGAAGCTCGCTTTGAGAGCGCCGGCGATCGCTCGCTCTCATCTCGGCGCTATCCGGACTTCGGCCTGGCATAAAAATTGCTTATCGCACTGAACGAAACTCGTGACGCGGTTGGCAACTAACGATCCATTCGACAAACCGACGTCGCAAAACGGGCCACAAAACGCTGTGAGCGAAGCCCACGGTGAAGTGAGTCGGCAAGACGACGAACAATGAAACGACGCGTCGAAAGGACTAAACTCAAACGCTGACGTGACGGAATCAACCGTATTTAGTCCGCCAACGCAAACGGGCCGCTAAGCTCAGTTGATCTGCACGACTCAAACACAACGGCGACATTACGGAGCAAAACTAAGCCCGAAGACCAAAGAATCGACGAAGAATCGACGGAGAAACGACGCAAACGACGGAAAACGCCGAAGACGGCGCCGCGGCCAAACCTTCGCCATTAAGGTGGCTCGCCACTTTGGTCGAGCCACCTCGGCCAACTTGGCCGAGGTGCCCTAAGTTGCCGAGGAGGCTCGGCCAAGGGTCCGAGCCACCAAGATGGCGGCAAGACACCCTCCATTGTATCAATAATAGGGGTCTTGGACTCTGAGCGGGGAAAAAAGGGGAAAAAGGGCTGATTAGAGAGGACTTCGCTTGAGAGATTTTGGAGGATTTGGCTGGGCTTGAGCGCGGATTTTGGAGGATTTTCTCAAGAGTTCTCACGATCCACGAGCCGCCGACGACCGCTCCGGAGCACCGGCGAGCACAAGTCTAGTCGACGCCCGATCTACAAGCGAAGGTAACCGGACTGGTCAACTACGATACCCCCTAGGTTAAGCCTCGCCTTAACTCCTCGTGGATACTGCCAGGATTTCTCCTAGTAGATTCACCAGCGCATCCTCCTTCGTGAGTGATCCCCAGGCTTCGCTTCTCTGAAACGAGCCCCTTTACATCTGTAGTTCCGCAACCCTGTCCCTACCGATTGAATTGCGCTGCGGTCCAATGGACACAAAAAGTCCCCATACAGTAAAGAACCCACGCAAGCCGGTGACCTCGATATAACAGATCCTCATGTTTGTTCAAAAGGAAAAAGTTGTAATCTTTTTGATTTTCATTGTAAGCCTTAAAATAAAAGGCTTAATTTGTTTCAGCGATCAAGTTTGTAAATTCCAAATCAATGACAATCAAACCGACTTTACCGCCAACAAGTCGGCGACCACAAGTAGAGCCACCGCCTCGTCGATCGAGGTCGTCCGTCGCAGCCGCTGATCCCTATCCCTATGGAGGAAGAGGTCAGTTCGAAGTTCACTGCCAGAAGCACGAGGGAGTATCTTTCCTCATCCTCCAGATCCAGCTCCCCGCCGCTTCCAAGAAGGACTCCGCTGCGGAGAACCCATGGCCTCCGATGTAGAGCCCTGTGATCTAGTCCAACCTCGCCGCCGCAGTAGCGAGAAATCCCTCGGCTCGAAGTCCGATGGCGCTCGAGATGAACGCCGACGATGGCGCTCGAGATGAACGCCGACGATGGCCCGAGATGAACGCCGACGATGCGCCGGCGCCTAAGCGAAGCTCGCCGTAGGCGACGACAAAGCATGGCGCAAGCTGCCAAGGCTGGCGTAACCGTGGACGGGTCCGCTACAAGCGATCTAAGATCCAGATTTACGCAGAGGTTTCACTTCGCGATCGACGGCCTATCCAAGCCGCCAACCAACGAAAGTGGGTCCGCTAAACGGAACCGCTCCACACCTCCAGAGCGATCCGAAGCGCCGCACTTATGCCAGTGCACGAAGCTTTTAGTGCAACAGCTCGTGAATTGAAGAAAGAGGTGAGGAAGAAGCCGCTTAACATACCTGTGTTTGAGGCCCAAGTCTAACATCTCCTCCCCTCCCTAGACTTAAGCCAAAGCATGCCAGCAAGGTAAATTCAACGCCAAAGTTCAAGTCCACGGCGCCAAGGTTAAAGGTGTCAGATTCAACCGTGGTGAAGCCAATTCCCGGCACCACCACCAAACCAACTATCAAAGATCGCTGTCCTCTCAAGGATCACGGTCACCTCATACAGAGGTCGCACTGCTCCAGGACCGGAGATTCGACATCTCCAACCGATTAAAGATCGGTCCGAGAGTCCCCAAACTTCACGCCACATAAGCGAAGTCAAGGCGAAGTTACTTCGTAGTTTGGCCATTCTGAAGGAGACGCCCGCTCGATGACGACGACGCTATACCGAGAGATCACGCCAACACACGCATTGCTCCGCCCACACACCGACGAAGCCAGACTACCGCGGTAAGGGTAACGAAAATCTCAAGGATTCCCCTAAATTGACGCGTCATGCTTGTGCTCCAAGCTCATCAAGACGGTGTTCTGAGTGCAATTGCCGCAAGAAACTGCGTAAAGGGTATCGGTCTTCCGTGAGGCTTAGCACCAACACGCCGGTGACCTAGGTCAAGGCGACTGAAGGATGACATCCCGAGAAGATGAATTGCCGAGGTCACTAACAACATGACCGGGCAAAGAACGTCATACGCGCCATCCCAGATCGCAACGGTTAACTCGCTTATGGTCCGACTATCCGACGGTCCGTGATAATCACAAGCTTCAAAAGGATACCCGCGAGGATGATGCGCCGATATTGGTCCGCATTGCCTCGATCACATCAGATTCTAGCTTAAGGAGCCCCCAAGAAACGCCATGATCAGCATGCATCAAGTGGCTAAAATGCTAGATGAAGGCTGAATAAGCAAATGAAAACTTCAGCTAGAGATGGAGCCGGCCATGCACGATGAGGGAAATTCATGATCAACAGATCCAAGCCTAGACCAAACATCGAGGAATCGAGTCAGCGACAACATCGATCAAGATGATAGCGATTCGATCAGGAGGAAGCACAAGAAGATGATAACCTCCCCGAACCCCGCGAACGCCGGCAAAACATAGATGTTGTTACTTGAAAGCCGAAGATCAAAGACTTGAGAGCAAAATCAACTCATTGACCGCTAAGAAGAAGAAGACAGTATTCCTTGCCCATACCCGTGGGAAGGGAATCAATCCCCAGACCCGAAGTTTAACTTAATAAACTTCACACCATTTGATCGGAAAGGTTCCCCGGCGCAAAGACTTGATTTATTTCAAGTCACACCTCGAGTTATTTTCTCGCAACGAACCCCGATGGTTCGGTCATTCGCTGGCACCCTTCGTGGGGTCGCCGAATGGTACCGCTTCAAGTCTGGAGCATTCACAAATGGACGACATGGAGTCTAGCTTCCTTACCACTTTGATGACGATACCGGTATCGATCGACATTGCTCGACGAGAAGCGTAAAGATCGGAGAAACCATGGATATCTTTGTCAAACGATTTCGAACAAGGCAATGAACCGCCGGATCCAACAGGAGTTCATCCTCCAAACCTGCCGCGAACTTATCGATAGATGTGCTTGAAGCAATGGGTACAGCACCATCGATAACGGAAGGACTTGAAGGTTCGTGGAGAGCAAGCGAAAGATTCCCAAAAGGAAAAAGGCGAAAGAGGCCACCGACGCCGGAAGTCGTTTAATTTTGTCCCACACGGCAGGGGAAAGAGCGCCCAAGACGGCTAAGTAACCAAACATTTCAACTCCAACCCCGCGAGCAAAGAAGCCAGCAAAGAACGGACGCCGCAAGTGCACAATCAACGTGGCAACCGGGCCACGTAAACAGGTCTCGTAGCCGCGACTTCAAGTCCTATTCCTTTAGGGACCGACGAGATTCCCTGCCTCTTCAAATATCTTGTCGAAAATAACAAGATCAAGCTCCTCCGATCGTAATCAAGAGGAAGCAATGAGGTCTAACGACCTAAAAATCACGTATCACAGGGCAATTCATCACCCTACTAAATCCCTCAAGCTTTGAGGATAAAATCCGTGCTTTAATTGATGTAGGATCATCACTATGAAGCCGCCCAAAGAAAAGAAGGTCGAGCTAATGCGGTGTCCATAAGCTTCGGTCGGTACCGCTGACATGGTTTGAACCTCAACCGCTGGTCAAAGTCGCAGTTGAAGACGGTGAATGACGACTCCACACAAGCAACGCCGAAGGACTTGTATCGCATACACCAATGGCTAAGTCTTGTGGGTCCACCCGCACTCTACTTGAAGATGAGCAATGGTAGCCTCTTCTTCGCTGGAAGAAAAGCCGGGCGTAAGGGAAAGGCATGCCATGCTACTTCCGCATTCTGAGGGAGACGATGAACGTGGTAACATTCCACCGTCCGGCGGGAACCCAAGCCCACGCCACCGAGTGGACACGAGTACAAGTACAAGTACCGTAAGTCCCCGACCCTAATGCCAAGATGCTCTCGAGTCGGGGTACCAACAAATCCCCACTCGCGACAGAGAAAGCGCACGCACAGTGGTCGCCAAAGAAGCTACGCAAAGTACCGAAGAAGTTCAGCCTCCGGCAGTCTCGACTACTGATTGAAGAGTTAAACCGGAACTTCAACTCTCCATACCGCTTTGACGTAATGGCACACAATAATATCCCCGCAAGGATCACTCTATGAGTTGCTGCTATCAAAAGAGACTAGAGAAGCTCTTCAAGAAGCCCTTCGATTCTAAGTCTTCCTCATCTGATTAGGCCGAAGTAAGAGTCGCCCAACAATGCAATCTTGCGACTAAACACTTCCCCGCATCACTTTTACAAAGGAGGATATGCGCACGAGGAATTCAAGCACGATAGGCCGCTATACTTCACCGGTATATTGGTTCTAGCGAAGTTAACGGATCCAAGTCGATCCGGTTCCACAGAGCATCATGCCCCCGCTACCATGTATCATCTTGAATTCCCGCCATAGCCGGCATCAACAGCACAATGATTTATGGATTTAACACCCGGTCTCTACGCTGGTAAGATCCTGATAAAGTGTCAAATGGGGACTTAAAGTCCAAGTCACCGCTATGTGATTGACGCTGAGACTTCCTATAACTTATTGTTGGGTCGACCTTGGATCCACAATAATGTTATAGTCCCCTCTCATCGCTGTCTCAAATATGTAGACACTAATAATGAGGTCAAGACGGTGGTCGCGACAAACAACCGCTTAAGGGGATGGAGAATTATTTCACCGATTCTCTCCTCTACGGTAATGAGTCCGAATCAATCATCTACCAAGGCACGGACGCGTGGAGAAGCCGATACCGGCCGGGCTTGGTTATAGTGGTGGTTTTGTTTTAAATGACATTGTACCCTTTGTAATCAATCTTGACGATGAAGAATCGCCGATGAACATTGTAATTGGCAAATTGCCGATGAATCAATAAATGACGATTTAGAGTACCCTTTGTCTTTAAAAGATGTGATGACAAGTTTATATGATAATCAGAAGTTGCACCTACCAACTCGGCCATTTTGCTTTACAAAAGCAGCTCCGACTCCTTTGGGAAGACTCGCCATCCCAACCTAAGATCGAGTAGTGAAAAGACTTGGTTTACGGTAAAGGAGATGCGCTCCCCAAATAATCATTTCTTAGAAAACGACGAAGATCTATTAATGGACCTATCCCCATACATTCAGATATAGTCCGTAAACACCGGGTATCATGAAGAGATGGGGGTACAACTCTGACACAAGGAGAAGGTCTATGTTTTGGGCAGGTCCTCGAAGTCCTCCCAGCTGCATATGTCCCAAAAGGAAGCCGGATAATTACTATGCATTTAGAAGGGGATTGGGATACTAATCCTCCTCGAAGATGAATGCTCTGGGTGATTGATAATAATCCACCCGTGAGGGAGACTGACATTCGTCCCATTCTTCATGTGGATTTTGACACCAATTTCTGAGAAGCTTTCGCTTTAATGTCAAATATGGAGCCATCGCTGGAGAGTGATGAAGACATGCCAACATGGGAAGACCCATGGATCCATCAACTCCAAGAGCAGCTCGAGATAGGTTCGAACAAAGAGAACCCCCACTAAGGATGAGGTAGTCCAGTTAATATGGGTGATGAAGAGCATCCTAAACTCATAAACATCGCAATACTTCCCTGGAAGAAAAGGAAGAGTTGATTGCCCTAATTAGGAGTATATCGATGTATTCGCCTCGAGTTACGAGGACATGCCGACTCTCGACCTAATGTATGGCACACATCGCCTAACATCAAAGCGATGTCAAACCCGCAAGCAACAAAGAAAACGGTTTCGCCCACAAATATTGGAGGCAATCGTTGACGAAGTGAAGAAACTCATAGAATCGATTCATCGAGGAAATTCAACATCCGGATTTGGCTAATATAGTCCCGGCCATGAAGAAAATGGGTCGATTAGGATCTGTGGTCACTACAGACCTCAACGCTGCTTGCCCGAAGATGACTTCTTCCAATCACCGATGTCATAGTTGACAACACGTGTGGATTTGAAAGAATGTCCTTTATGGATGGCTTTTCGGGTATAATCAAATCAAGATGCACCCCGATGACGCCAAACACATAAGCTCGTAACGCTTATCTCGGCATATATTGCTACACGGCCATGCCGCTTTGGCCTCAAAATGCCGGCGCAACATACCAAAAGCAATGACGGAGATTTTCCAGATCATCTTCGAAAACGGTCGAATGCTGCCGACGATTTGGTCGTGAAAGCCGTGACAAAGGAGATCACATCAAAGATCTTAGAACGGTATTCAACTCATGCGAACTCATCGCCTAAAGATGAATCCCGCCAAATCCTTCCTTGGGATGTCCAAAGGGCAAGTTCTTGGCTTCGCCGCCACCACAAAGGAATCCACGCCGATCCCCGACAAAGTGAAGGCGATTCAAGAATTGCAACCCCGAAATTTGAGAGAACTCGGGGTTACAAGGGCATTGGCGACATCCCGGCGGTTCATATCGAACCTATCCGAAATGCCAACCGCTCTCCAAGTTGAACAAGAAGGGTGTGTCGTTTATTTGGGACGACGCCTGTCGGAAAGCGTTTAAAGAGATCAAATCGTATCTCGCTAAACCTCCTGTTCTTGTTGCACCGCGGTCGGAAAACCGCTTTTGATCTACGCCAAGGCAACGGATCACTCGTTGCTTTACTCGCGAAGACGACGATACCGGTCACGAACGGCAGCAGTATTACCCGGTTAACATTAGTCGGTGCCGAAGTCTCGATATCCAATGGTCGGAAGCAAGGTTTTGCATTTAGTGTTCGCGATTCAAAATGCGACACTATTTAGCTGGACGACGATTTATGTTATTCTAACGAAATCCGTCCCGATATTTATGACCCAAACCGCCTCGGCGAGTTGGCGCTTAGCGAATGGGCCTTGCTCTTGTCCCAATATGACTTGTATTTTAAACAACGAAGTCACCAAAGGACAAGCGATTTACGATCTCTTGCGCCACCGACAACGGACGCAGCTTGAGCTATATGATGAGCTTCCTGATGAAGTCCACGGTTAACACTACATCGCACCAACAAATATGGCGACCGTATTTTGACGGAGCTTCTCGAGCTACCAACGGGTGCGCCCCGATGTTCTAAGATTTTCACGAGTCGGGTTGTTCTTAGTTTCCGGAATCATGTCATGCCCCGTGCTTATTCACTCATCGAACCTTGCTCTAATAACGTGAGTGAATACAATGCGCTACTTATTGGACTTAGTTTCGCCAAGGAGCCGGTCGAATATCTCAAGCCGCACGGCGATTCGCAATTGATAGTTAAGCAGGTTCGTGGTGACTACGAAGTCGAATCGATCTAACCCTATCATCGATAGCCGCTTGAAATGGCGGACTCATTCAAGAGTTTTTCATCGAATATATCCCGCCCAAAACGCTATGCGGATGCACCGGCACAAGTAAGGTGTCGTTAGCACAACCTTCCAGACCGAGCAACTAGTTACGGCCGACTCACCAACTCTTCGTACCATTATACGATGAGACACAAGAAGATAAGGGGTAGTTACCAAAGAAGTACATGCAACCCAAATCAAGTTGGAGCCCCGAGATTGGCTTTCTAATTACGCCTTACATGGCATTCTCACGGAAGACGGAGGGAGAGAGTCAATCCGCAAGAGCTCCAAGATTCTTTTACGAAAACCTGATGCTATATCGCCGGGTACGATGGTCTTTGCCACGATGCCTCTCAAACAAAGAGGCGAAGAGGTCCTTCGGAAGCACACGAAGGTGAATGTGGTGCGCACTACCGGTCCCAAGCTCTACGATCGAATCAGAGAATGGGCTACTTTGCCCACGATGATCAATGACGCGTCGAGTACGCCGAATGCCACGCGTGTCAAATTCACGCTAATTATATGCATCACTCTCGGAGCGCTTGCATCCTTCGGCCACATCCCGCCATTCGAGACATGGGGAATGGACGTCAGGGTCCCATTTTTCCTCCGTCGGCCAAAGGCGACGGTTTATTCTAGCGATCACCGATTACTTCTCCAAGTGGGCGAAGCAACTAAAAGAAGTCAAGTCGAATCCGTCGCCAAATTTATCAAACACTATGTCATCTACCGACCGGTGTTCCAATACGGATCGTATGACAACGGTCCCTATCCATCGCAATTCCTTCATCGTTTTATAAAAGTTCAATACAAGATGTCTCTGTCGATGCCTATAATCCAGCAAAGAAATGGATTAGTCGAGGCATTCAACAAGACGATTATCGTACGTCAAGCTTGTGAAGAATAACAAGCGACCGGACGATAAACTCGAAGCACTCGCATACGCATACCACGACGCCAACCGGAGCTGCACCCGCACTCTCGGTTTACTGCGTGCAGCGCCTCCGCTGGAAATCCAGATTCCAATACCGCACGCCTTCAACAGATGACGACCAAGAACAACATCAAAATGTCTCAAGAGCTTGAGATGTTAGATGAGAAGCTCGAGGCTCAACAATGCATTGAGTTCTACGCTAGGATGTCGAGGACTTTCAACAAGAAAGTTCGACAGAGAACCTTTAGAGAAGGAGATTTGGTCCTCGCCGCCGAATCGATAATCCTCACTTCCAAAAAGAAAGGTAAATTCAACCTAAATGGGAGGGTCCGCTTGTAATAGAAACGGTTTACTCCAATGGTGTGTATCGCCTAATTACCCAGTGGCGACCGCAATTAATGCCGATAAATGGGAAGTTCCTCAAGAAATACTACCCTTAGTATCTTCGATAACCCGCTTCGACGGAAGTTCCTCGGATATTTCACCCACTTTTCTTGAGGATAACCCTAGATTTGTCCTCCATCATACTGATCAAATTCTTGACTAGGTCTACAAATTTTCTCGTACATTACCAAACTCTTGATTCCGCCTATGAACAAGAGGCCCACTAAAATTCTTTCACCGAGATAGAATATAAAATTCTTCCTCTCCAAGCGTGAAATTTTTCGTGTCAAACGGAGGGGTCCCATCCTTATCTTAGGTAGCCGATCGAAGGTATGCGCCGGATTTTCGGACCAGTTGTCCTACTGGGTCACCTGAAGTCTTTTCGGTTCTGAGGAGATCCCACTCTTAGTTCCATCTCTCTAGGTAGCTACCGATCGGGTATGCGCCGGATTTTCGCACTGTGTTGTCCGTCAAGGTCACCTCGAAGTCTCTTCGTTCTCGAGTGGAGATCCCACTCTTAGTTCCATCTCTCTCCTAGGTAGCCGACCAAGGTATAGGCCGGATTTTCGCACCAGTTGTCCGTCAAGGTCACCTCGAAGTCTTTTCGTTCTCGAGTGGAGATCCCACTCTTAGTTCCATCTTCCTAGGTAGCCGATCGAAGGTATGCGCCGGATTTTCGCACTGTGTTGTCCTACCAAGGTCACTCGAAGTCTTCGGTTCTCTGAGTGGAGATCCCACTCTTAGTTCCATCTCTCTCCTAGGTAGCCACCGATCGAAGGTATGCGCGCCGATTTGCACCAGGTTGTCCCACCAAGGTCACCTCGAAGTCTCTTTCTGCCTCGAGTGGAGATCCCACTCTTAGTTCCATCTCTCTAGGTAGCCGATCGGGTATACCGGGATTTTCGACCAGGTTGTCCGCCTGAAGGTCACCTCGAAGTCTCTTTTCGCTCTCGAGAGTGAGATCCCACTCTTAGTTCCATCTCTCTCTAGGTAGCCGACCAAGGTAAGGCCGGATTTTCGCATCAGTTGTCCACCAAGGTCACCCGAGTCTCGGTCCTCTGAGTGGAGATCCCACTCTTAGTTCCATCTCTCTCCTAGGTAGCTGACCTAAGGTATGCGCCGGATTTTCGTGACCAGTTGTCCTACCAAGGTCACCTCGAGTCTCTTCGCTCTCGTGAGTGGAGATCCCACTCTTAGTTCCATCTCTCTCCTGTAGCGCCGACCTAAGGCGCGCCAGATTTTCGCACTCAGTTGTCCGCCTCAAGGTCACTCCGAGTCTCTTCGGTTCTCGAGTGGAGATCCCACTCTTAGTTCCATCTCTCTCCTAGGTAGCTCGACCGGAAGGTAACGGGATTTTCGCATCAGTGTTGTCCTCACCAAGGTCACCTCGAAGTCTTTCCCTCTGAGTGGAGATCCCACTCTTAGTTCCATCTCTCCTTAGGTAGCCGACCGGCGGTATAGCGCCGGATTTTCGCACGTGTTGTCCACCAAGGTCACCGAAGTCTCTTTTCGCTTCGTGAGGGAGATCCCACTCTTAGTTCCATCTCTCTCCTAGGTAGCTCGACCGGCTGGTATGCGCCGATTTTCGCACTGTGTTGTCCACTGGTCACCCGAGTCTCTTTTTCGGCTCGTGAGTGAGATCCCACTCTTAGTTCCATCTCTCCTAGGTAGCCGACCTAAGGTATGCGCCGATTTTCGCACTGTGTTGTCCACCAAGGTCACCTCGAGTCTTTCTTCTCGTGAGTGGAGATCCCACTCTTAGTTCCATCTCTCTCCCAGGTAGCCGACCGGGTATAGCGCCGGATTTTCGCACAGTTGTCCTCACTGGGTCACCCGAGTCTCTTTTCGCCTCGTGAGATCCCACTCTTAGTTCCATCTCTCTCTAGGTAGCCTCGACCGGTAGCGCCGGATTTTCGCACTGTGTTGTCCACCGGTCATTCGAAGTCTCTTCGCTTCTGAGTAGATCCCACTCTTAGTTCCATCTCTCCTAGGTAGCTACCGAAGGTATGCGCCGGATTTTCGCACCAGGTTGTCCACCAAGGTCACCTTTTCGCTCTCGAGTGGAGATCCCACTCTTAGTTCCATCTTTCCTAGGTAGCGCCGACCGGCAAGGCGCCAGATTTTCGCATCTGGTTGTCCACTCAAGGTCACCTGAGTCTCTTCGGTTCTCGAGTGGAGATCCCACTCTTAGTTCCATCTCTTCCTAGGTAGCTCGACCGGCATAGCGCGGGATTTTCGCACTCAGGTTGTCCACCAAGGTCACCTCGAAGTCTCTTTCGGTTCTCGAGTGGAGATCCCACCTTAGTTCCATCTCTTCCTAGGTAGCACCGACTGAAGGTATGCCGATTTTCGCACAGGTTGTCCGCCAAGGTCACCTCGAAGTCTCTTCGGGCTCGGAGTGGAGATCCCACTCTTAGTTCCATCTCTCTCCTAGGTAGCTGATCGGTATGGGTACGGGATTTTCGCATCAGTTGTCCACCAAGGTCACCTCGAGTCTCTTCTGCTCTCGAGTGGAGATCCCACTCTTAGTTCCATCTCTCCTAGGTAGCCGACCGGTTGTATGATTTTCGATGCACTCAGGTTGTCCACTGAAGGTCACTCGAAGTCTTTTCGCTCTCGTGAGTGGAGATCCCACTCTTAGTTCCATCTTCCTGTAGCTCGACCGGGTTGCATGCCGGATTTTCGACCAGGTTGTCCACCGGAAGGTCACCCGAAGTCTTTTCGTTCTCGAGTGGAGATCCCACTCTTAGTTCCATCTCTTCCTAGGTAGCCGACCAAGGTATGCGCCGATTTTCGCACCAGTTGTCCTCACCAAGGTCATCGAAGTCTTCGCTTCCTGAGTGGAGATCCCACTCTTAGTTCCACCTCTCTCCTAGGTAGCCGACTGAAGGTATGCCGATTTTCGCACTGTGTTGTCCGCCCAAGGTCACCTCGAAGTCTTCGATTCTACAAAGTGCCCCCGCTATTGGTTTCATTCTAGAAATAGAACATAAAGTTCCTTCTCTCACCAATTTACGTTCAGTATTCGTCAAAAGAAGACACCAAGATTCATCTTGGGGCATTTTATCCCAAGCCTAAGAAGGGATAAAGCCAACGCCACACGCTGCTGTTTCCGCTTAGTCTTTCTCCCATTGAAGAAGACACTAGAGTTCGACTCGGGGCATTTTATCCCGGCCTAAGAAGGGATAAAGCCAACGCTTCACACGCTGTCGGTTTAGTCTTTCTCCATTGAAGAAGACACCGAGTTCGATTCTCGGGTATTTTATCCCGCCTAAGAAGGGATAAAGCCAACGCCTACCACGCTGCTGTCGTTAGTCGTCCCCGGAAAAAGACGGCTTCCCATATTCAACATCGTAGCATTAAGTCTAAGAGAGTTTCATTCTTTTAGCACAACGCTGTGTGTAGAACGGATTTAGACATCTACACGCTAGCCCAACTCAAACCGGTAGTTGATAAAGGCTAATCAAACCCGCTGGTCGGGTGGCTAATAACCCTAAAGCCAACGCCACACGCGCTGTCGGTTTAGTCTTTTTCCGATTGAAGAAGACACCGAGTTCGATTCTGGGTATTTTATCTCAATCCTAAGAAGGGATAAAGCCAACGCCACACGCCGCTGTCGGTTTAGTCTTTTTCCGATTGAAGAAGACACCGAGTTCGATTCGGGTATTTCATCCCGGCCTAAGAAGGGATGAGTCTACGTAACGCTGCTGTCGGGTGGTCTCTTGCCCGTAAAGAGTATGAAGCCTACGTATTCAACATCGTAGCATTAAGTCTAAGAGAGTTTTATTCTTTTAGCACAACGCCACGCGCGGAACGGATCCGCATAATCCGCGACGCCAGCCCAACTCAAACGGTAGTTGGTAAAGGCTAATCAAACCCGCTGATGGTCGAGGGTTTGCCAAAATCCTATAAGTATTATGGTTAATTATTTCGCATCTAAATAAAAGAATCATAATAAGCAATGAAAGGAACAGATCTTATTCATTTGAAGCAAATATAAAGGAGCTACAATTGTCGGTGACAATTGATTCAAGCAAAGTTATGATAATACATCTAAATAAAATCGCGAACGACTGGCTGAACAAAGAAGTCTCGCAGACATCGACTTCATTGGCGCAATCCAAGAATATGAAGGAAGCAAGGTCACTTTGACGGCGCTAGTTCTTCCTCCCGCTTAGCTCGAACCCGAGCCTTGGCTTCCTTCTCAAGTTCCTCTTCGAGTTTGCAGCAATAGCGCCATGTTCCCGACGACGCCGAGGACTCGCTTCACGCTCAGCGACATCCTCGACTCGTGCACTCACGCGGTGAAATTCTTCAACGCCTTTCTCCCTTGAACAGCCCCGATTCCTCAGACGCTCGACATGGGTGTGGTACAAGTTTATTCGACGCCGCAGTTTACTAATCGCCGCCATATGAGTTCAAAAATGATCTCTTGCTCGATATTTTCCTCTCGCGAAAGCGCTGCTCACGAAGCTTCGATCCGAGCTTCGCCGATGAGTCAGACACCTCATCGCATGATTCAAAAGGCTAAATTCTCCACACGCACGCAAGAGTTAGCCGCCTAGTGAGCTTTTGCTCACAACGATTAGCTAGCTGAGGGCCACCAACACGCTGAATTTCCTCCAAGATACTCAATATGAATGGGCAGAAGACCATAAAGGTCGCCCATCTAACCTTGATAATAGAGATCGCTGTTTCAAACCATTCTCCAACAAATAAGGAGACCCATCACGAACCGAGTCGAACGGCATTTTGGCCCGGCAATCTCGCGATAGGTTGAATCCGTGGAAGTGGTCCGTCAAGATTAACCTGGGACCTCCACCCGCGCCCTATACTCGAAGGGTCGGGAAATCCTGGTTTCGGCCAAGGCTGTAAGGAAGGCGGCGGATTGGATGATGGAAGCGATCCTCAAACTCGCCATCCCAAATTATGATAGTAGGCTCAGCCATGGTTTCTTCCTCGTGGTGTTCGCCTCGGCCGGTTCGCTTCTATGGAAAGAGATCTTCTCCTGATGACCTTAAGAATCGAGACTTGACATTTGGAGCCTTCAAATAGACTAATAATCATCTGAGCATCCGCCTACAACAAGAAAACAAAGGGTTAACAGATTATTTAGGAGGAATATCTTGAAAAGGAAACAAAGATAAGGCGTAGAACTCTTCTCGAAACCCATGAGATTGAGTCATTTACCTTATATCGGGTAATGACGATTTCATCCGTGATCGAATACCCGAGAACGATAAATATAGTCGCGTAAACAAAGCGACAATATATATCCCGCTCTACTAAGCAAGAGTACGGTATGAAATCGCCCCGCTAAAGATATCGAGATGGGTGATATGTGAAACCTCAATCCTCAATGGCGAGAATTTCGCTCTTCCCAATCGCCACAAAGGAGAACGGCGGGTCGTAACGAGTGTACACACCAAGCGTCGGTCCCCACAAAGGAGGATTTCGGCTCTTCCCAATCGCCTCACAAAGGAGAGCGAAGCGGGGATACGACGTATGTATGCACGAGAAGATAATAACGCTGGCGCACCACCAAAAGAAGGAGGCGTGCATTCACGTGCCGTGCGAGTTGATCGACTCCTCGGAACATGGGATCTTCGCGACGACATTGAAAACTGCAAAAAGACAAATAGAGTCAGATACACAGTTGAAGATCAGCAAATAAAGTGTCAAAAGCTACAAGATCCACGCCGAAGCACTCGACGAGCGCCCGCCGCGACGCCGCCGCCGCTGGCGCTCGAAGCGCCATGCCGCTGACGCCGCCATCAAGGGCGCTTAAGAAGTAGGCGTGGCGGCTGGCGCTTCTCTAGTTGGCTACTGGCTATTGGCGCTTCTCAATACGCTGGCAGCCATAAGGCATATTGCCCTTATGGCATATTGGCGATTAGCTGGCGCTTCGGCTGGCAGGGCCAGTTCTCATTAGCGTTCGGCGCCTGCCGGCTGGCCGCTCGGCGCTGATCGTGCCTTTGTCCTTCCCCCCTTGTGGTTTTCATCACCTGCATACACAAGAAAAAGAGAGAAGAAAAAGAATTTACAAAACCCTCGTGCACATACCTCGTTGATCGAAGGAGACAAGACGGCGAGAAACGAGACGAAAACAAAACAAAAAAAAGCCAAGGGGGTCGGCCTAGGTCAGCAAGAAAAGGAGGGATTATGGGTATTTATAACAACCCCATATGAACCCAATCCTCTTTGAACAAGGACTCCTATTTGGCAGGAAATAGGAATTCTAATTGGAGCCCAAATCAATCCTAATTAGGACTCTAATCAGACTCTAATTAGGAGTCCTAATTGGAATCTTATTTGGATGTCAAGATAGTGCCAAATCAGTCCGTTGATTGGCTCCCTCTCCCTCCGCCAAGTTTGGAAAGATTCTGAAGATTTATTCGGCAGAATAACACCTCGCGAAGGCCACCACCGACGCAGATCAACGTGTCGACCAATCCTACTCCAACTAGGATTATGAGTATAAACTGTTTCCCAATTTGTCGAGAAGTTCCCGGAAGAATATTCTCACAAAAAAATATTCTTAGGGATAACTCGATCGTGCGGATCATATCGACGCCGGTCAACGCGTCGTCTAATCCTACTCCAACTAGGATTACGAGTATAAACTGTTTCCTAATTTGTCGAGAAGTTCCCGGAAGGATATTCTCACAAGAAATATTCTTAGGGATAACTCGATCGTACGGATTGCACCGACGCAAATCAACGCGTCGCCTAATCCTACCCAACTAGGATTATGAGTATAAACTGTTTCCCAATTTGTCGAGAAGTTCCCTAAGAATATTCTCACAAAAAATATTCTTAGGGATAACTCGATCGTATGGATCATATCGACGGTCAACGCTCGCCTAATCCTACCCAACTAGGATTACAGTATAAACCGTTTCCTAATTTGTCGAGAAGTTCCCTAAGGATATTCTCACAAGAAATATTCTTAGGGATAACTCGATCAGACGGATTGCACCGACGCGAAATCAACGCTGTCAGCCTAATCCTACCCAACTAGGATTACGAGTATAAACCGCTTCCTAATTTGTCGAGAAGTTCCCAAGAATATTCTCACAAGAAATATTCTTAGGATAACTCGATCGTATGGATTGCATCGACGCCAATCAACACGCCGCCTAATCCTACTCCAACTAGGATTACAGTATAAACCGTTTCCTAATTTGTCGAGAAGTTCCCTGAAGGATATTCTCACAAGAAATATTCTTAGGGATAACTCGATCGCGGATTGCACCGACGCAAATCAACGCGTCGCCCAATCCTACTCCAACTAGGATTACGAGTATAAACTGCTTCCTAATTTGTCGAAGTTCCCTAAGAATATTCTCACAAGAAATATTCTTAGGGATAACTCGATCGGCGGATTGCAACGACGCAAATCAACGCCTAATCCTACTCCAACTAGGATTATGAGTATAAAGCTGTTTCCCAATTTGTCGAAGTTCGGAAGAATATTCTCACAAAAAATATTCTTAGGGATAACTTCGATCGATGCGGATCATATCGGCCGGTCAACGCGTCGCCTAATCCTACTCAACTAGGATTACGAGTATAAACTGTTTCCTAATTTGTCGAAGTTCGGAAGGATATTCTCACAAGAAATATTCTTAGGGATAACTTCGATCGTCGCGGATTGCACCGACGCAAATCAGCGTCGCTAATCCTACTCAACTAGGATTACAGTATAAACTGTTTCCTAATTTGTCGAAGTTTCGAAAGAATATTCTCACAAGAAATATTCTTAGGATAACTCGATCGTGCGGATTGCATCGACGCCAATCAACACGTCGCCTAATCCTACTCCAACTAGGATTACGGTATAAAGCTGTTCCTAATTTGTCGAAGTTCGGAAGAATATTCTCACAAGAAATATTCTTAGGGATAACTTCGATCGTCGCGGATTGCACCGATGCAAATCAGCGTCGCTAATCCTACTCCAACTAGGATTACGGTATAAAGCTGTTTCCTAATTTGTCGAAGTTCGGGAAGAAAATTCTCACAAGAAATATTCTTAGGGATAACTCGATCGTATGGATTGCACCGACGCAAATCAACGCTCCGCCTAATCCTACACCAACTAGGATTACGAGTATAAACTGCTTCCTAATTTGTCGAGAAGTTCCCTAAGAATATTCTCACAAGAAATATTCTTAGGATAACTCGATCGTATGGATTGCACCGACGAAATCAACGCCTAATCCTACCCAACTAGGATTACGAGTATAAACTGCTTCCTAATTTGTCGAGAAGTTCCCAAGAATATTCTCACAAGAAATATTCTTAGGGATAACTCGATCGTGCGGATTGCAACGACGCAAATCAACGCGTCGCCTAATCCTACTCCAACTAGGATTACGAGTATAAACTGTTTCCTAATTTGTCGAGAAGTTCCCGGAAGAATATTCTCACAAGAAATATTCTTAGGGATAACTCGATCGTGCGGATTGCATCGACGCCAATCAACGCGTCGCCTAATCCTACTCCAACCAGGAATACGAGTATAAACTGTTTCCAAATTTTCAACGAGGAGTTCCTGGAGAATAAACCCATATTCTTAAGGATAACTCGATAACCCTTAATTTCCTCCCACCATAATACCCAAGAGAGGAATAATATGACGAGGCATAGAAGTCATTGTTGATACCGAACAACGTGTCCAGCCCCGAAGAAACTTCTCCCACCGTGGATAATCATATCCCGACAACGGTCAAAGCGTCGCACTCGCCGACTAAAGGCTAGGACGATATCTCCATGAAAAGATCAGTTCTCCCGCTGTGGTTAAACCAACAACACACGTGATGACGGAAGAATTAGCCGATTGAGGGTTATGAAATTCCATGTACTCGACACAGCCAATGTGTCGCCAACAAGGAGTTCACGACATACCGGAGAAGTCCAAAGTCCGATGGTTGGTCAAACAACGACCAACCGACACGAAGTTACAAACAAAACTCACCCACCTTCAATCAAGATAACAAGCGGTCGGACAATAAATGCAGCACCGTGATCTTATCGAATCCTACAAAGAACTGGATGATTTGAAAGAATCGAAGACTTGAAGCTATCTTTTGGGACCCTCACCGATCAAGGCCGGAACCATCATGTCCAAAGCATCCCGCACTCATCAAGAATCGACCGAGACGCTGAGGGGTATCTCGTAGTCATAAAAATTGCTTATCGCATCTCGAACGAAACTCGTGACGTGGGTTGGCAACTAACGATCCATTCGACAAACCGACGCCGAAAACGCGCCACGCCGCGAAAACGCTGAGAGCGAAGTCGACGAAAGCACATGAAGTGAGTCGGCAAGACGACGAGCCAATGAAACGACGCGCCGAAGTTGACTAAACTCAAACGCTGACGACGGAATCAACCGTACTTAGTCCGTCAATGCAAACGGGCCGCTTAAGCTCAAAGTTGATCGCACGGACTCAAACACAACGGCATTACCGAGCAAAACTAAGCCCGAAGACCGAAAGAATCGACGAAGAATCGACGGAGAAACGACGCGAACGACGGAAAACGCCGCGAAGACGGCCATGGCCAAACCTCGCCAGTGGTTAAGGTGGCTCGCCACCATGGTCGAGCCACCTCGCCAACCTGGCCGAGGTGGTTCGGCCAAGTGGCCGAAAGCCACCAAGATGGCCGGCGACACCCTCCATTGTATAAATAGGGGGTCTTGGACTTGAGCGGGAGAAAAAGGGGAAAAGGGCGATTAGAGAGGACTTCGGCTTGAGATTTTGGAGGATTTGGCTTCGGGCTTGAGCGATTTTGGAGGATTTTCAAGAGTTCTCACGAGATCCACGAGCCGCCGACGACCGCTCCGAGCACCGGCGAGCACAAGTCTAGTCGACGCCCGATCTACAAGCCGAAGGTAATCGAATTGGTCAACTACAGATACCCTCTAGGTTAAGCTTCGCCTTAACCTCGTGGATAGCCGTGATTTCTCCTAGTAGATCTCACCCGCCAGCGATCCTCTCCTTCGTGAGTGTGATCCCCTCAGCGCCGCTTCCTTCGCGGAAACGAGCCCCTTTACATCTCAGTAGTTCCGTAACCCTGCTCTACTCGATTGAATTGCGCGGTGGTCCACGGACACAAAAGTCCCCACGTGCAAAGAACCTGACGCAAGCAGGACCTCGATATAACGAGATCCTCATGTTTGTTCAAAAGGAAAAGTTGTAATCTTTTTTTTTGATTTTCATTGTAAGCCTTAAAATAAAAGGCGAATTTGTTTCAGGCGACTGAAGTTTGTAACAGTTCAAATCAATGACAATCAAACCGACTTTTACCGCCACCGGCCGGATTTCACCAAGGGTAGCTGGTTGGACTCGCCCCGGGCTCTACATCGAAGCCCATCGGGTTCTCCTTGCAGCGGAGTCCTTCTTGGGGCGGCGGGGGAAACTGGATCTAGAGGACGAGGAAAGATACTCCTCGTACTTGTGCTGGTCGAACTCGAACTCGACCTCTTCCTCCACCGATAGGGATCCGCTGGCTGGCAGACGACCTCCGATTCGAGGTCGGTGGCTCCCATCGTGGTCGCCGCCTTGTTCGCGATAAAAGTTGGGATGATTGTCATTGATTTGAACTGCTACAAACTTCACCAAACAAATTCAAAGAGAAATATCGCCTTTATTTTAAGGCTTACAATGAAAATCAAAAAGATTACAACTTTTTATCCTTTTGAACAAACACGAGGATCTCTCGTTATATCGAGGTCCTCGCCATGGGTTCTTTGCCCGTGTCGGGACTTTTGTGTCCGTGGACCACCGCAATTCCAACTCGTGTAAACCCGGTTCGAACTACAGATAAAGGCTCGCTTCACGAAGGAAACGGTTACCGAGGGGATCACACTCACGGCGAGAGGATCGTCATGGGATCACACTCACGAAGGAGAGGATCACGGAGCGGTGAGATCTACTAGGAGAAATCACAGCTATCCCCGAGGTTAAGACGAAGCTTAACCTAGAGGGTATCTCAGAGTTCGACCAATTCGCCACCTTCCGCTTGTAGATCGACGTCGACTAAACTTGTGCTCGGGTGCTCGAACCGCGCCGATCGCCAGGATCTCGTGAGAACTCTTCGAAAATCCTCGAAAATCCGGCCAAGCCCAAAAGCCAAATCCTCCAAAATCCCAAGCCCAAGTCCTCTAATCCGCGTTCAAGAAGAAGACACCCCCTATTTATACAAATCGGTGTTGTGGTTTCGCCCGAGCCACACCGCCAAGTTGGCCGAGGTGGCTCTACCAAAGTGACCGAGCCTCCTACCACTGCCGAGGCACCTCGGCAAGTTGCCGAGGTGGCTCGGCCAGTGGCCGAGCCACCTTGGCCATTTGGCCAGGTGTCGCCTCCGCCTCGCCTCGGCATTTTCGCCTTCGGCTCGGGTTCCATCAGACTTGATTCCGGACTAACTCTTGGTTCATTCCGCTCAACGGTCCCGAACCGATCGTCTGCTCAAGTCCTGCTGCTTGTGACGCCGCTGGTTCGCCGTCGAGTTCGCGCCTTAACGATTCGACGTCCGTATCATTCGATGGGTTGTCATTCACGACTCCATGTCACGAATTGGTTTCGGGGATCTTGTAAGTATTTTTCAACGCCTACAAGTATGAGCTTTTCATTTTCAATTTTTCATTCTACATCTTTATTTTTTATCTCATAATAATGATAAAAAAAATTTATTCTTCTCTCATGTGAGAGTCTCTTGTTCTTTTTCAAAAAAAAAGGAGATATAAAAAGAAAATGATATATTAAAAAAATGAAAAGAGTAAATTTTTAACTTCACCCCCCTCCCCCCGCTCATATCAAAGGTAATTGTAGATTTTAATCATTGTTCTAGGACGACCGAAAAAATGTAAGTACTTCAATTCTTATCTGTTTTACTTTGTGCATCATAGAGTTTGCATTGAGGACAATGCAAAATTTAGGTGTGGGGGTGGGGACTAGTCAATTTTTCTCTTTATCTTAGTTATTTTTCCTCTATATATTACCATTTTTTCTTTTTATGTCATTTTCATAAAAATAGTGTCACTTGCCAACTTAATAGAGTTAATTAATAATTGATCTATTTGATACAATTTTAAAATTTCTAATCGCTAGTTAGTTTTATACTCAATTTCACCTTTTATGATAACTCTAAATAAATTTCTTAAGAAACCATTTTCAAAGTAGTATACTTTACTAAAGTCTTAACTTAGACTTTTAATTAAAGGAATGAAGCTTTTGATGCTTAGCTTAGAGTTGAAAATAATTTTTCAAGTTGTCTTGATCTAAATATTTTTCAGATATAGATACATATACACATATGTATATTAAAAACTAACTTTACAAAAGAAGAGTGCGAAAAATAGGCACCAATTAAAATTCTCTTCAAATTTAAGGTGGTTCTTTTTACTAAGTCTAAGTTGACCGAGTAATTAAGCCAAATGAGTTTTTTCATACTTAATGACCTAAGCCCAATTGGTTGGGATTCATTGGCCCAAAACTCGTTAAATTGTCACTTAGAAAGTCCGATCAAGAAAAATAAAATCACCAAGGAATAAAGAGTTTTAAAAACATTATACTAACAATATTTTATATATATATTTATATTTGTATATATGTTCTTGAAAAATAAATTGATTAAAAGACTTGGAAATTGTTTCAAATAAAGAGTTAGCATATTCTTTTCAAAACCTTTAATTTAAATTTCGAAGTTAGACTTGATTTTGTATATCTATAATGAAAAGGTTTTCTAAGAGATTTACCTTGAAGTTATATATAAAAACGTTTTCTTGAGTATTAACTAGCTTCAATTAGAATGTTCAAATATATCAAGTAAATTAATTATTCATAAACTTCTTTAAATTGGCAAATTGACTGAATTTTGTGGGTATATTCACTGCAAACCCTCACGAGACTACAACTCGTCCACTAGGATAACCTAGGGGTTTAAAGACTTGTTGTATGTGCTAAATACAATTGCGATTCCTGCGAAAGTGAGTTAGGATTTTTCTTTCTTTCTCTTTCAATTTCTTTCTTTGCTAGAGGACTAGCAAAAGTTTAGGTGTGGGGGTATTTGATAATCATATTTTTATTATAAGTTTACACCCTCATCATCTATTTTATATAAATAAATATACCACTAATAATTATTTTTATCTTAATTTACAAGTTAATGAAGAAATAATGAATAAAAGCCCAAAAGACTCAAACTCCCTGATTTTCTACCATTTAGTGAAGCCCAAATATGAAGACAAAAAAGGCCCAAGAAAGCTCAATGATCCAAGAAGAAATCGGGTCAAGAAATCACAAAAAAAATCAAAACTGCGCAAGCCAATCGGTCGGCCAACCGATTGGTCAACCGATTGTTGAGTGGCAGAATCAGATTTGTGGCTAGATTTTAATTCCTTGATTGTCAAGTTTCATCCAAGAGTTTTCCTTCATTGCTGTAGACAATAAATAGGGGTAGAGGGTGAGGAGTTTGAGTGTGAAAAATTTTGTAATAACCCCATTTGGAGAGGAGGGTTACTCTTAATTGAGAAGACTTTTTAAAATTATAACTTTTTATTGCAATTAATTTAAAAAATTCACCTCTTCATATTTTTCTTTTCTTCTCTTTATTTGATCATGAAGATGAAGATGGAGATCAAGATGAAGATTTACCTTCATCAAAAGGCTAGAACCCTCTTGGAATGTAAGTTTTATCTTTTATCTTTTATTTTCTTATAATATTTTCTTTTCTTGTTGTTAAATATTCATGAGGCTAGAACCCTCTTGAATTAGATTTATTTTCATGCTTATAGAGTAGATTTACTTTCATGTTTTTACTTTCTCTCTTTAAATTCTTGCATTTATTTTATAGCTTAGATTTTATTTTCTTGCACTATTCGCCTTGGGGCTAGAACTCTCTTGGGATTAGTTTTTATTTTTATTTATTTTTCTTTTTTTTAATTCACCTTGAGGCCAGAACCCTCTAGCAAATTGTTTTTATTTATTTTCCTTTTATTTGATTCACCTTGAGGCTAGAACCCTCTAGGAAATTATTTTTATTTATTTTTCTTTTCTTTGATTCGCCTTGAGGTTAGAACCCTCTAGAGAATTGCCCTTTTCTAAGATGTGGAACTAATTCTTGTGGGAACTCTAGAAATTGTAAGAAACTAGGTTTTATTTCTTTCATAATTTGTGAATCATTCTCTTATGCTTAAAATGATCATGTTTAGGATAGTCAACTAAAGAACTAATTGGTAGAAGGAATTTTAGGATTACTATTTAGTTATTATTCTTTTCATAAGTATTAATTTTGCTTAGATGATAATTTGATAGGTTATGCTTTCCTTAAGTGGTTTGATAGTCTATACTTAATAAATCTAAAGCCGAATGTGATAAAAGAGAATGGTTCATATTTTATAAGTGAGATTAGCTAGTGGATTCAATTCTAGATTTCTCATATCTTTAATTGAATCCTCCATCTTTTACTTTTTGATTTTCCTCTTTATTCTTAATTTTCATTTGTTTGTTTTATTTTCCTTCATTTTATTCATCATTCTTTCTCCTCTCTCAATCTTGTTTTGTTTTTATTCACACATATTCACAAACACTCTCTTAATCTCTCCACAATCATCATATTTATCACACCCCTAATTGTCACACACACAACATAAGAATCAATTTTGATTAACTCCTACAACACCTTCCTCGTGGGATCGATAACTTTTTATACTATAACTTGATAGTTGTATACTTGTAACTTTAGGTACATATTATTTTCCTATCAGTTAATCCCTAATGAGAAGCCGACACGTGTCCCACCTTATGCCTAATTAGCCATATTCGGAGAGGGATGGCTCGAGCGGCTTCAGCGCCCGACCCTTCCAGGCCAACAACTTGCAAGGCGACTAAAAGGATGGTATTTGTCGACCTACTCGCAAGATCAAGGCGAGAGGCATCCTCACTCGGCCTACCATTCAAGTCGACCCCACTCCCCTTCGGCACTCAACCCTTCCAGGCCGACAACTTGCGAGGCCGACTAAAAAGTCCATACTTGTCGGCCTCAAGTGAGACGAGTCGGAAGGCGGTGTATCCTCGGGCCCTCCGTCGACAGTCGATTGTCATCACATTAAATGTATGATCAGAGTCATCATTTCTCCAGCCCCGAAAGTCTTAATGACTCGTCAGCACCATGCACGCCTTGTCACTGTCGCATTAAACGCCTAGATGACTTATCCCCCTCTGCAGCCAACACCTATAAAATAGATACCAACGGAGCCGCCTGCTTAGACTCGGCCAAAATGACTCATCTGCCCCTTTGGATCTGCTATAAAAGGGAGGTGTTGTCTGCTGCTTAGGGTAAGCAAATTCAGCCTAAGAAAACTCTTATACACTAAAACTCTCTTCTCCACTCAAGCTCTGATACTGACTTGATCGTCGGAGGAACCACTAGAGATCCCAACTCCGACCTCTTACGTGTTCTTCATGTGTAGGATAGAACTATCGGCTCAAAAATCAGCCGTTTGAAGAAGCTTGAGGACTCTAATACCCCTCATAAGCCACAATCAAACCCCCTGTTAGATAACTGACATCAACAATTACGGTTGCAACACATTGAACACAGACGACACTAAAAGAAATCCTCTCCATTCCCAGCACTTATTTGTGTTGTGAGATGCAAATTAAATAAACAATAACAAATGGTACTCGACACTTGAGACACAATCATGTGTCGCGCTTTTAAACCTTGAGTACGGAATTACATACAAACCAATGGGAAATTAGTCCCACATCGTTTAGTTGTGAGAAAATTAAATGTTTTAAACCTGGCTGATGAAAAGCTGCGATCAGACAGCTGAATTGGGAACAAAGTCACATGGAAGGATTAATTCACATCGAGGTTACTCAGTGATGTGTGTAGTTGGGCTTTGATTTAAACGCGGCTGTTGATATGTAAGTGTGCTTTCATTATAATGGTGATATATAGAAGTGTGGGTTGGGCTTCCATTACAAATGAATTGATGGGATTGAAAATTTTTGAAAATAAAAAATTAGACTGGACACATATATGTGTCGCCATTCTTGATACATACATGTGTCCAATTTTGACGAAATACTCTCTCCATACATGTTTTATTCACTTTTTTAATTTGTGTCACGCTTCATTTGTGCGACATAAAAAAGTATCGTGAGATGGCAAAAAAAGTATCGCGGGTTACAACTTTTGTTGTAGTGATTGTATATTCACACATCAGTTGCGACATTTTTATTTTTTTTAATAAATTTTTGCACTTGTTGCTTCTTAACTACTATAGATTCTATCCATAAGGCATTGTCGGCCTTATGGTTGTCTCACATAAATTTTCTCTTGCTTTCATAGATATTTTATGATTGTATAGGACTCTAGAAACACTATTTATTACTTTTATCTTTCTGATTTGATTCGATACACTAGATCATTCTTGACCTTGCCATCATGACGAACTATGATAAATCTAAATAGCGAAACAAATTGCTCTTATGTACTTTTCAAAAAACGGTTAACAGCAACATGTAGCTTCCGAAGTCTTTCACCAATAGAAGTACATCAGAGGCTCACCCATTCCTGGATATGAACGATGGGGGCCCGGTTCTGGTGTAATTTGCGGCCTAAATTCAGTATCCCGGCTAAAGAGGTAGGAAATTTCACTAAGTAATATTCCCATGATGAAATAACTACACACTGAGTTCAACATTTTAAAGTTCTGATAATAACAATTTATTGGAATGATGTATGATTTGATGTTCCTTTGATGAACAATCATCAATAATGATATGTTCAAAAGTGTGGAGCACAGAGACACAAACTCTCTTTCTTGAATAAATGTATAATCATCTTTCTTCTGGTACGACATTATTCATCTAAAGCGGCGTGGCATCTCATTCAGAAATCGATTAGTTTGCTTCGTCATCCAGTATTTTCTAGCATATCTACCTATTATGTTCTGTAATTATTTTCTCTAGTTAATATATTCTCTGCCAACGTTATATGGTTCAAGGAGGCATTTATCTGATGAAACGCCTCCAATGATTCTACTATCCATTGTTCATGACTGTCTTTGTATTGCAAAATCTTCAATCTCTTCAATCTTCGCACATTATTGTTTCATTGACTCTCTTAGTACAAAGATGATGTTGGGTCCTATGTCAGCCTGTACACTAGTTTTTCTTCTCTTGTTTGGCTAATCAAGCTCATTCAGGACCAATTGCAAAATATAAAGCATTCCTCTACAAAACTCAAGTGAACACAAGTTAGAGCAGCTATACTCTTTCCTCTTTTACCTTCTTACAAGTGGTGTTGTGTATAACTCACAAGCGATGTAAAATATTGGTTGACATCAGAGGTAGGTTTTAACTAGGAATCAAGGAAAACCCTGTGCATCTAGCTAGCTCGTCTCAATCTAGTATAAACCATTTCTAGAGGTGTTATATTTACAAGCTTGCAGGTCAAGTAGGCATTTCCTGCTTGAGGAGCATTTGATTTGTTCCTGTTTATTGTGTTGATATGTTTGATCTATAGATAAAGCAACTTTTGTTGGTTCTACAAGATTTGGAAGTGCTTGAGACCAAATGAACTTTGCTTGCAGGTTGGTATGGTAATTTCTTTTTCAAGGAGAAATTTTTTTTTTCCTGTACATGATTCAGTTATAGACTAAATATTTAGAAGAGCAATTTCAGAGATCCCAAATTTGCAACTCTTGTACAAAAACAAATTTTTTTTCTAAAGAGCAAGTCTCTTACACATAATACTGTAAATGCTTGGGTTGTCAATGAGAAGGAAAGACACATCTACTAATTTATATAGTCGAACAACATATTTAGCCATTATCGAACTTTTTCAAGAGTTTGAATGCTCAAGCTTTCTAACTGATAATCCAACTTAACTACCTATAAAATCTACAGCCTACCGCGATTCACATTAGTACTACTCTAAAAGTTTCAGAAATTAAAGAATTCATCATTCTCATGGCAGCAACAGCCAAGCAATCTACAGCAGCAGTTCATTCAAACTATGACCGAATGAAAGAGCTCAAGGAGTTCGACGAAACTAAAGCTGGCGTAAAAGGGCTCGTTGATTCTGGCACCAAGCAAATCCCAAGAATATTTATCCACTCTCCAGAAAACCTCCCAAAGCCTTCAGATGGGATCAATACAAATCTCCAAATCCCTGTCATAGACCTCCAAGACATTAGTAACTCTAGCGTCGACAAGAAATTGTTAAAGAAGTTTGTGAAGCGTCAAAATCATGGGGATTCTTTCAGCTTCTGAACCACGGTACCAGTTGGACTTCTTGATAGTATGACTGAAAGTGTTAAGAGGTTCCATGAGCAGGATAAAGAGGAGAAAGCAAAGTTTCATTAGCGTGATCCAAATAAGAAGGTGAAGTATTATGGAAATTTTGATCTTTATAAGCATCTGCTGCAATTGGAGAATCGTTATCTTGCTTCTTGATGGTTCTTTGGATCCTGCAGAATTGCCATCAATTTGCGGGTAAAAGTTCAAATTTGGTTTATTTAGATATTTTAAGCATGATGAACTGCTCTCTAGCAGAAAATATGGCTAGGTACAAATTATATCGAGCAAATTTTTTATGCTTTTGCAAGTATTTGAACGCTATCATGTTTCTTTACTCAGTGTGCAAATTTAGATTGGATGGTAAATTGTGCGGTAAAACTATTAACCGTCCGTTTATAAATTGGATATAGTTAGCAGATCCTCTCAATTACCAAGGACGGCATTCTAATGGAACACAAATTCACAACTGTTAAACAATATATTCTATTTTCAAAAAATATTTAAATTTTCATAATTATCAGATAACTTTCGATGCATAGTCAGATGGTTGTCTAGAGGCGATAAGTTAGGAGCTTAATGAGGGAGAGAATGAAGGTTGCGGCAATTTAGTATTTATTACATACATATAAATAGGAACTAGGATTTGAATATAAAGACCAGGAAGTCCAGAAAAAAAATTAGAAAATTGTAATACAATTTAACAATTCAAAGACTAGGATAATAGAAACTTTTCTCATTAAGATGATGAAAATCTCTGAAAGCAGCCTTTTCAAATTCACAAGCTAGTAATTTTATATAAGTTCTAAATTATTTTTCCCCATTTTCATTTTCTCAAACTGTAAGCTGTTACAAATGATCTCTGTTTTTATTCTCTCCAGAGATGTGTTTTTAGAGTACAGGCAGAAAGTCACTGATACTGCTGACACATTATGTGAGATCTTATCTGAGGCTCTTGGGCTCAAGCCAGACTACTTCAAAATATCAACTGCACAAAAGCACAACTCCTAGTTGCACATTACTACCCTTCATGTCCTCAGCCAGAACTAACCATAGGAATTGCCAAGCATTCTGACCCGTCGTTCTTAACTCTACTTCTTCAAGATAACATCGGTGGCCTTCAGGTCCTGAAGATAGATGGGTTGCTGTATCAGCCTATCCATGGAGCTCTAGTTGTCAACATGGGTGATCTTCTTCAGGTTTGCTTCTCTTAAATACATTACAGTACTATTTCAAGAAGGGCTATTTGCATATGCATCATTTGTAAAGGGAAAGGTAAATTTCATGAAACCCTGAACTTTAGGGTTTTGCCCCAAAAACTGAACTTTATAGATTAGAAAACCCTTCTGAACTTTCAAAATTCTACTAAACCTCTAAACTATAGGAAAATATGATAGCAAAAATTTCAGTGAAAATCTGAATAAAGAGCATTCATGAGGGAGAATAAAATGCAATAGCCTTGTCATACTTTGTTTATCTACATGTTAATGTATTTATGAGATTTTCAACAGTATAGGGGAGTTTACCATAATTTTGAAAGTTTTTGGGGAGAATTATAACTTTGAAAGTTTAAGGGGGTTTTCTCTTCTTTATAAAGTTCAGAGGTTTTGTGCAAAACCCCTCAACATTCAGGGGTTTTGTGAAGTTCTCATCTGCAAATAAACTTTTCATGAACTGTGATGTATACATGCTAATGCTATTAGATTCTATCTTCATTTTTATGTAGCTTATCAGCAATGATAAGTTCAAGTGCTGAACACAGAGTGTTGGCTAACATGAGGAGGGGCGAGGATTTCAATAGCGGTGTTCTTTAATCCTGGCATAGATGAAGAAAGGCCTATGGGTCGATCAAAGAGACACTATCTGATGAAAATCCTGCAAAATATCAGGAAATTCTTTTCAGAGACTATTTCAAGTATTACACTACAAAGGGCTTGATGGAGAATCTGCACTTAACCACTTCAAACTCTGAATGGCTAAAGATTGAACCTGATGAGATTCAGAATACTGCTAAGTTCTGTATTGAAGTTATGCTCTTCCTCTAATAAAGCATCAGTGTTTGTAAGGTAACCTTCCTTTGTACAAGGTATTATGAGCAGGTTATATGGAAATAAATCATTTGTCAGAGATTCAAGACAGTTAAGTTGCAATAGTTATTGGGCATTTAGTGCGATTTTTAGAGAAGTTAATGGGTTCACTGCAAAATGCTAAAAGTTCGGGGTTTATGTGATTTACCCTTAAAATAACTAGGATGTGGGGCATAAATCTGATTGGGATGCAACATTCTTATCGACAGTCATATCCCAGGAAAAATTTCCACCATTTCCTCCTAGGAGAAAGAAGTTACTTTGGTAATGTGATAATTTTGTTGGTAGCGGACCGAACCGTCGAGAAACCACCACAAGCGATAGCAAAAACACAATAAAGGAGTAAAGACCACGAGATTTCGTGGTTGGCAGTTCCTCGTCACGGGGAGGGTAAGGAGGATTTTCACTAATAGAAAGAGAATACAAATTAGGATTACAAGTTCTCACAAAGAAACCCTAAAAACAAACCTCTCAATCTCTCCAAAGATCTCCTCTCCAAAGATGCACAAAACCCTCGAAAAGGCTGCTTCAAAGCGTGCTTCTTTTCTTTCAAATAATCGAGGTTTAGGGTTATTTATAAACTCTAAGCGAACGGGTTTAAAACCAAAACCGGTTTTGAATCTGCCAGTTCGTAGGCTACTACTTGATTAGTCGACTACTCCTCTAGATTAGTTAGACTACCCAGTTAGTCGACTACCGGTTAGCAGCGAAACACACCTTTACGTGCACTTATTAGTCGACTACTTTGGGTTGATTAGACTACTAAGCCCGGCTGCTTGTGCATGTTTTTGTGCATGTTCTACAATTCTCCACCTCGTGCATCATTTGATTTACCTCAAATTTTGGGCCGAACACCCGAACACCAAGAACATCTAGAGATCACCATTAGCCAATCTAGGCCAATCCGGTGCGTCACTACCGCTGACGCCCTCACATACCCACTCAGGGATCAAGCTCACGTAGTTCACCTCAAATCATCACCTCACCCATTCCTGGATATGAACGATGGGGCCCGGTTCTGGTGTAATTTGCGGCCTAAATTCAGTATCCCGGCTAAAGAGGTAGGAAATTTCACTAAGTAATATTCCCATGATGAAATAACTACACACTGAGTTCAACATTTTAAAGTTCTGATAATAACAATTTATTGGAATGATGTATGATTTGATGTTCCTTTGATGAACAATCATCAATAATGATATGTTCAAAAGTGTGGAGCACAGAGACACAAACTCTCTTTCTTGAATAAATGTATAATCATCTTTCTTCTGGTACGACATTATTCATCTAAAGCGGCGTGGCATCTCATTCAGAAATCGATTAGTTTGCTTCGTCATCCAGTATTTTCTAGCATATCTACCTATTATGTTCTGTAATTATTTTCTCTAGTTAATATATTCTCTGCCAACGTTATATGGTTCAAGGAGGCATTTATCTGATGAAACGCCTCCAATGATTCTACTATCCATTGTTCATGACTGTCTTTGTATTGCAAAAATCTTCAATCTCTTCAATCTTCGCACATTATTGTTTCATTGACTCTCTTAGTACAAAGATGATGTTGGGTCCTATGTCAGCCTGTACACTAGTTTTTCTTCTCTTGTTTGGCTAATCAAGCTCATTCAGGACCAATTGCAAAATATAAAGCATTCCTCTACAAAACTCAAGTGAACACAAGTTAGAGCAGCTATACTCTTTCCTCTTTTACCTTCTTACAAGTGGTGTTGTGTATAACTCACAAACGATGTAAAATATTGGTTGACATCAGAGGTAGGTTTTAACTAGGAATCAAGGAAAACCCTGTGCATCTAGCTAGCTCGTCTCAATCTAGTATAAACCATTTCTAGAGGTGTTATATTTACAAGCTTGCAGGTCAAGTAGGCATTTCCTGCTTGAGGAGCATTTGATTTGTTCCTGTTTATTGTGTTGATATGTTTGATCTATAGATAAAGCAACTTTTGTTGGTTCTACAAGATTTGGAAGTGCTTGAGACCAAATGAACTTTGCTTGCAGGTTGGTATGGTAATTTCTTTTTCAAGGAGAAATTTTTTTTTTCCTGTACATGATTCAGTTATAGACTAAATATTTAGAAGAGCAATTTCAGAGATCCCAAATTTGCAACTCTTGTACAAAAACAATTTTTTTTTCTAAAGAGCAAGTCTCTTACACATAATACTGTAAATGCTTGGGTTGTCAATGAGAAGGAAAGACACATCTACTAATTTATATAGTCGAACAACATATTTAGCCATTATCGAACTTTTTCAAGAGTTTGAATGCTCAAGCTTTCTAACTGATAATCCAACTTAACTACCTATAAAATCTACAGCCTACCGCGATTCACATTAGTACTACTCTAAAAGTTTCAGAAATTAAAGAATTCATCATTCTCATGGCAGCAACAGCCAAGCAATCTACAGCAGCAGTTCATTCAAACTATGACCGAATGAAAGAGCTCAAGGAGTTCGACGAAACTAAAGCTGGCGTAAAAGGGCTCGTTGATTCTGGCACCAAGCAAATCCCAAGAATATTTATCCACTCTCCAGAAAACCTCCCAAAGCCTTCAGATGGGATCAATACAAATCTCCAAATCCCTGTCATAGACCTCCAAGACATTAGTAACTCTAAACGTCGACAAGAAATTGTTAAAGAAGTTTGTGAAGCGTCAAAATCATGGGGATTCTTTCAGCTTCTGAACCACGGAGTACCAGTTGGACTTCTTGATAGTATGACTGAAAGTGTTAAGAGGTTCCATGAGCAGGATAAAGAGGAGAAAGCAAAGTTTCATTCGCGTGATCCAAATAAGAAGGTGAAGTATTATGGAAATTTTGATCTTTATAGCGCATCTGCTGCGAATTGGAGAGATACGTTATCTTGCTTCTTCGATGGTTCTTTGGATCCTGCAGAATTGCCATCAATTTGCGGGTAAAAGTTCAAATTTGGGTTTATTTAGATATTTTAAGCATGATGAACTGCTCTCTAGCAGAAAATATGGCTAGGTACAAATTATATCGAGAGCAAATTTTTTATGCTTTTTGCAAGTATTTGAACGCTATCATGTTTCTTTACTCAGTGTGCAAATTTAGATTGGATGGTAAATTGTGCGGTAAAACTATTAACCGTCCCGTTTATAAATTGGATATAGTTAGCAGATCCTCTCAATTACCAAGGACGGCATTCTAATGGAACACAAATTCACAACTGTTAAACAATATATTCTATTTTCAAAAAAAATATTTAAATTTTCATAATTATCAGATAACACTCGATCGCATAGTCAGATGGTTGTCTAACAGAGACGATAAGTTAGGAGCTTAATGAGGGGAGAGAAGAGAATGAAGAAAATTGCGGCAATTTAGTATTTATTACATACATATAAATAGGAACTAGGATTTGAATATAAAGACCAGGAAGTCCAGAAAAAAATTAGAAAATTGTAATACAATTTAACAATTCAAAGACTAGGATAATAGAAACTTTTCTCATTAAGATGATGAAAATCTCTGAAAGCAGCCTTTTCAAATTCACAAGCTAGTAATTTTATATAAGTTCTAAATTATTTTTTCCCCATTTTTCATTTTCTCAAACTGTAAGCTGTTACAAATGATCTCTGTTTTTTATTCTCTCCAGAGATGTGTTTTTAGAGTACAGGCAGAAAGTCACTGATACTGCTGACACATTATGTGAGATCTTATCTGAGGCTCTTGGGCTCAAGCCAGACTACTTCAAAAATATCAACTGCACAAAAGCACAACTCCTAGTTGCACATTACTACCCTTCATGTCCTCAGCCAGAACTAACCATAGGAATTGCCAAGCATTCTGACCCGTCGTTCTTAACTCTACTTCTTCAAGATAACATCGGTGGCCTTCAGGTCCTTCACGAAGATAGATGGGTTGCTGTATCGCCTATCCATGGAGCTCTAGTTGTCAACATGGGTGATCTTCTTCAGGTTTGCTTCTCTTAAATACATTACAGTACTATTTCAAGAAGGGCTATTTGCATATGCATCATTTGTACTACGGAAAAGGTAAATTTCATGAAACCCTGAACTTTCGGGGTTTTGCCCCAAAAAAACTGAACTTTATAGATTAGAGAAAACCCCTTCTGAACTTTCAAAATTCTACTAAACCTCCTAAACTATAGGAAAATATGATAGCAAAAAAATTTCGTGAAAATCTGAATAAAGAGCATTCATGAGGGAGAATAAAATGCAATAGCCTTGTCATACTTTTAGCCATTTTACTCTACATGTTAATGTTATTTATGAGATTTTCCAACAGTATAGGGGAGTTTACCATAATTTTGAAAGTTTTTTTTTTTGGGAGAGAATTATAACTTTGAAAGTTTAAGGGGGGTTTTCTCTTCTTTATAAAGTTCAGAGGTTTTTTGTGCAAAACCCCCTCAACATTCAGGGGGGTTTTGTGAAGTTCTCATCTGCAAATAAACTTTTCATGAACTGTGATGTATACATGCTAATGCTATTAGATTCTATCTTCATTTTTATGTAGCTTATCAGCAATGATAAGTTCAAGAGTGCTGAACACAGAGTGTTGGCTAACCGCGGAGGGCCGAGGATTTCAATAGCGGTGTTCTTTAATCCTGGCATAGATGAAGAAAGGCCTATGGGTCCGATCAAAGAGACACTATCTGATGAAAATCCTGCAAAATATCAGGAAATTCTTTTCAGAGACTATTTCAAGTATTACACTACAAAGGGGCTTGATGGAGAATCTGCACTTAACCACTTCAAACTCTGAATGGCTAAAGATTGAACCTGATGAGATTCAGAATACTGCTAAGTTCTGTATTGAAGTTATGCTCTTCCTCTAATAAAGCATCAGTGTTTGTAAGGTAACCTTCCTTTGTACAAGGTATTATGAGCAGGTTATATGGAAATAAATCATTTGTCAGAGATTCAAGACAGTTAAGTTGCAATAGTTATTGGGCATTTGGTGCGATTTTTTTAGAAGTTAATGGGGGTTCACTGCAAAATGCTAAAAGTTCCCGGGGGGTTTATGTGATTTACCCTTAAAATAACTAGGATGTGGGGCATAAATCTGATTGGGATGCAACATTCTTATCTGACAGTCATATCCCAGGAAAAAATTTCCACCATTTCCTCCTAGGAGAAAGAAGTTACTTTGGTAATGTGATAATTTTGTTGGGCGCGCGGACCGCGGAACCGTCGAGAGAAACCACCACAAACGATAGCAAAAACACAATAAAGGAGTAAAGACACGAGATTTACGTGGTTCGGCAAGTTGCCTACGCCCACGGGTAAGGAGGGGATTTTCACTAATAGAAAGAGAGAATACAAATTAGGATTACAAGTTCTCACAAAGAAACCCTAAAACAAACCTCTCAATCTCTCAAAGATCTCCTCTCCAAAGATGCACAAAACCCTCGAAAAGGCTGCTTCAAAGCGTGCTTCTTTTCTTTCAAATAATCGTTTAGGGTTATTTATAAACTCTAAACGAACCGGGTTTAAAACCAAAACCCGCTGACCGCCAGATTAGTCGACTACTACTTCAGATTAGTCGACTACTCATCAGATTAGTCGACTACAACACGATTAGTCGACTACTGCACTCCAACGCGAAACACACCTTTACGTAGATGCAGATTAGTCGACTACTACCGCAGATTAGTCGACTACTAAGCCCGCTGCTTGTGCATGTTTTGTGCATGTTCTACAATTCTCCACCTCGTACATCATTTGATTTACCTCAAATTTTGGGCCGAACACCGAAGAACACCAAGAACATCTAGAGATCACCATTAGCCAATCTAGGCCAATCCGGTGCGTCACTACCGCTGACGCCCTCACATACCCACTCAGGGATCAAGCTCACCGTAGTTCACCTCAAATCATCTCCACCTTACCCATTACCGCCAGAAGGCCATGCCCTCTTGGGCAAATCAACCTGGTGATATGAAGCAAGTCAAGCAATGCTTAAACTTACTACTGTGACCACCTTGGTTAACATGTCATTTGGATTCTCATTCGTGTGCACCTTCATGAGAGAAATATCACCTTCCTCTATGACATCCGCACAAAATGATACGACATCGATATGCGAATGCGAGCATGATGAACTGATTCTTCGCCGGTGAATTGCACTCATTTGTCACACCACAAGTTCACGTTTTCTGCTCAATCCCCAAATCGTCTAGAAGACCCCACAACCACAATGCTTCCTTCACTCCCTGTCATGGCCATGTACTCGGCCTCGTAGTAGAAAGTGCCAGCGTAACTGCAACATCGATCGCCAACTAACGGAGCCCCATGTATCTTGAATACATAACCGGTAGTAGATCGTCGTCTATCTAGATCGCCCGCATAATCGAGTCCACAAACCCATCAATCGACATGTTTCTCCACCAAAACACGGACCCGTATCAGCGGTACCCTTTAAGTACCGAGGACCCACTTCCTTTGCTTCGGTCGCCTTTCGGATTCGCCATGAATCTACGACCACACTAACGCTGTGAAATATCCGGTGTACACACCATTGCATACATTAAAGCGCCAACCGCACTAGCATAGGGAACACGCTCCATGTGCGCCTTCTCTTCATTTGTAGTGGGAGATTGATTACCGAAGCCTAAGGTGTGGAGCCATGGAGTCACCACCGACTTAGCACTTTGCATCCGAACCTCGCGATCACCGCTCTATGTAGCCCGCCGACTCAAGAACAATCGTCGATTAGCGGCTCTCTTCTAATCTCCATACCGTATTTTCCTAGCAGACCCATGTCCTTCATCTCAAACTCTTCACCAAGTTGAGATTTCAACCTATCTATCTCCACCACGCTCTTAGAAGCAATAAGCATGTCATCCACATACAAAGAAGATAGATAAAATTACCTCATGAAGCTTCGAATGTAAACACAACAATCATGATAAACCGTGAAAACCCATGCTTCGATGAAGGAGTCAAATCGCTTGTACCGCTGTAGGAGATTGCTTTAATCCATACGGTGACTTCCTCAAGCGACACACATGATTCTCCTTATCCTCAACCTTGTAGCCCTCGAGGTTGATGCATGTAGATCTCTTCATCCAAGTCTCCGTGCAAGAAGGTCGTTTTAACATCGAGTTGATCCGACTCAAAATCACCATGAGCAACAATACTCAATAGCACAGAATAGAAGTATGTTTCACCACCGGAGAAAATATCTCATTGTAATCCACACCCTCTTTACGTGCAAAACCCTTAGCCACTAGCCTCGCCTTGTATCTTACACCACCGAAGCTCGAAAGATCTTCCTTTCTTTTATACACCCACTTACAACCAATAGCTTTTCTTCCTACGGGCAATGGGACCACCTCCCATGTTTGGTTCTTCGAAGAGATTCCATCTCTTCCTCCATCGCAGACCAACCAACTCTCACTATCCTTGTCGAATAGCTTCCTTGAAGGAGACCGGCTCGTCCTCCTCCACAGAGTCGTATTCAACCATATTAGCCCGCCCATAGTGCTTGAGGGGTTGATCAGCCCCGACTTCAAAACACGCTTGTATGCTCGCTTTGGCCTAGTGGAAGCCAAATTATCCTCGGCTGCTGTTGTTGTAGTGCACGTGTATTTTCTGCTGAACCTCCTCCTGCTCAAGCTCATCATCTACGACTTCCCACTTGAGCACGATTAGAACCTAGTTGGTCTTTAGGTTCTATTTCAATAACACGAGACTTAGAAGTCTCACCACCATAACACCATCATCCTTGGGCCTAGCAATCATGGATTTCTCATCAAAGGTAACATCCCTGCGACCATAAACTTTGAATCTTCCGGTACACCAAAGGCGATAGCCTTTCATGCTGCATATCCCAAGAATATTGCCTTCTTGGCCTCGCGTCAAGCTTTCCCTCGTTGGCGATAGTAGGCGGTACATCCAGAAAATTACGAGCCTATCATAATCGCATGCTCCCACGACCACACCTATAGGGTGTATCACCATCCAATGTCGAATGTGGTGAACGGTTCACAATGTAACAACAGGCCACCGCACACCATTCGTTGCCCAATCGCATAGATCGCGCTCGCGCTTTCTCCAGCGTTGGGTCTCTCCGCGACCCCATTACGGCGTGGTGTGGCTTGTACATCGGTGTCGAACAATTCCCTCGATCCGGAACTCCTTGAAAGCACCATCAGTATACTACGGCGCAGTTATCGGATCTCGGCGTCTTCAATTTCTTTCTGTCTGTTCTCAACCATTGTTCTCCACTTCTTGAATGTCTCGAACACCTCATTCTTGTGCGAGAAAGTAAATCCAAACTAGAATAATCATCTATAAGCGAGACATAATACACGGAACCACCCTTGGAAGTTAATGCGGCCCCAAATATCCGTGTGCACATAATCTAGTATCCCTCTGCTCTTAGACTTCGTTGAAACTTGACCTGTGTGACTTTCCATACACACAATCCCTCGCCATCGCTAGGTTCCTTCCAGTTCTTCCGGAGACCCTCTTTACCAAGCGGAACTAGACCCTTCTCGACATATGCCCAAGCGCTGCCATAACCGTGTGTGCTCACATGGGTCTTCACCACTTCGCCGGTTCCACCCATTGCATCTCTGTCGCCAGTCGTGCACGAGAGGTATATAGATTAAAGTGGCGAACACCCTTCATCACTACTAAGGAACCACGAACAACCTTCTTCACTCCGTTTTAGTCACAATCACGCAACCACCGGTCAAAGCACCAGCGAGATAAGATTCTTCCAAAGTCGGAACATGCCTCACATCCAGTCAGGTTGAACCACTCCATCATGCATCTTGATTTTGATATTACCTAGCCCGTTTTCTTTCATTCCCCATCCATTCAGGTCCACCCTATTTGGACACATATGGTCAACGAATCAAATCCACTTCCACCCTCCATGCCATTCCACATGTCCTTATCCGCCCACTCTGGCGTAGTCGCTTCTTCCTTGCCCTCTCCTCTCGGTCTTGTTGTTATTCTTCTTTCCACCTACTCTCTTATTTGGACGGTCGACTTTGAAATGCCCGGCTTCGCCAGAAACATCCTTTTCCGCAAGAGGTCTTGATTTAGATCTAGACTTTCCTCCTTGCCTCCTTTTCATCATTGCTCCTTCCTCTTGCCAATCCCTGCGCTTGTTCCACATTCGCCGGTGGCCATGTCACTAGTTGCGGTCTTCAGAAGATGGAAGCCCTAGAAGTGCCGTTCTAGTCTCATCCATCTTCAGTTTTCTCCCACAAGCCTCGGTGTTTGCATCAGTTCTCATAAGACTTGGCGAGGCAGTAGTAGAGCGCTGATCCTCGTCTCCTACTTTAACATCTATGTCTTTCAAATGCGATATGATCCTATCAAACTTGTTGATGTGTTCGGGTTGATGAGCCCCTCCATCTTGCAAGTATACAATTTGGATTTTAAGTAGATCCGGTTAGTTAGACTCTTCGTCATGAATGTACCCTCTAACTTCTTCCACACGCTTGTGCCGTTCCTCTCCATCTACCAAGAAAGCTACATCCCTCTCGAGGCATAGGATGTCGGCCCGTGCTTCGGATCAACTCCTCCCAATCCTCATCGGACATATCCTTGTTCTTCTTCTCCTTTCCATCCAAAGTCTTGTGCAATTTTTGCGAAATTAGAAAGTTTTCATCGCATCCTCCAATAAGAAAAATCGTTCTTCCCATTAAACTTTTCAATCTCGAATTTTCCCTTTGGTGATTCTTGGTTGCGCCATCCTCTGTTTGTCTTATTGAATCCGCTTCTCGGGAATCACGAACACCCTCAAATTAGAAATTGCACCACTTCAATCGAACAATAGCTCACGATACCAATTGTTGGTAGCGGACAGCTGAACCGTCGAGAGAAACCACCACAGCGATAGCAAAAACACAATAAAGGAGTAAAGACCACGAGATTTCGTGGTTCGACAAGTTGCCTCGTCCACGGGGTAAGGAGGGGATTTTCACTAATAGAAAGAGAGAATACAAATTAGGATTACAAGTTCTCACAAAGAAACCCTAAAACAAACCTCTCAATCTCTCAAAAGATCTCCTCCAAAGATGCACAAAACCCTCGAAAAGCTGCTTCAAAACGTGCTTTTCTTTCAAATAATCGTTTAGGGTTATTTATAAACTCTAAACGAACCGGGTTTAAAACCAAAACCCGTTTTGAATCTGCCAGTTAGTCGACTACTACTTGATTAGTCGACTACTCATCGAGATTAGTCGACTACTACTCAGATTAGTCGACTACTTTCGGATAGCAGAAACACACCTTTACGTGCGTCTGCATTAGTCGACTACTCTGCAGATTAGTCGACTACTAAGCCCGCTGCTTGTGCATGTTTTGTGCATGTTCTACAAATTTTTAGTATAATTTTTCACAAATTATTCTTTTAAGTACTCTTTATCTATCAAGAAGAGGAAAAGTTCATTGCAGAGCTGTGGATGATCACTAAGTAGGTTCACAAAGAAAAATTTAACCAAAGAAAAACTATATAATATAAATTAAAAGTAAGAAGAACAGTAAGAAGAGATCGACTTTAGCGTAAGATAGATTCGACACTTTTTAAAATAGTTTCTTTTGAAAGTAAATTAACAATTTGATATGCAGAAGAAATAATGATCATCATAGATTGTGAATAAAAATCTTTTAATAACATTCTGGCATATGAGTTGGATGTTCAAATTAATCACTTTTGGATGATAAGAGTTTCAACCACTCCAAAGTGAAGGGATCAGAAGTTCTGAGGGATTTTGTACTCAGTCATCAGGATGATGAGTGTGAAAATTTTGAAGTTTACCAGCATGCTAAAAAAACTATCTTAAACTTTCAGGATGTCAATACAAAGTTGTAACAGATAATGGGGTTCAATTTAAATAATGTTCTATCATGGTGTGCTGCAGCTTTTGATTTGTCTGATGAAGACAGAATCCCCATCTTATCTTTTTAATCTTCCTTTTATTTTTGTTCGTTACTAGTGAGCAACTCTCTTGACTTCTTTTATATCTTTAAAATTTTTACTTAACAGGGAGAAAAAAAAAGGACATAACTTTTAATGTTTGAGGGATACATGTATTGGAATTCCTGTAGCTTCTCCGCAACAGCCCAAATGTTATTTGGGTCCACCTTTATTAAATTACTTAAGCATGTTATTAATTACCGAAGCCTAAGGTGTGGAGCCAATGGAGTCACCACCGACTTAGCACTTTGCATCCCGAACCTCGCGACACCCGCCTATGTAGCCCTTCCGACTCAAGAACAATCGCCGATTCGCCGCTCTCTTCTAATCTCCATACCGTATTTTCCTAGCAGACCCATGTCCTTCATCTCAAACTCTTCACCAAGTTGAGATTTCAACCTATCTATCTCCACCCCGCTCTTAGAAGCAATAAGCATGTCATCCACATACAAAGAAGATAGATAAAATTACCTCCGCGAAGCTTCCGAATGTAAACACAACAATCATGATCGCCGTGAAAACCCATGCTTCAAAGATGAAGGAGTCAAATCGCTTGTACCACTGCCGGGAGATTGCTTTAATCCATACAAGGACTTCCTCAAACGACACACATGATTCTCCTTATCCTCAACCTTGTAGCCCTCAGTTGATGCATGTAGATCTCTTCATCCAAGTCTCCGCAAGAAGGTCGTTTTAACATCGAGTTGATCCGACCAAAATCACCATGAGCAACAATACTCAATAGCACCAATAGAAGTATGTTTCACCACCGGAGAAAATATCTCATTGTAATCCACACCCTCTTTCTCGGCAAAACCCTTAGCCACTAGCCTCGCCTTGTATCTTACACCACCGAGCTCAAAGATCTTCCTTTCTTTTATACACCCACTTACAACCAATAGCTTTTCTTCCTACGGCAATGGGACCACCTCCCATGTTTGGTTCTTCCAAGAGATTCCATCTCTTCCTCCATCGCACCAACCAACTCTCACTATCCTTGTCCCGATAGCTTCCTTGAAGGAGACCGGCTCGTCCTCCTCCACCGAGAGTGCGTATTCAACCATATTAGCTCGCCCATAGTGCTTCAGGGTTGATCAGCCCCGACTTCAAAACACCTTGTATGCTCGCTTTGGCCTAGTGGAAGCCAAATTATCCTCGAAGCTGTTGTTGTAGTGCTGTGTATTTTCTGCTGAACCTCCTCCGCTCAAGCTCATCATCTACCCGACTTCCCACTTGAGCACGATTAGAACCTAGTTGGTCTTTAGGTTCTATTTCAATAACCCGAGACTTAGAAGTCTCACCACCATAACACCATCATCCTTGGGCCTAGCAATCATGGATTTCTCATCAAAGGTAACATCCCCGCTGACCATAAACTTTGAATCTTCCGTACACCAAAGGCGATAGCCTTTCGCCCTTTGCATATCCCAAGAATATTGCCTTCTTGGCCCTCGCTGCTTTCCTCGTTGACGGATAGTAGGCGGTACATCCAGAAATTCGAGCCTATCATAATCGTGATGCTCCTCGACCACACCCTATGGGTGTATCACCATCCAATGTCGAATGTGGTGAACGGTTCACAATGTAACAAGTCAGTAGCCACCGCTTCGCCCACCATTCGTTGCCCAATCACGCATAAGATCGCATACTCACTGCTTTCTCCGGTGTTGGTTCGATCTCTCGCGACCCCATTCTGGCGTGGTGTAGACCGACCGTCGGTGTCGAACAATTCCCTCGATCCGCAGAACTCCTTGAAAGCACCATCGTATACTGCATGCGTTATCGGATCTCGGCGTCTTCAATTTCTTTCTGTCTGTTCTCAACCATTGTTCTCCACTTCTTGAATGTCTCGAACACCTCATTCTTGTGCTTCGAAAGTAAATCCAAGCATACCTAGAATAATCATCTATAAACGAGACATAATACTCGAACCACCCTTGAAGTTGTCCGAGCGGACCCCAAATATCCGTGTGCACATAATCTAGTATCCCTCGCTCTTAGACTTGTCGTCAAACTTGACCGTGTGACTTTCCATACACACAATCCTCGCAAAAATCCATGCTAGGTTCCTTCAGATTCTTCGCCAGACCTCTTTACCAAGCGAACTAGACCCTTCTCGACATATGCCCAAGCCGCCTATGCCATAACCGTGTGCTCACATGGGTCTTCACCACTTCCTTCGCTTCCAACCGTGATCTCTGCCACCGCTGCATTCGAGAGTATATAGATTACCGTGGCGAACACCCTTCATCACTACTAAGGAACCACGAACAACCTTCTTCACTCCGTCGCCACAACTCGCAACCACCGGAGTCCAAAGCACCAACCGAGATAAGATTCTTCCGCAAGTCGGGAACATGCCTCACATCCGTCAAGGTTCGAACCACTCCATCATGCATCTTGATTTTGATATTACCTAGCCCCACTGCTTACAAGCATGGTTATTCCCCATCAATACAGCCCCATCAATGCCTCTCGAGGTAGTAAACCACTTCCTATTTGGACACATATGGTAAGAGCAACCGAATCAAGAATCCACTTCCCGAGATCTTCGCCAACCCGCGACATAGCATTCCTTATCGCCCTTCCTCCTCAAACGTAGCTCGCTTCTTCCTTGCCCTCTCCTCTCGGCCTTGTTGTTATTCTTCTTTCCACCTACTCTCTTATTTGACGGTCGACTTTGAAATGCCAGCCACCGCACTTGAAACATCCTTTTCCCCGAGGTCTTGATTTAGATCTAGACTTTCCTCCTTGCCTTTTCCTCGCTCATTGCTCCTTCCTGCAAACAATCCTCGCTTGTTCCTCGTTATCGCCAGTGGCCATGTCACTAGTTGCGCTTCCAAGATCGCCCTCAGAAGTGCCGTTCTAGTCTCATCCATCTTCGATTTTCTCCCACAAGCCTCGGTGTTTGCATCGTTCTCATAAGACTCGGAGAGTGGAGTAGTAGTTACCGATCCTCGCTCCTACTTTAACATCTATGTCTTTCAAATCATATGATCCTATCAAACTTGTTGATGTGTTCCCTGATTGATGAGCCCTCCTCCATCTTGCAAGTATACAATTTGGATTTTAAGTAGATCCGGTTAGTTAGACTCTTCGTCATGAATGTACCTCTAACTTCTTCCACACGCGCAACCGCTTCCTCTCCATCTACCAAGAAAGCTACATCCCTCTCGAGGCATAGGATAATCGACGCCTGCTTCCAGATCCAACTCCTCCCAATCCTCATCGACATATCCTTGTTCTTCTTCTCCTTTCCATCCAAAGTCTTGTGCAATTTTAGTAAATTAGAAAGTTTTTCATCGCATCCTCCAATAAGAAAAATCGTTCTTCCCATTAAACTTTTCAATCTCGAATTTTCCCACTTTGGTGATTCTTGGTTGACGCCATCCTCGTTTGTTCGTGAATCCGCCTCTCAGAATCACCAACACCCTCAAATTAGAAATTGCACCACTTCCAATCGAACAATAGCTCGATACTAATTGTTACGGACCGCCGGAACCGTCGAGAGAAACCACCACAAACGATAGCAAAACACAATAAAGGAGTAAAGACACGAGATTTACGTGGTTCGCAAGTTGCTACGCCCACGGGTAAGGGGATTTTCACTAATAGAAAGAGAGAATACAAATTAGATTACAAGTTCTCACAAAGAAACCCTAAAACAAACCTCTCAATCTCAAAAGATCTCCTCTCCAAAGATGCACAAAACCCTCTCAAAAGCCGCTTCAAAACGCTTTTTCTTTCAAATAATCGGGTTTAGGGTTATTTATAAACTCTAAACGAACCGGGTTTAAAACCAAAACCCGTTTGAACCTGCCAGATTAGTCGACTACTACTCGATTAGTCGACTACTCATCAGATTAGTCGACTACAACACAGTTAGTCGACTACTGGACTCAACGCTAAACACACCTTTCTCGTCGTTGCATTAGTCACTACTACCGATTAGTCGACTACTAAGCCCAAAACTCTTGTGCATGTTTTGTGCATGTTCTACAAATTTTAGTATAATTTTTCACAAATTATTCTTTTAAGTACTCTTTATCTATCAAGAAGAGGAAAAGTTCATTGCAGAGCTGTGGATGATCACTAAGTAGGTTCACAAAGAAAAATTTAACCAAAGAAAAACTATATAATATAAATTAAAAGTAAGAAGAACAGTAAGAAGAGATCGACTTTAGCGTAAGATAGATTCGACACTTTTTAAAATAGTTTCTTTTGAAAGTAAATTAACAATTTGATATGCAGAAGAAATAATGATCATCATAGATTGTGAATAAAAATCTTTTAATAACATTCTGGCATATGAGTTGGATGTTCAAATTAATCACTTTTGGATGATAAGAGTTTCAACCACTCCAAAGTGAAGGGATCAGAAGTTCTGAGGGATTTTGTACTCAGTCATCAGGATGATGAGTGTGAAAATTTTGAAGTTTACCAGCATGCTAAAAAAAAACTATCTTAAACTTTCAGGATGTCAATACAAAGTTGTAACAGATAATGGGGTTCAATTTAAATAATGTTCTATCATGGTGTGCTGCAGCTTTTGATTTGTCTGATGAAGACAGAATCCCCATCTTATCTTTTTAATCTTCCTTTTATTTTTGTTCGTTACTAGTGAGCAACTCTCTTGACTTCTTTTTATATCTTTAAAAGAATTTTTACTTAACAGGGAGAAAAAAAAAAGGACATAACTTTTAATGTTTGAGGGATACATGTATTGGAATTCCTGTAGCTTCTCCGCAACAGCCCAAATGTTATTTGGGTCCACCTTTTAATTAAATTACTTAAGCATGTTATTAATAGCCCGTTAGATAGCTGCTACTGAAGTAAATCTCGGGTTGAGTAGTGATCGATAACTAAACTGCAATCCTAAAACTATTTTTAAACTATTAGAAACGAAAGTATCGAGCCCTTAATGAGAACTCATCAATTTTAATAGCAATTTAGGAGTTTGTTTTACCTCAAAATGCCCCACATGCGATGGGGCATCTTGAATCACACAAAGAAATAGAAAGTGGAAAGTTTTGAGAATTTCACTGTCCCCACGTGCACCTTAGAAACCGCTCACATACTGGGCGTTTTGAGAAGATTCGCTCTCCAATTCAAGAGAACTTAAAACTTTTATTTTTAGTAGTACAAAAATAGTATAGAAATTATAGTCTAGTTAGTAGTATCCTTTTGATTTGGATGCCGCTAATGAAATCAAATAAGATGTAGGGTGGGTTAGTATTCTAGAGGTTACTAAACCGGTGTTTAGTGTTTACATGTGATAAGTTACGTTTAATGTTTATCTCTGTAATATACTTGAATTCAAAATTAAATTTGAACATTCTATGAATAATAAATTGACTTTTTTCTTTTTTTAATAAGATCTAGATGGCCGAAGCTCTGAAGCAAAATAAAATTAAATGTTACAAACACCGGCTATAAAAGTTCCATCAACTCAGTAACTAATAACGGAAAATTCGGAGGTATGCATAGTCTTCTAATAATAAATTGACTTTAATTCCAAAGAGCACTAAACAGTGAAGAAATCCTCTTTGAAAGAGTGCAAACAAACCAATACGGAATATCAAAATAAAGCTCCTTTTACGTAAATGGAGATGTATCAATACAATTACCTGTATAAATTTGTTCTCAAAAAAGGAAAAGAAAAAGGAACCTGTATAAATTTTATGCATGATCATTGCGTACAAACTCTCATATCTAGTCTAGCATTGCGTACAAACTCCCATATCTAGTCTAGATTTGAATCTAGGTTCAAATAATTAGGTCATCCTTCTCCAACGCCACCGACATGGGCCAAATTCAAAGCCCACTACTTTGAATCTTCCGTACACCAAAGGCGATAGCCTTTACGCCTTTGCATATCCCAAGAATATTGCCTTCTTGGCCCTCGCGTCAAGCTTTCCCTCGTTGGCGTGATAGTAGGCGGTACATCCAGAAAATTACGAGCCTATCATAATCGCATGCTCCCGACCACACCCTATAGGGTGTATCACCATCAATGTCGAATGTGGTGAGCGGTTCACAATGTAACAAGCTGTAGCCATTACGCCCACCATTCGTTGCCCAATCACGCATAAGATCGCATACTCACGCTTTCTCCGCGGTGTTGGTTCGATCTCTCCGCGACCCCATTCTGGCGTGGTGTAGACACGGTGTCGGTGTCGAACAATTCCCTCGATCCGCAGAACTCCTTGAAAGCACCATCGTATACTGCATGCGTTATCGGATCTCGGCGTCTTCAATTTCTTTCTGTCTGTTCTCAACCATTGTTCTCCACTTCTTGAATGTCTCGAACACCTCATTCTTGTGCTTGAAAGTAAATCCAAGCATACCTAGAATAATCATCTATAAGCGAGACATAATACACGGAACCACCCTTGGAAGTTGTGCGGCCGGACCCCAAATATCCGTGTGCACATAATCTAGTATCCCTCTGCTCTTAGACTTCTTTGTTGAAACTTGACCTGTGTGACTTTCCATACACACAATCCTCGCAAAAATCCATGCTAGGTTCCTTGATTCTTGTGAGACCCTCTTTACCAAGCGAGAACTAGACCCTTCTCGACATATGCCCAAGCCGCCTATGCCATAACCGTGTGTGCTCACATGGGTCTTCACCACTTCCTCCAGTTCACGTGCATCTCGTACGTCGTACTGTGAGAGTATATAGATTACCGTGGCGAACACCCTTCATCACTACTAAGGAACCACGAACAACCTTCTTCACTCCGTTTTCGTCACAATCCGCAACCACCGGAGTCCAAAGCACCAAGCGAGATAAGATTCTTCCGCAAGTCGGGAACATGCCTCACATCCGTCAAGGTTGAACCACTCCATCATGCATCTTGATTTTGATATTACCTAGCCCCTTGTTTTACAAGCATGGTTATTCCCCATCAATCAGTTCCCCATCAATGCCTCGTAGGTAGTAAACCACTTCCTATTTGGACACATATGGTAAGAGCAACCGAATCAAGAATCCACTTCCGGAGATCTCCTCGCCACCGGTGGCGACATAGCATTCCTTATCGCTCCCTTCCTCGAAGCGTAGCTTCGCTTCTTCCTTGCCCTCTCTCCTCTCGGTCTTGTTGTTATTCTTCTTTCCACCTACTCTCTTATTTGACGGTCGACTTTGAAATGCCCGGCTTCACCGCGACTTGAAACATCCTTTTCAAGAGGTCTTGATTTAGATCTAGACTTTCCTCCCTTGCCTTTTCCTCGCTCATTGCTCCTTCCTCTTGCAAACAATCACTTGCGTTCCACATTACGCCGGTGTATGTCACTAGTTGCGGTCTTAGAAGATCGTCGCTAGAAGTGCCGTTCTAGTCTCATCCATCTTCGATTTTCTCCACAAGCCTCGGTGTTTGCATCGGGTTCTCATAAGACTTGGCGAGGCAGTAGTAAGCGCTGATCCTCGTCTCCTACTTTAACATCTATGTCTTTCAAATCTGATATGATCCTATCAAACTTGTTGATGTGTTCAGGATTGATGAGCCCTCCTCCATCTTGCAAGTATACAATTTGGATTTTAAGTAGATCGGTTAGTTAGACTCTTCGTCATGAATGTACCCTCCTTCTTCCAGCGCGTGGTTTCCTCTCCATCTACCAAAGCTACATCCCTCTCGAGGCATAGGATGTCGGCGGGTGCTTCGGATCCAACTCCTCCCAATCCTCATCGACATATCCTTGTTCTTCTTCTCCTTTCCATCCAAAGTCTTGTGCAATTTTTGCGAAATTAGAAAGTTTTCATCGCATCCTCCATAAGAAAAATCGTTCTTCCCATTAAACTTTTCAATCTCGAATTTTCCCACTTTGGTGATTCTTGGTTGGCGCCATCCTCTGTTTGTCTTAGTGAATCCGCTTCTCTCGAGAATCACCGAACACCCCTCAAATTAGAAATTGCACCACTTCAATCTGAACAATAGCTCGATACCGATTGTTGGTAGCGGACCGTGAACCGTCGAGAGAAACCACCACAAGCGATAGCAAAACACAATAAAGGAGTAAAGACCACGAGATTTCGTGGTTCGGCAAGTTGCCTACGTCCACGGGGTAAGGAGGGGATTTTCACTAATAGAAAGAGAGAATACAAATTAGGATTACAAGTTCTCACAAAGAAACCCTAAAACAAACCTCTCAATCTCTCAAAAGATCTCCTCTCCAAAGATGCACAAAACCCTCGAAAGGCTGCTTCAAAGCGTGCTTCTTTTCTTTCAAATAATCGGTTTAGGGTTATTTATAAACTCTAAGCGAACGGGTTTAAAACCAAAACCGTTTCGAATCTGCCAGATTAGTCGACTACTACTTCAGATTAGTCGACTACTCATCAGATTAGTCGACTACTACCGCAGATTAGTCGACTACTCGGACTAGCGAGAAACACACCTTTCGTAGATGCAGTTAGTCGACTACTACTGCAGATTAATCGACTACTAAGCCAGCTGCTTGTGCATGTTTTGTGCATGTTCTACAAATTTTAGTATAATTTTTCACAAATTATTCTTTTTAAGTACTCTTTATCTATCAAGAAGAGGAAAAGTTCATTGCAGAGCTGTGGATGATCACTAAGTAGGTTCACAAAGAAAAATTTAACCAAAGAAAAACTATATAATATAAATTAAAAGTAAGAAGAACAGTAAGAAGAGATCGACTTTAGCGTAAGATAGATTCGACACTTTTAAAATAGTTTCTTTTGAAAGTAAATTAACAATTTGATATGCAGAAGAAATAATGATCATCATAGATTGTGAATAAAAATCTTTTAATAACATTCTGGCATATGAGTTGGATGTTCAAATTAATCACTTTTGGATGATAAGAGTTTCAACCACTCCAAAGTGAAGGGATCAGAAGTTCTGAGGGATTTTGTACTCAGTCATCAGGATGATGAGTGTGAAAATTTTGAAGTTTACCAGCATGCTAAAAAACTATCTTAAACTTTCAGGATGTCAATACAAAGTTGTAACAGATAATGGGGTTCAATTTAAATAATGTTCTATCATGGTGTGCTGCAGCTTTTGATTTGTCTGATGAAGACAGAATCCCCATCTTATCTTTTAATCTTCCTTTTATTTTTGTTCGTTACTAGTGAGCAACTCTCTTGACTTCTTTTATATCTTTAAAAGAATTTTTACTTAACAGGGAGAAAAAAAAGGACATAACTTTTAATGTTTGAGGGATACATGTATTGGAATTCCTGTAGCTTCTCCGCAACAGCCCAAATGTTATTTGGGTCCACCTTTTAATTAAATTACTTAAGCATGTTATTAATAGCCCGTTAGATAGCTGCTACTGAAGTAAATCTCGGGTTGAGTAGTGATCGATAACTAAACTGCAATCCTAAAACTATTTTTAAACTATTAGAAACGAAAGTATCGAGCCCTTAATGAGAACTCATCAATTTTAATAGCAATTTAGGAGTTTGTTTTACCTCAAAATGCCCCACATGCGATGGGGCATCTTGAATCACACAAAGAAATAGAAAGTGGAAAGTTTTGAGAATTTCACTGTCCCCACGTGCACCTTAAACCGCTCACATCTTGGCGTTTGAGAAGATTCGCTCTCCAATTCAAGAGAACTTAAAACTTTTATTTTTAGTAGTACAAAAATAGTATAGAAATTATAGTCTAGTTAGTAGTATCCTTTTGGATTTGGATGCCGCTAATGAAATCAGCGAAGATGTAGGGTGGGTTAGTATTCTAGAGGTTACTAAACCAGTGTTTAGTGTTTACATGTGATAAGTTACGTTTAATGTTTATCTCTGTAATATACTTGAATTCAAAATTAAATTTGAACATTCTATGAATAATAAATTGACTTTTTTCTTTTTTAATAAGATCTAGATGGCCGAAGCTCTGAAGCAAAATAAAATTAAATGTTACAAACACCGGCTATAAAAAGTTCCATCAACTCAGTAACTAATAACGGTTTAAAAAAATTCGGAGGTATGCATAGTCTTCTAATAATAAATTGACTTTAATCTTTCCCAAAGAGTAAATCCTCTTTCATTGCACTAAACAGTGAAGAAATCCTCTTTGAAAGAGTGCAAACAAACCAATACGGAATATCAAAATAAAGCTCCCCTTTTACGTAAATGGAGATGTATCAATACAATTACCTGTATAAATTTGTTCTCAAAAAAAGGAAAAGAAAAAAGGAACCTGTATAAATTTTATGCATGATCATTGCGTACAAACTCTCATATCTAGTCTAGCATTGCGTACAAACTCCCATATCTAGTCTAGATTTGAATCTAGGTTCAAATAATTAGGTCATCCTTCTCCAACGCCACCGACATGGGCCAAATTCAAAGCCCACTACTTTAAATATGTAGTTGGATGGTAGAAGCTACAGACATCTTTTCCTCCCCATAGTGCCCCCAGTCGACAACCTCCATCAAATCAAATCTACACCGTTAAATACACGTCATCCCAATCATCCAACGGTCAGAAAAATCCTTCCCCTCCCAATGGCACACCGGAAATTTCTGCGAGAATCCAGGGGCAAGGGGGTACGAATTCGAGCAGGCCAGTCTCGGTTCTCGGCCCAATGGCTTGTCGCGTGCTTTAAATTGGGTCCGAGCGGCCTTTTTCAATCACCGGTGAGATCTCTCTCATAAAAATCTCGAGCTCCCAAGATCAAAGCTTGGATTTTTAATGGGGTTCGTTTCGTTCGCTGGGAGAGTTCTCTTCGCCTCGGTCTTTCTTCTATCTGCGTACCAAGAGTAAGCTCTCTTCAACCTTTTGATCTTTGCTTCAGATCTAGTCTTTTGACCATTTAGGGTTTTGGACTTGTGCTGATATTTTTTGTTTTGGCTATGATTTTGGTGATAGCTACATGGATTAGGTAGCTTGTAGATGAACTAGTACCGTTCAATTCAGTAGCTAGGGTTTTATGTGGTTTCTGCTGTAGTTTTGCATGGATCCAGCTGTTATTGCTCAGATCTAGCGTGATTCTGCTGTATAATGATGAATTGTTGCTTATGTTAAGTTTGAGTTGCTGTAATTTTGTATATGTTATTATTTTTGGGAATTTGGTAGTGTTACTAGATTTTTAGAGGACTTACCTTTTCTCATGGATCTCATTATGTTTGAAGCGTATGTTAATTGAAGATCTTAATTTGGCTTTGTGTTTATTTAATATCAAAGTTAAGAAATGCATATCTTAATTGGGATAAGTAGCTAAGAAGTGAAGAGATGAAATCAGCCTTATCAGTGATTTCTCTGAAAGAAAAGCTATAAAGGAATCATACAGGGAAGAAAAAGAAAATGGTGCCACAAAGTTAGTCTACATGAGCACTAAGGCTATAGTAAAGTTCTCTTATTAGGCATACCAGATGGCGTTGAAGCCTCTATTGTGGTTTACGTCAAATGTAGTTAAATGTCATGTAGGGGTTCCCTTTTTAGTCTTTTGGCGCTTTTTGCTAACTAAAGTTTACATGCACACTTGGTAAAACTTAATAATGATGTAATAATGACCAGTGACAGATCCAGGAATTTCGGCAAGAGGGGTCCAAAAAAAAGGTTAAACTTTCACCTACGAGAGTAGAGGATATTCGACATCTTTTAAGAAATTGTTCCATAATTGAGTCACTATGTTAATTCCTTAAATCTTTCGTATTTTGAAATTAGTCCCTCAAATCATGAAAATTGCTATTAGGTTCATCAAATTTTGACTTATTTTTAGATTAGTCCCTCCACTCAAGAATATAAATAGCGATTGGAGAGATTAAATTTGAAAAAAAAGAAATTGGAGGGCTGGTAGTCCAACAATAGATTTTACTTGTAATCCCTAATTGCTACTTCTACTCTTGATTGGAGGGATTAATTTCAATATAAGTTAAGAATTGAGAAACCTAATAGGAACATTTGAGGATAATTTTAAAATAACCTAAAATTGAGGAACCTAGCAGCAATTTCCATGATTTGAGGGACCAATTTCAAAATATGAAAGATATAAGGGATCAATATGGAAAAAACCCTATCATTCGGTGGGGAGTCAGGACCTTGGTGGGCGTTACTGGCTCCGCCCTGATAATGAGTATGCTTGAGATTACATAAATGTTTCCTTATTTTTCTTTTAGCAAGTTTTCATTTCTTCTGTGACTTCTAAATGTTTGGTCTCTGAATAGCTATTTCCGTCTAGACCCCATGTGTGCGCATGTCATGTCAGTTATTTAAGGTTCAACAAGTAAAAGATGCATTATCAGAATTCTGCTCATACTATATGGTAATGTCATACCAACAGATCAGATAAGCAAGAATTGATTTAAATATTCAGATTGGGAAATTGTTAACAGCTTTAAATCCTATAATTCAGATTGTTAAGCTACTAAAGTTTCTTTTAAATGTTTTCTTGTTTCATAGGCTTTTGTATTCTAATTTTCCACTGTGATCAGACAAGGAAACTAAATTGCTCAAGCTCTTCATGCCTATTTCTATTTTCTATCATGTACTATTTTACACATTAGTTGCGAGGGTCATAGAGGAGAGCCTTGAAAATCTATGCCTATGTGGTAGTTATGTGATTTAGTTCAATCTGCAGAGTAATTTAACCCTCTTGGGTTGTTGTTATCTCAAACAGGGTTTTAGTTTTATTTAGGACTACGTTGCATGGAAATGGATGCGGTCTTGAGTGCAGGACCGCACAAAGCGTAAAATGTAGGATACGGGGACACGGCTATATATATATATATATATATATATATATATATATATATATATATATATATATATATATATATATTAATTAATAATGTACATGAGATCATTTTTTCCGCTTCATGTGTCATTAGAATTAAAATTCTTCACATTTTGAAGTTTCTTTTATCATAATGATCATCATAGATTGTGAATAAAAATCTTTTAATAACATTCTGGCATATGAGTTGGATGTTCAAATTAATCACTTTTGGATGATAAGAGTTTCAACCACTCCAAAGTGAAGGGATCAGAAGTTCTGAGGGATTTTGTACTCAGTCATCAGGATGATGAGTGTGAAAATTTTGAAGTTTACCAGCATGCTAAAAAACTATCTTAAACTTTCAGGATGTCAATACAAAGTTGTAACAGATAATGGGGTTCAATTTAAATAATGTTCTATCATGGTGTGCTGCAGCTTTTGATTTGTCTGATGAAGACAGAATCCCCATCTTATCTTTTTAATCTTCCTTTTATTTTTGTTCGTTACTAGTGAGCAACTCTCTTGACTTCTTTTATATCTTTAAAAGAATTTTTACTTAACAGGGAGAAAAAAAAGGACATAACTTTTAATGTTTGAGGGATACATGTATTGGAATTCCTGTAGCTTCCGCAACAGCCCAAATGTTATTTGGGTCCACCTTTAATTAAATTACTTAAGCATGTTATTAATAGCCCGTTAGATAGCTGCTACTGAAGTAAATCTCGGGTTGAGTAGTGATCGATAACTAAACTGCAATCCTAAAACTATTTTTAAACTATTAGAAACGAAAGTATCGAGCCCTTAATGAGAACTCATCAATTTTAATAGCAATTTAGGAGTTTGTTTTACCTCAAAATGCCCCACATGCGATGGGGCATCTTGAATCACACAAAGAAATAGAAAGTGGAAAGTTTTGAGAATTTCACTGTCCCCATGCACCTTAGAAACCGCTCACATACTGGGCGTTTTGAGAAGATTCGCCTCCAATTCAAGAGAACTTAAAACTTTTATTTTTAGTAGTACAAAAATAGTATAGAAATTATAGTCTAGTTAGTAGTATCCTTTTGATTTGGATGCCGCTAATGAAATCAAATAAGATGTAGGGTGGGTTAGTATTCTAGAGGTTACTAAACCGGTGTTTAGTGTTTACATGTGATAAGTTACGTTTAATGTTTATCTCTGTAATATACTTGAATTCAAAATTAAATTTGAACATTCTATGAATAATAAATTGACTTTTTTTCTTTTTTAATAAGATCTAGATGGCCGAAGCTCTGAAGCAAAATAAAATTAAATGTTACAAACACCGGCTATAAAAGTTCCATCAACTCAGTAACTAATAACGGTTTAAAAAATTCGGAGGTATGCATAGTCTTCTAATAATAAATTGACTTTAATCTTTCCCAAAGAGTAAATCCTCTTTCATTGCACTAAACAGTGAAGAAATCCTCTTTGAAAGAGTGCAAACAAACCAATACGGAATATCAAAATAAAGCTCCCTTTTACGTAAATGGAGATGTATCAATACAATTACCTGTATAAATTTGTTCTCAAAAAAGGAAAAGAAAAAGGAACCTGTATAAATTTTATGCATGATCATTGCGTACAAACTCTCATATCTAGTCTAGCATTGCGTACAAACTCCCATATCTAGTCTAGATTTGAATCTAGGTTCAAATAATTAGGTCATCCTTCTCCAACGCCACCGACATGGGCCAAATTCAAAGCCCACTACTTTAAATATGTAGTTGGATGGTAGAAGCTACAGACATCTTTTCCTCCCCATAGTGCCCCCAGTCGACAACCTCCATCAAATCAAATCTACACCGTTAAATACACGTCATCCCAATCATCCAACGGTCAGAAAAATCCTTCCCCTCTCAATGGCACACCGGAAATTTCTGCGAGAATCCAGGGGCAAGCGGGTACGAATTCGAGCAGGCCAGTCTCGGTTCTCGGCCCAATGGCTTGTCGCGTGCTTTAAATTGGGTCCGAGCGGCCTTTTTCAATCACCGGTGAGATCTCTCTCATAAAAATCTCGAGCTCCCAAGATCAAAGCTTGGATTTTTAATGGGGTTCGTTTCGTTCGCTGGGAGAGTTCTCTTCGCCTCGGTCTTTCTTCTATCTGCGTACCAAGAGTAAGCTCTCTTCAACCTTTTGATCTTTGCTTCAGATCTAGTCTTTTGACCATTTAGGGTTTTGGACTTTTGCTGATATTTTTTTGTTTTGGCTATGATTTTGGTGATAGCTACATGGATTAGGTAGCTTGTAGATGAACTAGTACCGTTCAATTCAGTAGCTAGGGTTTTATGTGGTTTCTGCTGTAGTTTTGCATGGATCCAGCTGTTATTGCTCAGATCTAGCGTGATTCTGCTGTATAATGATGAATTGTTGCTTATGTTAAGTTTGAGTTGCTGTAATTTTGTATATGTTATTATTTTTGGGAATTTGGTAGTGTTACTAGATTTTTAGAGGACTTACCTTTTTCTCATGGATCTCATTATGTTTGAAGCGTATGTTAATTGAAGATCTTAATTTGGCTTTGTGTTTATTTAATATCAAAGTTAAGAAATGCATATCTTAATTGGGATAAGTAGCTAAGAAGTGAAGAGATGAAATCAGCCTTATCAGTGATTTCTACGAAAGAAAAGAAAGCTATAAAGGAATCATACAGGGAAGAAAAAGAAAATGGTGCCACAAAGTTAGTCTACATGAGCACTAAGGCTATAGTAAAGTTCTCTTATTAGGCATACCAGATGGCGTTGAAGCCTCTATTGTGGTTTACGTCAAATGTAGTTAAATGTCATGTAGGGGTTCCTTTTTAGTCTTTTGGCTTTTGCTAACTAAAGTTTACATGCACACTTGGTAAAACTTAATAATGATGTAATAATGACCAGTGACAGATCCAGGAATTTCGGCAAGAGGGGTCCAAAAAAAAGGTTAAACTTTCACCTACGAGAGTAGAGGATATTCGACATCTTTTAAGAAATTGTTCCATAATTGAGTCACTATGTTAATTCCTTAAATCTTTCGTATTTTGAAATTAGTCCCTCAAATCATGAAAATTGCTATTAGGTTCATCAAATTTTGACTTATTTTTAGATTAGTCCCTCCACTCAAGAATATAAATAGCGATTGGAGAGATTAAATTTGAAAAAAAAAAGAGAATTGGAGGGGCTGGTAGTCCAACAATAGATTTTACTTGTAATCCCTGCAATTGCTACTTCTACTCTTGATTGGAGGGATTAATTTCAATATAAGTTAAGAATTGAGAAACCTAATAGGAACATTTGAGGGGATAATTTTAAAATAACCTAAGAATTGAGGAACCTAGCAGCAATTTCCATGATTTGAGGGACCAATTTCAAAATATGAAAGATATAAGGGATCAATATGGAAAAAAACCCTATCATTCGGGGGGGTGGGGGGGGGGGAGTCAGGACCTTGGTGGGCCGTTACTGGCTCCGCCCCTGATAATGAGTATGCTTGAGATTACATAAATGTTTCCTTATTTTTCTTTTAGCAAGTTTTCATTTCTTCTGTGACTTCTAAATGTTTCGGGTCTCTGAATAGCTATTTCCGTCTAGACCCCATGTGTGCGCATGTCATGTCAGTTATTTAAGGTTCAACAAGTAAAAGATGCATTATCAGGAATTCTGCTCATACTATATGGTAATGTCATACCAACAGATCAGATAAGCAAGAATTGATTTAAATATTCAGATTGGGAAATTGTTAACAGCTTGATTTAAATCCTATAATTCAGATTGTTAAGCTACTAAAGTTTCTTTTAAATGTTTTCTTGTTTCATAGGCTTTTGTATTCTAATTTTCCACTGTGATCAGACAAGGAAACTAAATTGCTCAAGCTCTTCATGCCTATTTCTATTTTCTATCATGTACTATTTTACACATTAGTTGACGAGGGTCATAGAGGAGAGCCTTGAAAATCTGTACGCCTATGTGGTAGTTATGTGATTTAGTTCAATCTGCAGAGTAATTTAACCCTCTTGGGTTGTTGTTATCTCAAACAGGGTTTTAGTTTTATTTAGGACTACGTTGCATGGAAATGGGTACGGGTGCGGGTACGGGACACTGCAAAACTGTAAAATGTAGGATACGGGGACACGGCTATATATATATATATATATATATATATATATATATATATATATATATATATATATATATATATATTGAATTAATAATGTACATGAGATCATTTTTTTCCGCTTCATGTGTCATTAGAATTAAAATTCTGATCACATTTTGAAGTTTCTTTTATCATATTGATTATCATAAATTGAAAACTACTCATTTTTTTACTAGACATCCAAACGACCCTTTAACTATATAGTGTTGAACTTGGGTATGGACTGAAACGAACCCGACCCATATCTAACTAGTTTCAAGAAACGGATGTGAAGTGTAAGCTATATGTCCAAGAAGTGTTTGACAAGTGTTTTAAATTAACACATATATCGTATAATTGAGTATATGTTGTAATAAATGCATGCATATATTCAAGAAGTGTCCATGAAGTTTGGGTACGGAAAGTGTGCATGCGGTCCCAGATTGCAGACGACTTCATTATAGAAGTACTCGAGTAACATAGATTTAGGATGTTCGGGGTTATCATATAAAAGTGTCTTTGCTTGCAAGAGCTATCAGCCTATCATACTACATAGATCAGATAGCAGTTCTTAATGGTACCAATCAGTTTTTCCATTGTTCTGACCATATTAGTCATACCACGTCCCGCAAGCCCGGCTTGGTGTAATCCGTGAGAGCCACTAAGTGCAACTTGTTGTTTGGGCCCAATCCAGTGCCAAAATTATCTAGCCAATACTATACTTGAACCTTTGGCTTATTTATTTAAACCCTTCAAACTTTTCATAGCTCCCCAATGTGGCACTAATATTTGAGGCATCACAATCACCCCACCTTATAGGCGGCCCTCATTGCAACATGACAATTGGTCCATCCTAGTATTACAACTAGGTGATGTGGACTCTAGAGGTCGCTCTTACGAGTTATAGAGGTGGCTCCCACTGCACTCATGCTGTAGCACTTAGTTCGCAGTAGCACTTAGTTTCACACTTCCAAATGCACTAAATGCCTACCATTAGTCTCTAGCCCAAGAAGCCCTTTGGCACGGTGTAAGCCATGGGACCCACTTGGTTAAAGACTTTGTTTGGCTCAATCCATTGCCATAATTGGCAAGCTAATCCTACATTTGAACCTTTGGCTTATCTATTTAAACCCTTCAAACTTTTCATAGCTTCCTGATGTGGGACTGATATTTGGGGCATCACAATATTCCTCTGAGAAGTTTTACTAATGTTAGCAATTATGGCAATCAAAGATTTACAACTTTTTATTTAAAAGATGATGGTTTTAGATTTCTTCTCGGGTTTCACATATTTCACTGCTAAGATAACTCAGTGCAGGTTCTCATTTTAAATTTCAATTATTGTAATATTCATAGTTGAAGTATCAAGTATCTTCTCGTTTATAACATGCTTATAGTGCTTCCTCTTTCCTGGCATAATTCTAATACATGTATGATGATCACTTGTAACATTGCTTTCCAATAGAAATTTAGGATTGATAATAGTTGGATTTATTTGGATTTATTTGTAACTTACTGAACATGAAGAAAATGAAAGATATCTTTGTTTCATTTTCTTATCAAAGTGGGAGGGAAAAGCACTGTGCAAGAGACCGTGTCGAACTACAAATTTCTTCTACCAGGCTATTATGTTCCTGTGGGATTGAAATTGTTTAGCAATGGATACTCATCTGTGTCACCTCTTCATGCTTGCTTGTCTACAAAGTCAGCAAAGCTGGTAATAGAGACTATTTACCCATTGTTTGCTTCAAACAGGGAATAAGTTTGATGTTGTGCCAAAACTTGAGACAAGTGTGGAGCCTAATTTGTATGGATTGTACTTACATGGCCTTTAGGCCCTTTACGTGCTCTCAAAATTGATATTTGGTCGTGCTTGCATAATGAACAATCATCGGTGTCTATAATTTTTCTTGTATTGATATTTCAAACATAATAAATTAACTAGCTCGTGATAGATAATGCATGTTGTGAGCACCATTTTGTTATGCTGGTCTCATTAATATAACTAGCATGGATCCAGGTTGTGCAGCTTATGGCACATTCTGCCTTTCTTGCATGTGCTCTTGTTGTTCTATGATGGAGTAAGAAATTGACTATTAATCCTAGCATTTGACCAGTTAAAAGTCATTTACAAAATCTGTTCCAGATTGATGCTTTGAGATGCCCTTTTTTTTTTGGCTCTGCAACCTATAACTCAATTTTCTTTGGAGGTTACATGCCTTTTAATTATGTATAATCGCTGAGTGTGATGCTATAAAATAAATTTATTTGGTTTTGATGTTGACTTGCAGTGAAATGTATACTCTCGAATTTTATTTTGGGAGTCTCTTATAATATTTTAATTTATTTTCTCATCCCTTATTTGCTATCTCCTCATGTTAATCATAGTAATGTGCTGATATATATGGTGGTTTTCTCAGGTTTTCTGAATTTGGTACTGATGGAGGACCAGCAGCAAAGGCATTGAAACCCAAGTTTAATGTCTTTGTAAAGCATTTAGCTTCCGGGGCTTAGTTGTGCCACCTCATATTGAGGTAAGGAATATAGATGTTATTTTTCTTGTTTTCATTTCTTCTGTGACTTCTAAATGTTTCGGTCTCTGAATAGCTATTTCCGTCTAGACCCCATGTGTGCATGTCATGTCAGTTATTTAAGGTTCAACAAGTAAAAGATGCATTATCAGGAATTCTGCTCATACTATATGGTAATGTCATACCAACAGATCAGATAAGCAAGAATTGATTTAAATATTCAGATTGGGAAATTGTTAACAGCTTGATTTAAATCCTATAATTCAGATTGTTAAGCTACTAAAGTTTCTTTTAAATGTTTTCTTGTTTCATAGGCTTTTGTATTCTAATTTTCCACTGTGATCAGACAAGGAAACTAAATTGCTCAAGCTCTTCATGCCTATTTCTATTTTCTATCATGTACTATTTTACACATTAGTTGACGAGGGTCATAGAGGAGAGCCTTGAAAATCTGTACTTATGTGGTAGTTATGTGATTTAGTTCAATCTGCAGAGTAATTTAACCCTCTTGGGTTGTTGTTATCTCAAACAGGGTTTTAGTTTTATTTAGGACTACGTTGCATGGAAATGGGTACTAAAAAGCGCACGGACACTCAAAACTGTAAAATGTAGGATACGGGGACACGGCTATATATATATATATATATATATATATATATATATATATATATATATATATATATATATATATATTGAATTAATAATGTACATGAGATCATTTTTTCCGCTTCATGTGTCATTAGAATTAAAATTCGATCACATTTTGAAGTTTCTTTTATCATATTGATTATCATAAATTGAAAACTACTCATTTTTTACTAGACATCCAAACGACCCTTTAACTATATAGTGTTGAACTTGGGTATGGACTGAAACGAACCCGACCCATATCTAACTAGTTTCAAGAAACGGATGTGAAGTGTAAGCTATATGTCCAAGAAGTGTTTGACAAGTGTTTTAAATTAACACATATATCGTATAATTGAGTATATGTTGTAATAAATGCATGCATATATTCAAGAAGTGTCCATGAAGTTTGGGTACGGGAAAGTGTCGGGTACGTGTCCGGTACCGGTACGACTTCATTATAGAAGTACTCGAGTAACATAGATTTAGGATGTTCGGGGTTATCATATAAAAGTGTCTTTGCTTGCAAGAGCTATCAGCCTATCATACTACATAGATCAGATAGCAGTTCTTAATGGTACCAATCAGTTTTTCCCATTGTTGCTGACCATATTAGTCATACCCTGGTCCCGCAAGCCCGTCGGCTGTGTAATCCGTGAGAGCCACTAAGTGCAACTTGTTGTTTGGGCCCAATCCAGTGCCAAAATTATCTAGCCAATACTATACTTGAACCTTTGGCTTATTTATTTAAACCCTTCAAACTTTTCATAGCTCCCCAATGTGGCACTAATATTTGAGGCATCACAATCACCCCACCTTACATAGACGGCGTCCTCATTGCAACATGACAATTGGTCCATCCTAGTATTACAACTAGGTGATGTGGACTCTAGAGGTCGCTCTTACGAGTTATAGAGGTGGCTCCCACTGCACTCATGCGGTGTAGCACTTAGTTCTGTGTAGCACTTAGTTTCACACTTCCAACAGACTAAATGCTCTGGTACCATTAGTCTCTAGGCCCGCAAGCCCTTTGGCACGGTGTAAGCCATGGGACCCACTGGTTGCAGCACTTTGTTTGGCTCAATCCATTGCCATAATTGGCAAGCTAATCCTACATTTGAACCTTTGGCTTATCTATTTAAACCCTTCAAACTTTTCATAGCTTCCTGATGTGGGACTGATATTTGGGGCATCACAATATTCCTCTGAGAAGTTTTACTAATGTTAGCAATTATGGCAATCAAAGATTTACAACTTTTTTATTTAAAAGATGATGGTTTTTAGATTTCTTCTCGGGGTTTCACATATTTCACTGCTAAGATAACTCAGTGCAGGTTCTCATTTTAAATTTCAATTATTGTAATATTCATAGTTGAAGTATCAAGTATCTTCTCGTTTATAACATGCTTATAGTGCTTCCTCTTTCCTGGCATAATTCTAATACATGTATGATGATCACTTGTAACATTGCTTTCCAATAGAAATTTAGGATTGATAATAGTTGGATTTATTTGGATTTATTTGTAACTTACTGAACATGAAGAAAATGAAAGATATCTTTGTTTCATTTTCTTATCAAAGTGGGAGGGAAAAAAAGCACTGTGCAAGAGACCGTGTCGAACTACAAATTTCTTCTACCAGGCTATTATGTTCCTGTGGGATTGAAATTGTTTAGCAATGGATACTCATCTGTGTCACCTCTTCATGCTTGCTTGTCTACAAAGTCAGCAAAGCTGGTAATAGAGACTATTTACCCATTGTTTGCTTCAAACAGGGAATAAGTTTGATGTTGTGCCAAAACTTCGAGACAAGTGTGGAGCCTAATTTGTACTGGATTGTACGCGTACATGGCCTTTAGGCCCTTTACGTGCTCTCAAAATTGATATTTGGTCGTGCTTGCATAATGAACAATCATCGGTGTCTATAATTTTTCTTGTATTGATATTTCAAACATAATAAATTAACTAGCTCGTGATAGATAATGCATGTTGTGAGCACCATTTTGTTATGCTGGTCTCATTAATATAACTAGCATGGATCCAGGTTGTGCAGCTTATGGCACATTCTGCCTTTCTTGCATGTGCTCTTGTTGTTCTATGATGGAGTAAGAAATTGACTATTAATCCTAGCATTTGACCAGTTAAAAGTCATTTACAAAATCTGTTCCAGATTGATGCTTTGAGATGCCCTTTTTTTTTTGGCTCTGCAACCTATAACTCAATTTTCTTTGGAGGTTACATGCCTTTTTAATTATGTATAATCGCTTGAGTGTGATGCTATAAAATAAATTTATTTGGTTTTGATGTTGACTTGCAGTGAAATGTATACTCTCGAATTTTATTTTGGGAGTCTCTTATAATATTTTAATTTATTTTCTCATCCCTTATTTGCTATCTCCTCATGTTAATCATAGTAATGTGCTGATATATATGGTGGTTTTCTCAGGTTTTCTGAATTTGGTACTGATGGAGGACCAGCAGCAAAGGCATTGAAACCCAAGTTTAATGTCTTTGTAAAGCATTTAGCTTCCCGGGGCTTAGTTGTGCCACCTCATATTGAGGTAAGGAATATAGATGTTATTTTTCTTGTTATCATTTCTTGTTCATTCTTATATTGCTTAAAATAATTTAATATTGAAGAACATGTGTTATAAAATCTGTGATATATTTTTCAGATGAGACATGTCATTGCTGCAACAATGGGACTGAAAGGACTTGGGGGCCTACTGTTCATTTTCAGCAGCTCCTTTGGAGCTTACCTCCTGGTATGGCCATCTTGGGTTCTCCCAAGCCTTTTGCATTTTAGTAGCTACATAGGGAGTTGTAAGAGCTCCAAAAACAACACAAGATGAACTACAAATCTAGAGAGAAGAATCCTCCCAAATTGGGAGTATACTAGAGGAGAGAGAAGATGAACTAGAAAACCAAACATGAACGCCAAAAGGGTTGTCCATCCCTCCACCTCATTGCACCTCCCCTCCCTTTCCCCATGCTCCTCAAACCCCCTATCAGACCGAGCCTTAATTCGTCTCCTCTTCCTGATCATCATTGAAACCATTTCAGTTCCGGTAGTTTGTCGCAGAACAATTTGATCTTTTGATGCAAGTAATTTTCTATTTCACAACCGACTGTCAAGTTATCCACAGTTCTGATTAGGCTTTTATATGTGGAGAGCATTTTTTTGTGGGCTTGCTTTTAATATGGTGTTGGACTAATATCTTCCATATTGATGAAATAATCTATGTTTTTTCCAATCAGCTGCTCTACTTAGCATTTATTACTCCAATCGTGTATGATTTCTACAACTATGATATTGAAAGGCCAGAATTTGTTCAACTTTTCATCAAATTTACTCAGGTTTGATTCTTTGCTTTCAATATTTCAGCTATCCATTTTACCTCAACTATGATATGTGACAACTTTTTCTTGTGCTCTTCTTTTCTAGAACTTGGCTCTCTTTGGTTCACTGCTTTTCTATCTCGGGATGAAGAACTCAATCCCAAAGCGACAACCCAAGAAAAAGGCTCCAAAGTCCAAGACAGTTTAAGTAGGAGACAAGTTGGGGTGTGTTGTAACCCTTGATGCTACATGGCTGTCTTGATAGTTTGTGCTTGTTCTCGTTACATGTATTTGATTCATTTTGTATGGGACAATGGGGCGCATGTTTAAGAGATACTATCGGTCGATTAGGACTGCTTTCTAAGTACTTTATATGTTGGGAGGTTGAGCATAGAAACGGCATATTTGTATTTCTAGGTCAGTTCTGTAGGATTCTGTTTTTGAAACAAGTTATTGAATTCCTGTGCTGTAACTGCTATACCTGAGGTCGCCTCAGCAGTCTATTTGCCATCTTGAACGCGCTGCTTATTTTTCCTGCATGGTAGTTTGGCAATTTCTTATGGAGCCCTTAAAATTACCAGGGAATCTGAAGTTCAATAAGATTGCCTGCACAGGACTAAATTTTGCGCACAGCTTTGGACTCTGTTATTATTCTGGTGTCGTTGGGGTCTAATAAAAGTGTTTGCAGCACAATATGTCTGGTATTAGATGACCTTTGATGTTGATTAAAATTGTCCTGCTGCCTTTTCAGTGTATTATTTGCGCACAGCGCTTGGCTGCCTTTCAGTGTATTATCATTTGCACGCAGCGCTTGGCTGCTTGCCAAAAGATTATTAATGATGTTTCCCTTAAATATGAGTGTTGATAATAGCTCAGTTCTGTATGTAATGGAATAGTCTATGCTGGTACAAATTATGGATGACAAACGGATTGAAAGTAGTAATGAAGTCGAGCTTGGAAAGGTATAGCTTCCATCTCGCCTTATAGCAGTAAAGGAGAAATTTTCAAGATAGACCTATTTACAATTTTATTTCCCAAAATCGACTCATTTCAAATTTATTTATAAAATTGACCCAATTTCGCCCACGCCAAGTTAAGCAAAAACTGGATCGATTTTAAAAACGCTTCTTTTAATTAGTCGGGTTGCCAACCACGACTAATTAGACATTAGTTTAATTATACGGGTTATTAGTGGGGGCTGAAATTGTAGTTCAAAATAATCACGATTGCCAACCCCTGACTATTTAGAAAATTAATTAACCAGGATACTAATTAGTCGGGGTTGACAACCCCGACTAATTAGAAAGAAATCTGTTAACCTAGTTAAATCTAGATCGATTTTGTGAATATGCTTGAAATGAATAGATTTTGGTGAATAAAGTTATGAATAGGTATGATTTAAAATTTCTCCTAGCCGTAAACCAACAACGAAGTACAAGCTATGAACAAATTATCATGTCGGGAAAATATTCGAGCTTTAAAAATTACAAATAAGGATACTCCTACCTTACTATTATTATATACCAATATTTATACTATATCAATTAATATAACACCAAAGGATCAAATACTTTGCAATCTTTCAATTCGCTTATCTTTCTTCATCATTTTCTTTCAGGCCTCACCACAACGCCCCCCAATCTCCTCCCCTCCCGTCATTCATCCTCATCTTCTCCATCAACTCCTCCCTCACTCACTTCATTAAACCTTCCCTCCCTCAATCTCTTTCCTGTCAACCTCTTAATTTTTTCTGACTGATTTCGATGAACTTTTTTAACTCCATCCCCCCCCTCTCCTCCCAGCCCCATCACCGGGGCCCACCCGGGGAGCACCATCCACCGGGCCCACCCTTTCTCCGCCGCCGCCACCCCACCCTCCCTCCCATCTGCAGAACCTCGGCGCCTTTCACCTCGCGCTCCTCCGCCTTGACCGCCGGCAGCAGAACCACCGTCGACGCCTCCGCCACCTCCCCGTATCGCAACCTCACCACCGGCATGCTCGCTTTGCTCGCGATCTCGTCGTCCTCGGTGCTGCCTTCTCTTTTCCCGGTCACCTTCTCGATCTCCTCAACAATTTTAGCCTTGGCCGCATCCGTCTCTGCGATCTCCGACGCCTTCTGAAGCCACGCCAGCTTGTCGGGCGTCTCGATTGCTTCGCGGCTCAATCGGAAGTAATTGTAGGCGAGGCAATCGGCGGGGGAGTCGGCGGCGAACGACTCCCAGCCGTGGTCCCCGCGGCGGCGTGGGAAGTCCTTGACGGCCCTCGCCAGCTCCTGCGCGGCTTTGCCGTCAAAATCCCGTTCGACGGCGTACCGAGCAGCGGAAGCCCGCTGGGCGGAGTTAAGAAGCCGGAGCTCATAGAGCAGCTCGGCGGCGGAGGAGGCATCGAAGGCGGGGAGGAGGTCGGGGCGGAGTCGGCCGCGGACGGGAGGCGACGAGGGGGAGCGGAGCCGAGATGGTGGATCCCCTGGATGGAGGGAGGGGGTGAAGAAATGGGAGGTGGAGGGGAAGGAAGGGTGGTGGAGGCAGGGGAGTGGGGGGGGGGAGGGAAGGGGAGGGAGGGAGGGAAGGAAGGAGGAGGAGGAGGAGAGGGGTCAGGCGGAAAGTGGGGTGGGGTTTGGGAGTTTGGGAGAGGGGGTGGAGTGAGGGAGAGCATGGTTTATTGGGGATTTTGGGGAGGGAAGAGAAAGGATGGAGGGGGAGAGAGAGAGAGGAGGGATCTTATCTTGTTGTTTTGTTGAGGTTCTGCTCTTGTGTTTTTGGATTTATTTGTAACTTATTGAACATGAAGAAAATGAAAGATATCTTTGTTTCATTTTCTTATCAAAGTGGGAGGGAAAAAGCACTGTGCAAGAGACCGGGTCGAACTACAAATTTCTTCTACCAGGCTATTATGTTCCTGTGGGATTGAAATTGTTTAGCAATGGATACTCATCTGTGTCACCTCTTCATGCTTGCTTGTCTACAAAGTCAGCAAAGCTGGTAATAGAGACTATTTACCCATTGTTTGCTTCAAACAGGGAATAAGTTTGATGTTGTGCCAAAACTTCGAGACAAGTGTGGAGCCTAATTTGTACTGATTGTACGCAGCATGGCCTTTAGGCCCTTTACGTGCTCTCAAAATTGATATTTGGTCGTGCTTGCATAATGAACAATCATCGGTGTCTATAATTTTTCTTGTATTGATATTTCAAACATAATAAATTAACTAGCTCGTGATAGATAATGCATGTTGTGAGCACCATTTTGTTATGCTGGTCTCATTAATATAACTAGCATGGATCCAGGTTGTGCAGCTTATGGCACATTCTGCCTTTCTTGCATGTGCTCTTGTTGTTCTATGATGGAGTAAGAAATTGACTATTAATCCTAGCATTTGACCAGTTAAAAGTCATTTACAAAATCTGTTCCAGATTGATGCTTTGAGATGCCCTTTTTTGGCTCTGCAACCTATAACTCAATTTTCTTTGGAGGTTACATGCCTTTTAATTATGTATAATCGCTGAGTGTGATGCTATAAAATAAATTTATTTGGTTTTGATGTTGACTTGCAGTGAAATGTATACTCGAATTTTATTTTGGGAGTCTCTTATAATATTTTAATTTATTTTCTCATCCCTTATTTGCTATCTCCTCATGTTAATCATAGTAATGTGCTGATATATATGGTGGTTTCTCAGGTTTTCTGAATTTGGTACTGATGGAGGACCAGCAGCAAAGGCATTGAAACCCAAGTTTAATGTCTTTGTAAAGCATTTAGCTTCCCGGGGCTTAGTTGTGCCACCTCATATTGAGGTAAGGAATACAGATGTTATTTTTCTTGTTATCATTTCTTGTTCATTCTTATATTGCTTAAAATAATTTAATATTGAAGAACATGTGTTATAAAATCTGTGATATATTTTTCAGATGAGACATGTCATTGCTGCAACAATGGGACTGAAAGGACTTGGGGGCCTACTGTTCATTTTCAGCAGCTCCTTTGGAGCTTACCTCCTGGTATGGCCATCTTGGGTTCTCCCAAGCCTTTTGCATTTTAGTAGCTACATAGGAGTTGTAAGAGCTCCAAAACAACACAAGATGAACTACAAATCTAGAGAGAAGAATCCTCCCAAATTGGGAGTATACTAGAGAGAGAGAAGATGAACTAGAAAACCAAACATGAACGCCAAAAGGGTTGTCCATCCCTCCACCTCATTGCACCTCCCTCCCTTTCCCCATGCTCCTCAAACCCCTATCAGACCGAGCCTTAATTGCCTCCTCTTCCTGATCATCATTGAAACCATTTCAGTTCCGTAGTTTGTCGCAGAACAATTTGATCTTTTGATGCAAGTAATTTTCTATTTCACAACCGACTGTCAAGTTATCCACAGTTCTGATTAGGCTTTTATATGTGGAGAGCATTTTTGTGGGCTTGCTTTTAATATGGTGTTGGACTAATATCTTCCATATTGATGAAATAATCTATGTTTTTCCAATCAGCTGCTCTACTTAGCATTTATTACTCCAATCGTGTATGATTTCTACAACTATGATATTGAAAGGCCAGAATTTGTTCAACTTTTCATCAAATTTACTCAGGTTTGATTCTTTGCTTTCAATATTTCAGCTATCCATTTTACCTCAACTATGATATGTGACAACTTTTTCTTGTGCTCTTCTTTTCTAGAACTTGGCTCTCTTTGGTTCACTGCTTTTCTATCTCGGGATGAAGAACTCAATCCCAAAGCGACAACCCAAGAAAAAGGCTCCAAAGTCCAAGACAGTTTAAGTAGGAGACAAGTTGGGGTGTGTTGTAACCCTTGATGCTACATGGCTGTCTTGATAGTTTGTGCTTGTTCTCGTTACATGTATTTGATTCATTTTGTATGGGACAATGGGGCGCATGTTTAAGAGATACTATCGGTCGATTAGGACTGCTTTCTAAGTACTTTATATGTTGGGAGGTTGAGCATAGAAACGGCATATTTGTATTTCTAGGTCAGTTCTGTAGGATTCTGTTTTGAAACAAGTTATTGAATTCCTGTGCTGTAACTGCTATACCTGAGGTCGCCTCAGCAGTCTATTTGCCATCTTGAACGCGCTGCTTATTTTTCCTGCATGGTAGTTTGGCAATTTCTTATGGAGCCCTTAAAATTACCAGGGAATCTGAAGTTCAATAAGATTGCCTGCACAGGACTAAATTTTGCGCACAGCTTTGGACTCTGTTATTATTCTGGTGTCGTTGGGGTCTAATAAAAGTGTTTGCAGCACAATATGTCTGGTATTAGATGACCTTTGATGTTGATTAAAATTGTCCTGCTGCCTTTTCAGTGTATTATTTGCGCACAGCGCTTGGCTGCCTTTCAGTGTATTATCATTTGCACGCAGCGCTTGGCTGCTTGCCAAAAGATTATTAATGATGTTTCCCTTAAATATGAGTGTTGATAATAGCTCAGTTCTGTATGTAATGGAATAGTCTATGCTGGTACAAATTATGGATGACAAACGGATTGAAAGTAGTAATGAAGTCGAGCTTGGAAAGGTATAGCTTCCATCTCGCCTTATAGCAGTAAAGGAGAAATTTTCAAGATAGACCTATTTACAATTTTATTTCCCAAAATCGACTCATTTCAAATTTATTTATAAAAATTGACCCAATTTCGTCCACGTCAACAGCGCGGGTTAAAACTGGATCGATTTTAAAAAAACGCTTCTTTTTAATTAGTCGGGGTTGCCAACCACGACTAATTAGACATTAGTTTAATTATACGGGTTATTAGTGGGGGCTGAAATTGTAGTTCAAAATAATCACGATTGCCAACCCCTGACTATTTAGAAAATTAATTAACCAGGATACTAATTAGTCGGGGTTGACAACCCCGACTAATTAGAAAGAAATCTGTTAACCTAGTTAAATCTAGATCGATTTTTGTGAATATGCTTGAAATGAATAGATTTTGGTGAATAAAGTTATGAATAGGTATGATTTAAAATTTCTCCTAGCCGTAAACCAACAACGAAGTACAAGCTATGAACAAATTATCATGTCGGGAAAATATTCGAGCTTTAAAATTACAAATAAGGATAATTCTATCCCTACAAAATCAATATAATGTACAACTTTAACTTCATCCTCAAATATCCTTTACTTCAAATCCTTTAAATGCCCACCACCAGAACCACGGTTCCCAATCCCTCTTCCCGTCACCTTCTTCTCTCTCATCCTCCCAACACTTCCCTCTACCTCACTTCCCCTTTCCTCCCCTCAACTTCCTCTCTCCCATCCACCACCACAACCTTCCTTCCTTTTCTGACCCTTCCATTTGTGAACCTTGAGCCAGAACTCCACCGCCACCCCTCCTCTCCTCCCAGCCCCATCACGGGGCCCACCTGGCACCATCCACCGCCCACCTTTCCGCCGCCACCCCATCCCTCCCATCTGCAGAACCTCGGCGCCTCTTTCACCCCCGCGCTCCCCTCCTCCGCCTTGACCGCCGGCAGCAGAACCACCGTCGACGCCTCCGCCACCTCCCCGTATCGCAACCTCACCACCGGCATGCTCGCTTTGCTCGCGATCTCGTCGTCCTCGGTGCTGCCTTCTCTTTTCCCGGTCACCTTCTCGATCTCCTCAACAATTTTAGCCTTGGCCGCATCCGTCTCTGCGATCTCCGACGCCTTCTGAAGCCACGCCAGCTTGTCGGGCGTCTCGATTGCTTCGCGGCTCAATCGGAAGTAATTGTAGGCGAGGCAATCGGCGGGGGAGTCGGCGGCGAACGACTCCCAGCCGTGGTCCCCGCGGCGGCGTGGGAAGTCCTTGACGGCCCTCGCCAGCTCCTGCGCGGCTTTGCCGTCAAAATCCCGTTCGACGGCGTACCGAGCAGCGGAAGCCCGCTGGGCGGAGTTAAGAAGCCGGAGCTCATAGAGCAGCTCGGCGGCGGAGGAGGCATCGAAGGCGGGGAGGAGGTCGGGGGCGGAGTCGGCGAGGGAGTCGCGGACGCGGGAGGCGACGACGAGGTGGTTTTGCTCGACGCCGGAGATGCCGGTGATCTCCTCGATGGAGGGAGGGGTGAAGCCGTCGTGGGAGAGGGAGGAGAGGAGGGGGGCGTAGTCGTGCCAGAGGCCGAGGCGGTTGCGGAGGATGTCGAGGCGCTGGGCGATGTCGAGGAGGGACGGTGGGAGGGGGAGGGGGGAGGGCGGAAGGGCTGGAGAGGTCGGGCCGGGAGGGAGGAGGGGAGGGAGGGAGGTTGGCGGCCGGGAGGAGGAGGAGGAGGAGAGAGGTCTCAGTAGGCGGTAGTGGGGGGGGTTTGGGGGAGTGGAGGGGTGGAGTGAGGGAGAGGATATGGGAGGGAAGAGGAAAGATTGGAGGGGAGAGAGAGGAGGAGATCTTATTTAAAGAAAGGAAAGGAGGAAACCTTGTTTTATGGAATGTGGAAGGAAATGGACTGAAACAGTGGATAATGGACATGGATAATATTAAAAGAAAAGAAAGAAAGAAATGGTAGGAAATGAAAGGAACAAGATGTTTGGAAGATAAAGAAAATAAAAGAAAGTTATGTGAGATCCACGGCATACATATGTTGTTATCATCAAAATATTAATTTGAGAACTTTTCATTGTAAAATAATGTTTAACTCTTTGAATTTGCAATTGTATCGTTATTTTCTTGTGAACTTTTTGAACTTCTTTATTCTCAAAATCAAGATCAATATATGAATGTTATATATTACGATGTTTTTGTTTATTTATAACTTGATTGACACAAGTTAAAATCTATAAAACGGACATCAAAACATTCAAACATTCTCGCCGAATCGACTAAGCTCCATCATATCGCATTAAGTCTATAATTTGTTTACACAAGAGCGTGATAGCAGCACATAGTGTTTAATCACTATATGGTTAGTCGACTAATGAGTAATGACAGAAAGTTCGGGTGTATGTTTTAATCGAGGATTCGACTACTATATATGAATTGTCGACTACCGCCCCACAGCCGAAAAATTGTTTGCTAGTCGACATTAGCATTACGACACCATACATTTGTTGAACTGTATATTTTAAATTAAGAATTAAAGTCGCTTGAATTGTCGACACTATTGACCTAAAAGTTATAATGAAGTGTTTTAAACTTTAAAACTTAACAATATAGATTCTTAATTAACCACACACTAAGCATGTGTTAGTGGTTCCAGGCAGGTGTGTGATTGTGTTTCGGCTTGCTTGTTCTAAGTAAAGAAGAGAAATTACATTTATTTTGATCTTCTTCTCATCTTCAACTTCATTATGCTGAACTCATTTTGTACTTGTTCAAATTTGATATAATATTCAACATCGTTATAAAACACAAACACACATATATATATAACATAATTTAACTCGCCTTGCATAGCATCTATCCAAAAATTATCAAGTAAAGCTTCTTTTACATTTTGAAAATGAATCTTTGCTTAAAGAAAATCGAAAACCCTATTATCCACTACTTATTAGCTTTTCTATACTAATCTTTCACATAAAAGCTTGATAATGACAAACGTGGATAAATAGTTTGGTTAAAGGAAAAGAAAATTTTTCTCCTCGCACTTTTAGGACAAATATTAAACATTCCTTCTACCTAGTCTTGAAGATGTTTCTATATGATGAACATATCCTTCAACATCTAATTTACTTACCCGGTCAAGGAGGAATTATAAATCATTCTCAAAAACTTCACCATTTCGCTTTTATTGTTCGAATCTTAGCCTATAATTTATATCCAAAATCGGAAGTTTCACTTCATATCTTTAGAATTAGCTAAAGCCCTATATGCAATCATGGCTAATATTCAAGCATCACTAAGTTTATTTCGATAATCTCTTCAAAATTCCTTATAGAGGATTTGGCCTGACTACTATTTTCAAGCCTTTCGTGTGGATCTTGATTCAAAACATCAATCCTTCGATCGGTTGAATTCTTTGATTCCAATACCCTAACTAGGATGAAAATTCCTAACTTTGAACTTCCACAACAACACCAAGAACCTCAAGAAGAACAAAGACAATGAACCTCAACCACAACAAGATGAACCTCTTCAAGTAATAATCCACCACCGTGACCGAACCATCCTCGCCAGATGCACAAGATACACATTATCGCCTAGGATTCTAAACTTGGAAACCACCAAAATTTGATTTTTGATCGTGAACATCGCAATCATGAACAACCAACGTGACATGATGCGATGTTAGAAGCCTTCGATACAAAGCTTGACTCCTACTTACAGGATATCAACCTCCTCCACCACCGTGAGTCTTGATTAAGAATAGTTGTTTTTAAGTTTAGTTAGTTTGTGTGTTTTAATTCTATAACAAACCTTTGTAATAGTGTGGTGTGTTTTATTTACATGTTTTCAAGATGACTATTAATTGACATGTTTAAGTATGTTAGTAAGACTTGCTTGTAATTAACTGTGATTATGGCATTGGATGTTATCGGTTCTGATTTTCATGGCAAGTCTTTGCTTACCTATTTGGATGGGTGACGTCTTGGACTATGTTCATAACTGAGGATCTTTTGAAGTTTTAGCTCATCTGATGAAATCCTTAATTGCATCTCTTATATGTTTCCTTCTTTTTCATGATAACAAAGGGGGAGTAATATGTGGGGAGTAATTTTATATATGGGATGCTAATATGGGGAGTAATTTTATATACGGGATGCTAATATGGGAGTAATTTTAAAATTTATTTTATATACGTGGATGCTAATATGTGGGGAGTAATTTTAAAATTTAATTCTATATTGTTATCATCAAAAGGGGAGAATGTTGATTTTCATATTCTCAAATTAATATTTTAATGATAACAACATATGTTATATATATATATGTGTGTTTTGTGTGTTTTATAACTTGTTGATGCAGATATTATATCAAATTTGGACAAGTACAAAATGAGTTCAAGGCATAATGAAGTATTGAAGATGAGAAGCAAGATCAAAATAAATGTAATTTTTCTCTTTACTTAGAACAAATTGTACAAGCCTTGATCACACACACACACACATCTTTAGAACACACTAACACATGCTTAGTGTGTTGGTTAATTATAGAAACCCTATATTAACCATTAGAGTTTTTAAAGTTTAAAACACTTCATTTATAACTTTTTCCAATAGTAGTCAACCAATTCAAACTATAGCTCCATAATTACTTAATTTAATAAATATACAAGTTTCTCAGAATGCATTAGTCGACTCAATGCCATTAATAGCTCGACTAATGATAACTTAAACAATTTCCGTAAATCTGGAGTTTACTGATTAGCCTAATTAATTATATATGCTATCTATCACCGCATTTAAAACATACACCTGCACTTTCATTATTACTGATTAGTCGCATCAATACATAGTAGCTCTAATTACAATGCTTGAATCAAGATACGCACTGTGTAAACACGCATTAGTCAATTAACTGAGTAGTAGTCAATTATAGAAGCCGGCTCGACGCTTCGCATTTGAATGTTTGAATGTTTTGACCGCTTATATCCGCTATAGATTTTTAACTTGTGTCTAATCAAGGGATATAAATAGACAAAACATCAAAATGATATATAACATCATATGAATTGATTTGAATTTGAGATTAAAAAGAGAGTTCAAAAGTTCACAAGTGAAACTACTTTTTGATACAATTGCAAGATTCAAAAGAGTTAAACATTATTTTGCAATTGAAAAGTTCTAGCCATCAGCTTCTGACATCACCAACACTTCAAGGCTTCTAGGACTTTGTACTTGCTTTTCAAAAGGAATTCTCGTGAGAATTGTGGATCTCTGTTTGAGATTGTTGCAATTTGCATGGTCTGCAAATTGGTCGCTTGTCTTTGATTTTGTAAGGGTATTTCAAAATCATAGTAAACTCTCGTGGATTTGCGGGATTGGATGTACACTGAAGGTGGAACCAGATAAATCTCTGTTTGTGATTGTGAAATTTCTCGTGGTTTGTGTATCATATTTGCAATTTATTATCTACTTTGCATAAAATTTTATAAAACACTATTCACCCTCTGTGTTTAAGTGTGATCGATCAACGATCCTACAACATATAGTAATAGTGTGAAGGATAAGGAAAAAAGCGAAAACCTAATTCCGTCAAAACAATTTAGAAATCATCTTAAAAATAAGAAAAATGGATCTCATCTATGTGCAAGTTGGGTTTCTTTCCTAGAAACCAATTTTCGATGGTAGAGCAAAAATGTATCGTAATCTAGAAAATTCTAGAAAGGAAGATTGTAAAATGTGAAATTTAACAGGGACTAATATAAAAAAACTCCATCTTAAGTTGCAAATTAGTATCTTTCTTTTTTTTTTTTTTTGAAAACAAATTAGTATCTCTCATCCCCAAAGATTTTTCCTTTTTGGACCAAAATGAAATTTGGAGCTTTATAGGGTGTTTGGAAAGACTTATTTTTAAAGTTTATAAGTTATGTTGAACTTAGTTGTTTTTAGACTTATGATAAAAATCTTTTATTAATTATTTGGTAGAATAGTAATTTGTTTGGTCAAACTTAGTTTATCTGAGTTGAACTTATAAATTTGGTTTTAAAAGGCTGAATTTACATAGAACTTTTGAAAATAACTTTTTATAAAATTACTATTATTCTTTACCAAACGGATAGAAATAAAAAATTTAGTTTAAAATTTAGTTTATTGAAAAATAAAGCCTCACAGCAATCATAGTATGGACCAAAAATCAAAGAATGAATAGCAGGGGAAAACAACTATGAAGATGTTTTCACGATATCGAACTGATCCGACCCGTTAAGCCCTCTTACTTTTCTCTACTCGCTGCTCAGGCTCTGCACAGCATTCATCGGAGCCAAGCAACCAAACAATATAAAACCCCCAATTCGCGCTCGCTTGCTCTCGGCAGTTCGCAATCAGCACGATGGTAATCCTCCACTCTCGTCGCCGTCAATTCATCGTTCTCCTCTTCCCTTTATTGCTTTAATTCTCAATCCTCAAACCCTAATTCTTTTATTTTCATTTTCAACTCCTAATCCCAGGACTACCTCAAAACCATCGTCCCCTCACAATTCATGACCGAGCGAGGTTCCAACATAGTCGTCGTTAATCCAGGTTTCCAAACCCTAACCCTAATTCTATCTTAATAGTGGCTTTTACTTTCTGAGCTCAGTATTTAATGAGGTACTTTGCTGAAATTAGTCGCTTTGCATGAATTTAGCTGTTAATTTTAAACATCTCATCGAGTAGCAGCTAAGGTTTTATGAAATCATCAATTTTGTGACCATGAATTGATGATATTTAGCTTCTTACTTATTGGTTGGATTTGTTTCTTTTCTTGAAGGTTCTGCAAATGTTAGAATAGGGTTTGCTCAGCAGAATGTACCTTTTAATGTTCCACATTGCATCGCTCGGCATGTTACGGAATCAAATGAGGGCCCGAAGAAAACTGTTCAAGATCAGGTAAGGTGAAGTTAGATATTTGTGCCTGCTGATGATTTGTGGCTTGAATTTCTGCTGTTGTCATTTCGGTTTTGTTTCAGATGCTTAACTGTGAAGCAACTCCTGCTCAACGGTTGGCACGAAAGGGCTTATGACATGGTATGTGAAAAGCTGTTATTTTAGCCAATCACTGATTTTTATTTATGGCCATGCACTTCTTGTAACTATGTAGTTTGTACTTGATTTCAGATTGCATCTCTACTGAAGATCCCGTTTGCTGATGAAGCGGCTGCAACTAACTCTTTTCCTCCAAAGGTACGATCGTTTATGGCAGAAAACTTTTCCTTTTAATATGCGATCTCAAATGAGGTAAAATCCTGTTCTGTGTAGTTTTGAGGCTTGATCTTGTTGGATCTAAACATGCAAATAGATATATTTGGCAATTTGATTACTGAAGTTAATTATAAGTGGTACTTTGGTTATTTTCGGGTTATATATGTCGATCGTGTTTAGCCATAAACTAATTTATTCAAACTTCAGGAGAGAACAGGGAGTGAAACAAATTATTCCAACCCTGGAGAAGAAGGGAGGATAGCAGGTATGGTCAAGAGAGATCTATAAACCGACTGACTTAACCCTCTTAAGGAAAGAGAAGGCTATGTCACTTGGTTTTATTATTAAACTTTAGCAGAGTAGCCAGGCGAAAAGAGTTGGGCTGAGTGGACTTTGTGTGGGAAAGAAAGACTAAACAAGAGCGGAAAATGTAGTACTATCTCAACCATTAGAAAGAAAGGTGAAAAAGGATTTATCGAACAAAGAGAAAGCTAGATCTTGGTTTCTTTGGGTACAATTAGGCTTATACTTGCCAAAAGTCTTGCTCTGGCTAGTCTATTCTTTTTCCAGATTTATAATTTATCAATGCTAGCAGATCCCTGCAGTAAGTGATTAGTGGCCATTTGGATGATGCTATAATTACTGGCTGTTAGAGGTACTGGTTATCTAAGTTTTGGATAGCATATGTTTGCAGATGACAACTCCCATTTATCCGTCATAAGTTTATATGTTAAATTATTGCCCCATGTAGCATGCTTATAGTACTTATAGCCATAATTTTAGCTCACTTAATTTCTGTGATATCACCATTTAGAATACTGGTTTATGCTCTGCCTTGGATTGATCCAACTGTCAACAGTTAAGTTGCCATGTTTCTTGGATATTCCATCACTTAGCATCCGGTGGTCAGCCATCAACTTTATACTATGTTCCACTGGGAGTTGATGCAGTAGGATCTGGAATTGTCTTAAGAGAGGGTGGCAACCTTATCCCTAATATAATTAGGAGTCCATCTGAGAATTTCTTGGACCTACAAAATTGAATAACATGTATAAGATATCTTTTGTTAGCCAAGCAACCAAACAATATAAAACCCCAATTCGCGCTCGCTTGCTCTCGGCAGTTCGCAATCAGCACGATGGTAATCCTCCACTCGTCGCCGTCAATTCATCGTTCTCCTCTTCCCTTTATTGCTTTAATTCTCAATCCTCAAACCCTAATTCTTTTATTTTCATTTTCAACTCCTAATCCCAGGACTACCTCAAAACCATCGTCCCTCACAATTCATGACCGAGCGAGGTTCCAACATAGTCGTCGTTAATCCAGGTTTCCAAACCCTAACCCTAATTCTATCTTAATAGTGGCTTTTACTTTCTGAGCTCAGTATTTAATGAGGTACTTTGCTGAAATTAGTCGCTTTGCATGAATTTAGCTGTTAATTTTAAACATCTCATCGAGTAGCAGCTAGGTTTTATGAAATCATCAATTTTGTGACCATGAATTGATGATATTTAGCTCTTACTTATTGGTTGGATTTGTTTCTTTTCTTGAAGGTTCTGCAAATGTTAGAATAGGGTTTGCTCAGCAGAATGAACCCACAATGTTACGGAATCAAATGAGGCCCGAAGAAAACTGTTCAAGATCAGGTAAGGTGAAGTTAGATATTTGTGCCTGCTGATGATTTGTGGCTTGAATTTCTGCTGTTGTCATTTCGGTTTTGTTTCAGATGCTTAACTGTGAAGCAACTCCTGCTCAACGGTTGGCACGTGAAAGGGCTTATGACATGGTATGTGAAAAGCTGTTATTTTAGCCAATCACTGATTTTTATTTATGGCCATGCACTTCTTGTAACTATGTAGTTTGTACTTGATTTCAGATTGCATCTCTACTGAAGATCCCGTTTGCTGATGAAGCGGCTGCAACTAACTCTTTTCCTCCAAAGGTACGATCGTTTATGGCAGAAAACTTTTCTTTTAATGTACGATCTCAAATGAGGTAAAATCCTGTTCTGTGTAGTTTTCGAGGCTTGATCTTGTTGGATCTAAACATGCAAATAGATATATTTGGCAATTTGATTACTGAAGTTAATTATAAGTGGTACTTTGGTTATTTTCGGTAGCCTATATGTCGATCGTGTTTAGCCATAAACTAATTTATTCAAACTTCAGGAGAGAACAGGAGTGAAACAAATTATTCCAACCCTGGAGAAGAAGGGGAGGATAGCAGGTATGGTCAAGAGAAGATCTATAAACCGACTGACTTAACCCTCTTAAGGAAAGAGAAATTTGGCTATGTCACTTGGTTTTATTATTAAACTTTAGCAGAGTCGCCAACCCAGACGAAAAGAGTTGGGCTGAGTGGACTTTGTGTGGGAAAGAAAGACTAAACAAGAGCGGAAAATGTAGTACTATCTCAACCATTAGAAAGAAAGGTGAAAAGGATTTATCGAACACAGGGAAAGAGAAAGCTAGATCTTGGTTTCTTTGGGTACAATTAGGCTTATACTTGCCAAAAGTCTTGCTCTGGCTAGTCTATTCTTTTCCAGATTTATAATTTATCAATGCTAGCAGATCCCTGCAGTAAGTGATTAGTGGCCATTTGGATGATGCTATAATTACTGGCTGTTAGAGGTACTGGTTATCTAAGTTTTGGATAGCATATGTTTGCAGATGACAACTCCCATTTATCCATTAAGTTTATATGTTAAATTATTGCCCCATGTAGCATGCTTATAGTACTTATAGCCATAATTTTAGCTCACTTAATTTCTGTGATATCACCATTTAGAATACTGGTTTATGCTCTGCCTTGGATTGATCCAACTGTCAACAGTTAAGTTGCCATGTTTCTTGGATATTCCATCACTTAGCATCCGGTGGTCAGCCATCAATTTTATATACAGGATGCTAATATGGGGAGTAATTTTATATACGAGGATGCTAATATGTGGGGAGTAATTTTATATACAGGATGCTAATATGCAGGGGAGTAATTTTATATACAGGATGCTAATATGGGGAGTAATTTTAAAATTTATTTTATATACAGGATGCTAATATGGGGAGTAATTTTATATACAGGATGCTAATATGGGGAGTAATTTTATATACAGGATGCTAATATGGGGAGTAATTTTATATACAGGATGCTAATATGGGGAGTAATTTTATATACAGGATGCTAATATGGGGAGTAATTTTATATACAGGATGCTAATATGCAGGGGAGTAATTTTATATACGAGGATGCTAATATGTGGGGAGTAATTTTATATACAGGATGCTAATATGTGGGGAGTAATTTTATATACAGGATGCTAATATGTGGGGAGTAATTTTAAAATTTATTTTATATACAGGATGCTAATATGGGGAGTAATTTTATATACGTGATGCTAATATGCAGGGGAGTAATTTTATATACGTGGATGCTAATATGGGGAGTAATTTTATATACAGGATGCTAATATGTGGGGAGTAATTTTAAAATTTATTTTATATACAGGATGCTAATATGCAGGGGAGTAATTTTATATACGTGATGCTAATATGTGGGGAGTAATTTTATATACAGGATGCTAATATGGGGAGTAATTTTATATACAGGATGCTAATATGGGGAGTAATTTTATATACAGGATGCTAATATGTGGGGAGTAATTTTATATACAGGATGCTAATATGTGGGGAGTAATTTTATATACAGGATGCTAATATGGGGAGTAATTTTATATACAGGATGCTAATATGCAGGGGAGTAATTTTATATACAGGATGCTAATATGGGGAGTAATTTTATATACGTGATGCTAATATGCAGGGGAGTAATTTTATATACAGGATGCTAATATGCAGGGGAGTAATTTTATATACAGGATGCTAATATGTGGGGAGTAATTTTATATACGAGGATGCTAATATGCAGGGGAGTAATTTTATATACGTGATGCTAATATGCAGGGGAGTAATTTTATATACGTGATGCTAATATGGGGAGTAATTTTATATACGAGGATGCTAATATGCAGGGGAGTAATTTTATATACAGGATGCTAATATGGGGAGTAATTTTATATACAGGATGCTAATATGGGGAGTAATTTTAAAATTTAATTCTATATTGTTATCATCAAAAGGGGAGAATGTTGATTTTCATATTCTCAAATTAATATTTTAATGATAACAACATATGTTATATATATATATGTGTGTTTTTGTGTGTTTTATAACTTGTTGATGCAGATATTATATCAAATTTGGACAAGTACAAAATGAGTTCAAGGCATAATGAAGTATTGAAGATGAGAAGCAAGATCAAAATAAATGTAATTTTTCTCTCTTTACTTAGAACAAATTGTACAAGCCTTGATCACACACACACACACTTTAGAACACACTAACACATGCTTAGTGTGTTGGTTAATTATAGAAATCCCTATATTAACCATTAGAGTTTTAAAGTTTAAAACACTTCATTTATAACTTTTCAATAATAGTGCAACACCAATTCAAACTATAGCTCCACTAATTACTTAATTTAATAAATATACAAGTTTCAGAATAAATGCATTAGTCACTAATGCCATTAATAGTCGACTAATGATAACTTAAACAATTTTCCGTAAACCGTGAGTTTACGCATTAGTCGACTAATTCATATATAGTAGCTCTAATTACCTGATTTAAAACATACACCCGCATTTTCTCGCATCTCACGATTAGTCGACTAATTCATATATAGTAGTCGACTACTCGCATTTAAAACATACACCCGCACTTTCTGCATTACGCATTAGTCGACTAATACATATAGTAGTCGACTACTAATGCTTGAACTCGCTATACGTAACTGTAAACACGCATTAGTCGACTAATACATATAGAATGACTATGTCGGCCTCGACGCTTCGCACTGAATGTTTGAATGTTTTGACTGCTTATATCCGCTTTATAGATTTTAACTTGTGTCTAATCAAGGGATATAAATAGACAAAACATCGAAAATGATATATAACATTCATATGAATTGATCTTGAATTTTGAGATTAAAAGAGAGTTCAAAAAGTTCACAAGTGAAAACTATTCTTTGATACAATTGCAAGATTCAAAAGAGTTAAACATTATTTTTGCAATTGAAAAGTTCTTAAGCCACCGCCGCATCACCAACACTTCAAGGCTTCTAGGACTTTGTACTTTGCTTCTTCAAAAGGAATTCTCGGTGTGAGAATTGTGGATCTCGTGTTTGAGATTGTTGCAATTTGCATGGTCTTGCAAATTGGTCGTTTGTCTTTGATTTTGTAAGGGTATTTCAAAATCATAGTGGAAACTCTCAAGCTGGATTTGCTTGGGATGGATGTACACCCGGGCTGGAACCAAGATAAATCTCTGTTTGTGATTGTGAAATTTCGTGTTTGTGCTATCATATTTGCAATTTATTATCTACTTTGCATAAAATTTTATAAAACACTATTCACCCCCTCTAGTGTTTAAGTGTGATCGATCAACGATCCTACAACATATAGTAATAGTGTGAAGGATAAGGAAAAAGCGAAAACCTAATTCACAAAACAATTTAGAAATCATCTTAAAATAAGAAAAATGGATCTCATCTATGTGCAAGTTGGGTTTCTTTCCTAGAAACCAATTTTCGATGGTAGAGCAAAAAATGTATCGTAATCTAGAAAATTCTAGAAAAGGAAGATTGTAAAATGTGAAATTTAACAGGGACTAATATAAAAAAAACTCCATCTTAAGTTGCAAATTAGTATCTTTCTTTTTTTTTTTTTGAAAACAAATTAGTATCTCTCTCATCTCCCCAAAAGATTTTTCCTTTTGCGGACCACCGTAAGCCCGCGGGCCTTTATAGAGGGTGTTCGGAAAGACTTATTTTTTAAAGTTTATAAGTTATGTTGGCTTTTAGTTGTTTTTAGCTTTTATGATAAAAATACTATTAAAATTATTTGGGTAGAATAGTAATTTGTTTGGTCAAACTTAGTTTATACAGGTGAACTTATATCGTTTTTTTGTTCTTATACACCAAATAAAACGACACTTATAAGCCTAACTTATTTATTACTTTACCAAACGGATAAATAAAAGCCTGGGCTTTGCTCTGGCCAATGAAAATAAGCCTCCCCAAACACCCTCATAGTATGGACCAAAAATCAAAAGAATGAATAGCAGGGGGGAAAACAACTATGAAGATGTTTTTCACGATATCCGAACTGATCCGACCCGTTAAGCCCTCTTACTTTTCTCTACTCGCTGCTCAGGCTCTGCACAGCATTCATCGGAGCCAAGCAACCAAACAATATAAAACCCCCAATTCGCGCTCGCTTGCTCTCGGCAGTTCGCAATCAGCACGATGGTAATCCTCCACTCTCGTCGCCGTCAATTCATCGTTCTCCTCTTCCCTTTATTGCTTTAATTCTCAATCCTCAAACCCTAATTCTTTTATTTTCATTTTCAACTCCTAATCCCAGGACTACCTCAAAACCATCGTCCCCTCACAATTCATGACCGAGCGAGGTTCCAACATAGTCGTCGTTAATCCAGGTTTCCAAACCCTAACCCGAATTCTATCTTAATAGTGGCTTTTACTTTCTGAGCTCAGTATTTAATGAGGTACTTTGCTGAAATTAGTCGCTTTGCATGAATTTAGCTGTTAATTTTAAACATCTCATCGAGTAGCAGCTAAGGTTTTATGAAATCATCAATTTTGTGACCATGAATTGATGATATTTAGCTTCTTACTTATTGGTTGGATTTGTTTCTTTTCTTGAAGGTTCTGCAAATGTTAGAATAGGGTTTGCTCAGCAGAATGTACCTTTTAATGTTCCACATTGCATCGCTCGGCATGTTACGGAATCAAATGAGGGCCCGAAGAAAACTGTTCAAGATCAGGTAAGGTGAAGTTAGATATTTGTGCCTGCTGATGATTTGTGGCTTGAATTTCTGCTGTTGTCATTTCGGTTTTGTTTCAGATGCTTAACTGTGAAGCAACTCCTGCTCAACGGTTGGCACGTGAAAGGGCTTATGACATGGTATGTGAAAAGCTGTTATTTTAGCCAATCACTGATTTTTATTTATGGCCATGCACTTCTTGTAACTATGTAGTTTGTACTTGATTTCAGATTGCATCTCTACTGAAGATCCCGTTTGCTGATGAAGCGGCTGCAACTAACTCTTTTCCTCCAAAGGTACGATCGTTTATGGCAGAAAACTTTTCCTTTTAATGTACGATCTCAAATGAGGTAAAATCCTGTTCTGTGTAGTTTTCGAGGCTTGATCTTGTTGGATCTAAACATGCAAATAGATATATTTGGCAATTTGATTACTGAAGTTAATTATAAGTGGTACTTTGGTTATTTTCGGGTAGCCTATATGTCGATCGTGTTTAGCCATAAACTAATTTATTCAAACTTCAGGAGAGAACAGGGAGTGAAACAAATTATTCCAACCCTGGAGAAGAAGGGGAGGATAGCAGGTATGGTCAAGAGAAGATCTATAAACCGACTGACTTAACCCTCTTAAGGAAAGAGAAATTTGGCTATGTCACTTGGTTTTTATTATTAAACTTTAGCAGAGTCGCCAACCCAGACGAAAAGAGTTGGGCTGAGTGGACTTTGTGTGGGAAAGAAAGACTAAACAAGAGCGGAAAATGTAGTACTATCTCAACCATTAGAAAGAAAGGTGAAAAAGGATTTATCGAACACAGGGAAAGAGAAAGCTAGATCTTGGTTTCTTTGGGTACAATTAGGCTTATACTTGCCAAAAAGTCTTGCTCTGGCTAGTCTATTCTTTTTCCAGATTTATAATTTATCAATGCTAGCAGATCCCTGCAGTAAGTGATTAGTGGCCATTTGGATGATGCTATAATTACTGGCTGTTAGAGGTACTGGTTATCTAAGTTTTGGATAGCATATGTTTGCAGATGACAACTCCCATTTATCCGTCATAAGTTTATATGTTAAATTATTGCCCCCATGTAGCATGCTTATAGTACTTATAGCCATAATTTTAGCTCACTTAATTTCTGTGATATCACCATTTAGAATACTGGTTTATGCTCTGCCTTGGATTGATCCAACTGTCAACAGTTAAGTTGCCATGTTTCTTGGATATTCCATCACTTAGCATCCCGGTGGTCAGCCATCAACTTTATACTATGTTCCACTGGGAGTTGATGCAGTAGGATCTGGAATTGTCTTAAGAGAGGGTGGCAACCTTATCCCTAATATAATTAGGAGTCCATCTGAGAATTTCTTGGACCTACAAAATTGAATAACATGTATAAGATATCTTTTGTTAAAGCAATAGCTAAAAAATCACCATAGTATTAGATCTCATATATTGGTCATGGTCTAAAAGGACTGTTGATATACGGGTTTGCAATCTAAATAAGTATTAGAAAAGCTCCTGTTGACATGAGAGCCTATATCAGCAATGCTAACTTAAGAGATGTGAATCAAGAGCACATTATAATCGGGGAAAGTATTCTTTACTTGCAAGTCATTGTGAGATATATTAGTTGGAAACTTGGAATTCCACTCTTTTACCCAAATCAGAGTGGCTCCTTGCATTCCAAAATGCGTTGTGGTCTCGCCTTTGTAAAGTTTGTTTTGTTAAGTGGATTTCATATTATGAATTTGAGAAGGTGGATTCCCGCTTCCTTTCTTATCTGCTAGAGGCATATTTGCTTGGATACTTTCCAATCAGCATATTGAAAACTACTGGGGTTGTTATTATCTGGAGGGTGACAGAAGAAGGCTATGAGAACCCCCAGTTGGAACCTGATGGGCTTGTATGCAGTTCTGACAATCTTAATGATGAATGAAAATAAACCAAAGTTGTAGGTATATAGAGATCATAATCAGGTTCTGTGCTGTATGGGAGTGAACGTCCAGTTTAGGTCCTCTCCTCTGGTTTCGTTGTCATTGGCGAATTGACTGAACTGTCAAGTGGCTTCATCTCAACCTTGTGAAATTTAAGACGTATCTGGAAGAAATTTGAAGAGATCAATAGTTTATAATGAACTGTAGAATGGAATCTATAGAACCAAATATGAGTACTGGGCAAGCTTTAGATTATGCTGAAGGGTCCGTCTACCTATTTTTAATGGTTGGTAAACTGTTTTAAAGACTTCTCAGGATGTGAACATCCATAGCAAGTGAATGTTTGCTGAACTGTTTATTTTGTCTGCTCAAATTCATATGGTTCTTATGGTACAAGCTGGATTAAGTGTGGGGTTGAACTGATTGGCCAAGTTCATTATTAAATCTTGTACAATAAAATTAATTCCTGCACAACTTCACTAACATCTTAACATGGTCTTGTTTATAATAATAAAAAAAATCAAGATTTGGTGATAGATATTTATGAATTTAGAATCTGCCAGATGCTATAATCTAGTTATGGCTGGTTGTTTTGGGAGATTACAGTGAGGTGGATATCACATGAGCATGGTCTCTCACTCACTCCCTTTTCTTTATGACTGGTTTGGTGTCCAGAAGGGCCTGTCTTCGCAGCTGAGTACTTTGTATTGGTTGGAACTGCTGTGGCAATGTTATTGTTCTGAGGACCACATTTGTTCTGTTAAATGATGAGGTCTGGCCTAAATTCATAACATGTTCATTCTGATTTTAAGGAGAGAGAAAAGGAATCATTTTATTGGCGTAATGTTGATTTCTTTTGGTGGAATAGGTTGTAACCTGGTGCAAGCCGCTTTTAAATCATCCTATTTGATTTTCAAAAGAAAAGAAAAACAATAGTTGTTTACTCGGATTTTTTTTCTTAAGTAATTTATGTACTAACATATACAATTAGTTAGTGCCATATGTATGGTCATGTTTATGATCCCAGTAACAAGTATTACTGTGGTTGTTTTCATAACGATAATCATATTTCTATGTAACTTTAATTTGTAGACCTTACCTTCTAGAATTAAACTCATGTTCAATAGTACTTGTGCTTGTATTTTGTGCATTCTGACATTGAACATCCATATGAATTTACATGAATTTTTTTTGCAGATGGGACGTCTTGATGGATATACCCCATATCAAAGCAGAACTGATACTACTTTCAATTGGACTAATGTGATGGAGAAAAAGACATCTTCAGTAATAGGTATGTCAAACCAAAATTTGCTCGCATATTTGGGGTTCTTTTAGTTTTCTTTCCTTAACTATTTGAGTATTTTAACGTACCTCGGACGAAATTGTATTTCCATCAATATGTTTTTTCTTAAAACATTTGTGATATGAAGCTTGTTTCTATTGCTAATAGTAACAAGTTTGTGCAACATGAAGCTTGTTTCTATTGCTGATCATAACATGTCTCTACTATTTCATCAAAATTACTGAGATTAGTAAAACCTATTCGCATATATAAGTTTCTTTTTCTACTTCATCATTGTATTTCAGAAGTGCTAGATTTTGTTGCAAGCGAAGGTCAGTATTAAACCTTTAGCTAATTGAACTGTAAAGGCAGTTCTTTTATGCTTCTTGCTGTATCATTCTCGGATTATATTGCAGTACTTACTATTATGGTGATAGTCAAAATGTTTGATTAATAAATTCACGCCTTGAGTCTGACATTATGAAGGATTAATAGTGGAAGGAAGATAAGCTGATAAGAAGTATATTTATTTGCACATTCTTAAGAACAAATTGGGAATTGAAAAACTTTAATTACTCTGCTCTTTGATGGAATAGTCTGAAACTAGCCAATCAGATTTGTCAGCTTTGTTGGTGCTTGCAGAATATAGCAAGGTTTCATTTTTTTTCATGTTTGTTGGCATGTGTTCTCCATTGATCTGTATTTGGTGTATACAGCATTTTAGTGATGACTTGTGCATGCAACAATTTGACATATCACTGGAGCTTTCTACCGAATATGACCTTTTTGTATAGAAGTATGAATTCACATGTAGCTAACCAGTTTCTGAAATGTAGTGGCTGGTTTCCTTTCTATGTTTCTCTCACATTGAAAATAACTATTCACAGAATGGAAATGATAGGCTTGTTACGCTTTTTTCAACTCTATTTTTCTTGAGTAAGTATTCAGCTTCACCTTTGAATTGATAGGATTCTTTGATCTGCATTTGCTGTACGCAGCATTTTACTGATGGTTTGCTCATGTAACAATTTGAATTATCTTATTCTGAACGTTCTACCGAATGCAACCTTTCTTTTTGTATAAAAGTATGAATTCACATGTAGCTAATGCGTTTCTGAAATGTAGTGATTGGTTTTCTTTCATTATGTTGCTCTCACTCACCGATTGGAAATGATAGGCTTGTTACTCTCTTTCAGCTCCATTTTCTTTGAGAAAGTTGTCAGCTTCAAGTTTGAATCAATAAGTCTATTAAAGTGTGACGTCTTGAACTAATAACTGCAATTGATCTATTTGGAATTGGGATTCATTCTTACAGCTACATATAGTTATTTTGTTGAACTTGGTTCCTGATAAATTATTTATTTGCTTGTTTTTATTTGTATATGCATTGTGCAACCTGTGTTGGATATTTCTTCAGAAAGCCCAGAGAATAAAGGTGCTGAAGAGGGGCTTTTGGATCAACCAAAAGTCGAAGGTTGCAGTTCTGATGAGTACAAGTTTAAGGAGTTTATATGCGGAGAGGAAGCCCTGAAAATTTCCTCTCTTGAGCCATACTGCTTACGCCGCCCTATTCGTAGAGGTCACTTTAATGTGTCTCAGCACTATCCTCAACAGCAGGTATTAACTTGGACAACCACATGATGTTTCAATTTTTTTATTGACAACTATGTAACACGGGTTATACTGGCTTTACAGCTGAACAAAATTTATAGGTGCTCTATAATTTGTATTTGGGGCTGTATGATGAGCGTCTTCGAAACTTACATTTCATAGATGGTGGTGATGCAACAAGTTATCACTTATGAATCATGATATCATCTTATAGTTTTTTTTACACCAATCTGAGTCAACAAGACCTCCAGCTTGTTGGCTATCAAAGAGAGGACCTCTATTCTATATAATTGCATCCATCATGAATCAGCACCAACACAGTAAGGGCTGATGTAATATTGACAGAGGTCATATCATTTTTGTCAATTTCTTACTTTTATGGGAAACGGCTGGGATCATAACTTGGAAGAAGAGTTTCTATTAGATTGTCCTTTTCAATGTTGTTTAGTAGTCCTGTGACAATGAGGGCAATTATCGTGCAGGTGATTGAAGATCTTTATGCTATATGGGACTGGATTTTAATTGATAAACTGCATATTCTTCCGGATGACAGAAACTTCTATTCAGCAATTCTTGTAGTGCCTGAGACATTTGATAGCCGTGGTACATTTTTCTTTGTCTATCTTGCTTTGTAGAACACAAATACACCTGCTATATCTTCTTTATATATGTGTTTTATGTAGTTGAAAGTGACTCACTTGTTTTATGTGGTAGAGGAAAATGATCACTGGCACAGTGGTGCTTAATCACGTAGTCTTTTGACCTTATGCTTTAGTTACTGGATGTTTCATTTTATATTCAGAACATGGCAATAATGAATTTCTGTATAGGCCAGCTGTGAAACAGGCTTTAGCTTGTACTCTTGACATTTGGTATTCGGTTAAATTTGATCTTGTTTTTAAAAAAATAAGAACTAGAGAGTAACATGAAAGAACTTTTTGATCTCGGCACACCATTGGAATGACATAAAAGGTATTGGAAATCCTTATGAATTGCATAGTGCTATCATAATTTAGTGTAGTCATGAAATTTCACGTCCAAGTTACCTCATATGAAGCGTAATAAATAGGTGTTATCGAGTCCCCAAATTGCCACCTTGTTTGCTTAGTACATTTACATTTACATTTTACTTATTATCTCCATAGAAGGTACTAACTGGCATCCTTAGTCTTCTTATAGATTATGTTTTTAGTCTATGTATGCTTTAGATGGTTGCTCAGTAGTTGTATGAGCTTAAACTGCATGAGCGATAAGCAGACAGGCTAGATGCCAGCCAGCTTTCTAGGATTTATGAAACTAAACTTTTTGCCAAATTCTGCTTGACCTGATATTCAGCTTCAATATGGAGAGTTGGAATAAGTTTCCAGCTTTTATCAACTATTTACTGGAGCCTTGTGCAGTTGTGCTCCATAACTGATCCTGTCAATCAGGAAAAGGCTTAGATGTTGATGATGACGATGATTATCTCCTTGAATATTTTAAATAACCGAAGTGCCTCTTATTTGATACCAGTAAGTATTACTTTCTTTCACATAAAGAGGTCTTCTATCTAGCTACTTCTTCTCTGCTGCTCTTGTGACAAATGATCTTGGTATGCCTGGATGTAAATAATAATAGAAAGGCCAGAAAACAGGTGCAAGAAGGGAAATGCACACAATTGTAAATGTCAAGGAAGAGAAACAGAAGGGGGTTCTTTCTTACATTATAGGATAAGAGGTGGTATAAGTGAACAAAAAGTTCTTGTGAAGTTGCTCATTCTAGCTCGTGGCGTAACTTGCCAACAAGGGAATTGCTCTTCATATACAAAGGCTCAAACAGTTATAGGAACTAGGATTTCATAAAGTTTAACTATTCATGAAAGCAAGAATCATCAAATATCAGTAATTTCATGTTGTTTGGAATGGACGTCTTCTGAATTCCAACTCCTGTTGGTTGAATGTAATATGGAATATCTGATTTCAATTCCCATGCGTGGTTGGAGCCCTAATACTCCATTATCTATTGAAATTCTGGGATTGGTAATGTGGTGATCATCAGCTGAGAGAAGAGAGTTAGGTGAAACAATGTAATTAGGAAGATCAGATGCAGTGAAAGAGCAGCATATATTTAATTAGAATTGAGATGCGACAAGGTCCCTGAATATTTTTATGATAGATTTGGTGATAGTGAAATCTAATCACCTATTGTTAATATGAAAGAGCTGAATGTCAGTTCACCATGGAATTGGAATTCCTCAAATCTGGACCAACTAAGGATCTAGGCATAGATGTCGGGAACGTGGGACGTTATAGGGAACCACAATCCAGGATCAATCATCCCGGATTCGTGGTGGAACACGACTTGATTCATCAACTCTGGCGACCCAATTTAGAATTTAAACTAATTAAAATTTTGAAAAAAAAACTCTTTTTAAGAGAATAAACTACAAAAAACATGAGAATTAAGCTAATAAAGTATGCATACTTTAATTGCAACATGATTCTTAAGGTTCTTTTACCACCACTGATATCAACTAGCATATTTCTTAAATTTGACTTTTGCAAAACCTTTGATTTCTACATTTAAGAACCGAACCTAAAACGTAACCTGTTCCCTAGCATACCGTATAAGCCTACCCCCCCTCTTACCCGATTCCTAATGAGCGGCGTACCACGCTCCCGTTTCCCGTCCCGTGATCCAGAACAAACCACTTTCCATGCAACTATGGATCTAGGTAATGCAATTTATATAATTCCTATCATGTTACCCAATTCTCTCCTCACGCTCAAATAATCTCAATTTAACTACAATTTTCTCTCCATATCTCACCATAAAATGAGTGTTCGCCGCACACATGCACAGGATTTAGCTGTTTACAAGGAGGGAGGAGGATGAATATCCAAATTTTAGCTACTTAACTTAAAAAGGATAATGTCACTGCATTGGATATGAAGAACAAAATTTTTTTTTGATCGAAAGCGTATGATTACCCCTGAATAGATAGATGTAATTACTGCAGAAGTTTCTCCGTGTAGATGTGTTTTCGGCTTAATTTCTGGGCTTTATTATGATTATCTGAAAAATGTAGTTACTAGTAGCAAACCTCAGCATCTTGCTGTTCTTCTAGCGTTTTTCTTTAAAAAGACAGTTTTATTGCCTTTATTTAATGAGTTTAAAGTATGTTATAGAAAGCCCATTTATTGATTCTTCCTTGTATTTTCTGTCTAGGGATTCTGTACCTAGCTATATGTTGACTTTATATTTTTTTAGGGCCTTTTTTAATGAAGAACAGTTGTCTTATCCGTTATCACATTTACATTAGAATCTTTAGATACATTGGAGTTATATGATGATCAAGCCCTATAACTTGCCAAGGTTATTTTTCGATCCATTCACTCCAACCCTAAAGAATTCCTCTGTACTAAATTTTTGCCCTCCCAAATTTCTTTTCATCGAGGAAACACCGAACGTTTTCTGTTAGAAGGTTGCTTGGAGTATTTCTTTTTGTTTATGCGGAAATGACATGGGAAAGACATACAATGAAGTTAGAAGATTCTCTTGCCTGCTATGGTACTATGTAAACTTTATAGTTACTCTAACAGTCTACTATAGATTGATTTGTAATAACAAGTTATGACATCAAAGATAACACCATAGATACTAATAAGTAACAACTATTGGGCAATGAGGAATGACCAATGGCCATGCACAAGAAAGGACCTATCTTTCAAAGCCACAAAAACGTTCTTCATTTCTCTCTGACCAGAGCCTATCTTGTGTTTATGTCATTCTGATCATATAGGTAACAATTCCATTCTTCTATGAGCAATCATCACATATCTGGGATGATGTAGAAGAAGTTGGAAAACAATGAATGCATTCACTTTGAGGCATCGATTATAATCATGCAGCCAGACCTAAGGAAAGGAGAGAGATTTTAATATTATCTTGCATGTATTAAAAGAAATTGTAACTTGCTAAACTATATTTCTCTCAGAAAGTTTATTCAACTGTGGTGTTAATGCATGTCATTTATCTTTTGCATCTTATAACACAAATTTTGGTTAAAGTTGGCCATATTTTAGTTTTAATTTCCCTTGTTCACAAGTCATAAGTCATAACCCATCTGTTTTCGCTTTTTAATCGCTTTTACTAACTAATATCAAGGAGCTTTTCTTTTATGAATGGAATATCGAGCTTAAATTCAAATGTTGTCAATTACTCAATCTCCAAGCACATAACGAGTGCAGTCATTAGAGTATCTTATCTCCAATTAAATAAGGCTATTTATATCACTTGATATCATTTTAAATTGTTATAATCTATTGTTCAAGATTACTTGTATGTTTTTCCCCAATTTTCTGGAACAGATCTAATGAAATTAAGCAGTTATTCTTAGTTTCTAACTGAAACTAATCTACATATCTAACTTTCAAAGTTTAATTTATTGCTCAATTTTGCAGTTAATTGATTTTGTGCAATATATGAATTAAGATTCACTCTTTGATGACAACTTAATTTTACACTCTTTATAGTTCATAGTTGGCAAGTATGTTACCTGGGTACTTCTATTTGGAAGCCATACCTGACACGTACCCGTACTCGTACCCAAACGTCTTGGACACTTCTTGAATATATGCATACGTTTGTTCAAGCATATACTCAATTATATACAACATGTTTTAATTTAAAATACTCCCCATACACTTCTTGGATGTATATTCTAAAATTCACATCTATTTCTTATATATTGATCTCATGTAAATGAAAAACAATGTTGATCTTATGTAATTATTAATTTTAATACATATAAATATACATAAATTACATATTTATAACTATGTCCCCGTACCCTACCTTTTACAAATTTGCTGTGCCCTGTACCAATATCTGTACCCATATACATGCAACTTAGGTTGGAAATGACATAAACGTTTCTAAAAGTTATGTGTGCATCATTTGATACTTTTAATCACAATCAACTCTTGATTTTTAGTGATTAAACCTATATGGCGACTTTGCATAATTATATTACAAAATTTAGACAAATACATGATTAAAGAAATAATCTAAGTAGATGCATGGATTTATCATTTACAAAATAAAAGGGCTTAGATGCATGGATTTATCATTTACAAAATAAAAGGGCTTACTTTAAGTTTATGCACGTAAAGGTTTGCAGCACACAAAGATTTACCCACTAAAATTCGTAGGTCCTTATAATTAAATGACGTTTTGACTACATGCTCATTTAGAAATTACAAGTATGTCACTGTGATGAATTTGGAGTTTCAAATCAAAATTGTGGAGTTAAATAATTTTTTCTTGCACTTATTATTATTATTATTTACTTATTTTCCTTTCGATAAGTTGGACATAGCTTAAGGCTTAAGCTATGAAATTTCTTTTTCATAATTTGATATCATTAATTTTTCCAGAAATCAAAGAGATGCTGTCCATTGTGCTGCGAGATTTAAGGTTTAGTTCTGCAGTGGTACATCAGGTCTGTAGCACATTTTGTTTACGAATATGAAAAAAGCTGGTATTTTTATGTATACCTTATTACTGATCTTTCTTTACTAACATGATATAGTTCATTTTTTGTGTTCTATATTTCATTAGAAGTGGTTTTTTTACTATTGATTTTATGATTCCTTTAAGTCTCTAAAGTCGACGTGTTGGTTTATTTGCTTTTGAAATATTGGACATATCATGTTGCAAAATAGGTTAGGGGCCATACGAGGAAAATCACTAACTAAGCTTGGGTAAAAGATCTTGGTTTGGAAACAACATAATTTTACTGTTTTGTAGAAGCTAGAACAGTCCTGAACAATACATGTCCAGAAAAATCTATCTATACTAATAAAAGAGAAAACAAGTGTCAAAACTTTTGTATGCCTATTTTACCCCTTTCAATCTTTATAATTCCCAAGTTTTTAATAATTAGTTTATTAATTAATTATTAATTGAAAAATAATTAAAGAAGATTAATAAATACCCTTACTTGTTACCCTCCATCTTAATCCATGTTTTTCTCTGTCTTGGTAAAAAAGCGTTCCGACTTTCTTCTAGCCTACATCCTTCTCTTCTCTCCCTCTCCTACTCTCAATAAAATTATGCCTCTCTCTCTCTCTAAGCTTGTTCACATCCCTCCCTTGCAATGCCTCTGTGGAAAAGCCAAATATCATGAACAGATCACATTCCCCAATTTGCAACTCCAACCAAATCAATTCCCTACCCCCCCCCCCCACCCCCCTCTCTCTCGCTCTCTCTCCAAACTCCATGATCTCTCCCAACGCAATAATTATCACTAATTGCAATGGCTATTTAACTCCCCACCTATCCCACTACCAATTTAACGAAAATATTAAATTTTCATTGCATGTTAGTTGTATAAATTGCTTGCTGACTGAATTTTGATGGAGAAAAGAAAGTGAATTTTTCATTGTAATTATCAAATTTTAATCTTTTGTCTTTATTTCTTATGTATATTGGACATATCCATTGCAATTAGTTTTGGTTGTAGGTAATAATTTTCTAATTGTTCCCCTAGTCTTTATGTAGTGCTTAGAAGTGGGATTTCAGGTTGGTGGGAGAATTCATCTATCTAGGTAGCTTTTCATTATATTTCTTTAAAAAAGGTAAATTTTCATTATATTTCATAGTTTTGCTTTTTAGAATCTTATTTTCACAAATTTTGCTTGATTTTATTGGAACGAACAACTTTATGATATAATTTGCTGCAAGTTTTAAGGGGTTTGGCTAAAATTAGTAAATACTACACAAGAAAACTCGTGTTCTAGCTAGATGTTAAATACTATTCTTATTGTTTTTCTTCTTTGAAGTAAATTTTGCACACGTACGATGGACTGTTACTTTTTGAAGGTTTAGTGTCTATTTTAGAATCTAGACCCTGAGAATCACACTCTTCACAAAAATCTACACATTTCCAAATTCCATGATGCCTACACCTCTTCAAATCCTAATGTATGAGTCTTCTCTTCTTCCCATATAGGAAAATCAACTTTTAGCTGTCATAAAAATTTATCAAAGAATGTGCATTGATCAATACTATGGTGGTTCAAGTATGTACACTTCATAAGTAATACATCCAATCAGTGTTAATTATCAACTAATAGTCTATTTCCCTTTCACAAGTTGATGCATAGGCTGCTTAGTTCTAATATTGAAGTAAATCTTACTAGGTGGTGCTTGTCAGTAGTGAAGGAGTAGATTGACAAAGGGGAGATTGTAGGTCAAATATAGGAAGAGGCACAGTAGGCACCTATTTCACAAAAGGATCAATCTTATAGGTTAAATCCAACATGCAGCCAAATAATGTAACTTTTAAGGATGTGAACTGTCAAATCGTTGTTTTCTTCGCGTCCTTTGACTTGCAGGATGAATTTCTTTATGCATTTACTAGATTAAAGCATGTTTGCTCATTGATAGATGAGGATTTACTTTAGTTGACATCAAGGTTATAGAAAGCGCTAGGCGGTCTAGGCATCTAGGAAGGGGCCTAGGCGATTTTCTTATTTTTTATTTTTAAATTACAATAACTGATAGTATATGCCAATGTTATAAAAAGCTTAGACGCCAGACTAGTGCTTAGGCGGATTTCTTTCTTCGTTTAGGTGGTGATGGAGGAGGTTTTGTTGAAGGTCGAAGGACGTAGAGGTGTTCATAGTTGGAGGCTGGAAGTGTTTGGAGGTTGGAGGACATGGAGGCTGCAACAGAGAAAATCATGATCAGACCTAAAGGGTGCAGTCCACATAAGTAGCTCATGCGTCCATAGGCGCTCCTAAAACCTAGATGAGCAACCTAGGTACTGCCTAGGCGATAGGTGGGTAGCCTAGGTACCGCCTAGGCCTACACATAGGCGGGCTAGGTGGAGGCTTTTTAAAATATTGGTTAATGTGAGCATTTGAAAGAAATCTTTTAGGTGCCAGGAAATTTCTTAGGTGTTGCTTTTACATATTTACGCATGAACGTACAGTTAAGTATATGATAATATGATATAATAGATTTTATTGATCCTAAGTAAGTGTCTCAATGTTTGAATTAGTACTAAAAGTCTTCTCGCGGATATAACCCAAATGTCTACTCAAATAGAACTAGAATTTTAGTTTAATTTCAATCTGGATCCTTTATACTTAAAAAATTATGTTGTGTTGTTGATCCCATGATTTTTTTAAGAGCTCGAAGGCTCAGTGTTTGCTTTGTGCTATTTGTAATGGTAGTGGTATAGAATAGTCTCAGTAGCGATTTTTTTATTGAAATTGTAATCATTGAGGAGAGGGATAGGGATTTGAATAGATGTAAAGGAGAGGACTATATATATATATATATATATATATATATATATATATATATATATATATATATATATATATATATATATATAAGAGGGAGAATGTAGATTAGTATATGAGTAATAGACTCAAATGTAGGAGATTTTTCTTGAAAAGGATGGATGAGTGTAATCGGTCCACCCCCAAAGAACCCTACAATTGCAGTCATCCCTTATGTAGGATATATGTCTGTAGCCCTGAATTCCTTGGCCCTTGGCCAATCTTGCACATAATTTAAATTGAGCTTCATATAAACTTCTCAATTCCTTCAACCATCGTTTTAAATATCCCTGACATGGACCGATATATCCCTCGATATATCCTTTTACAGTGTTTGCCGCAACCGATATGGTCTCTAAATATCCTTTACCATTTTTTGAATATTTTGGGTGATATATCCCCGATATGGCCAATATATCAGTCAATATGTTGGTCGACATATCCTTTTATATGGCTTGTCGCAAAACAATACAGCATGTTTGGCAATTTTTGAACGAGATATCATGATTTTCCCATTATATCAAATGACATTTTGGCCTAAAAAAATCAGACGAAATGTTGTAACGTTGATTTGTACTTTTATTTGTTTTACAAGGTTGATTAGTGATCCTTAATATATATTATTTACATTTTGTATGCTTAGATTTCCGTAAGTATGTTGAGATTACATTTTAGTGCATTATACTATATATGCAAACATCCGTTATGACATTCCGATATTTACCACATATCCTCGATATATGCCCGATAGCCGCAATCTGATATGAATTTTGGTCATCTAATATTTTCTCGATTTCCGATATTTAAAACCTTGCCTTCAACAAGCAGAAAAATCAAAGTAAATTGAGACAAACTTGGTAAATTTTCTTTTTACCAGGCTACCATCATAACTTTCATTTTTAGTATTTTGACTGGGGTTTCTGCCTTGAAGAGACAACTAGATAGATTTGAAGATCAGTTCAAATAGTTTATGCTAAACGATCTCCATTACACATTTTTTTCATTTATCAGACTGTTTACACTCGATCGATATTGCAATAAGGAAATCATTTCTTAAATTTTTCAATGAGTCTCACAAGACTTTATGTCTCGGCATCAGGGGTTGCTCCTCTTAGAATCATTTTCTTCAATAAATTAGTATCATAAACCTTTGCCTCATGAGCCCTTAGAAAGGTATTATATACAAAAGTATATCTATTATACTTTATTTCCTTGAATTCTAAGTACTTCATTAGCACTAAGTCTCCGGCATCAGCAAATATTCAAATAGCATATGAGTAGTCTCAGAACACGATATAGATCTTCTTACCTTAAAACTCAAAGTTTCATTCTTTCCTATCTCAATAGTCTTCATGCTTCTTTTACTAAACCTGGTTTTAAACTACATAATGTAATATGACTGTAAGTTTTAGCATTTGGCTTGCATCCATTTGCTTCAATTTCTTTAAATATCTCAGATACTTTGTCCACAAGTCCATGTCTATACTACACCAATATAATTGCATTGAATAGTTGTCGTAATTTTACTTCTCCTTTGATTTCATCTTTGTCCAAATTTCTTCAGCTCTATGAATGGAGTCTATCCTTCCAAATGCTTCAATTTCTAACACAAACCTTTTGGATCTAACATATATTATCACATTAGTTATCACATTATCCATCTTCGACTTTACACTTGGTTATGCTGAAATGTCCACTTCTAGCATTTAACAGAATCGATGCCTACATTTTTGAGCACATAAATACTGGTTGCTAATCCACATCACAAAGAAATTGATGGTTCTATGTGTTTGGTTTGGGTTCATTCTCTGAGAGCTATTGCGTTAGATTCTGCTACTTCAATAACAAAATTGGTCTTCATCTCATGCTTATTGACTTCCAAAAAAAATTGAGTTTTGTCATTTATGTTGTCCATTTAATTAGAAACTAACTTGCTAAATTTAATAACCTGCTACGAACATCGTAATAATATCATTAACATTCATAATATATTTATTGCACATTCAACATGGAGATATCAGCAATAATCAATCCAAAATCACCTTGCTACTGCATGAAAAAATACCAAAAGAAAGTATTTGTTGACGACAAGACAACTAGTTGCGATAAATGCAAGAATGAAGGTACATAATGGGAAATCAAGTAAGTGCAAAAGTTTTATTAGTAAAATTAATAACAACAATACCATGCATTTTTTTCAAACAAGGTACCTTATGCGATTGGAAGTAAAGGATCATATCAAACAAGGCATATGTTACTCTTTTTTTATGAAGCCTAATTTCTAACTAGCTGTACACCTGAAGAATATATGAACTCATTTGATGAAGAAGGAAAGGTATTATGACAAAATTACTTTTATACAAAAATATTTTGATAAAATAATTAAAATAAAAAATAACTAAACAATAAAAAAATAATGCAGAACTTATCACCTATGTACCAAAAATGATGAACTGCTACAACAAAGAATATCTTTTCTTGATAAAATGAACAGGAAAGATGAGGAGCAAAGAATTGAATGAAAAATTATTGCTTAAGAAATCTGCAAAATTGAAGCTTTCAAACAAATAAAATGCGATGAAGATTAGAATTCCTAGGACATAGGATTGAGGCAAAAGAGTATAACACGCCTGAAAAATGATTTGAACGATAGAAAAGACAAGAAAGATAAAAAGATTAGGATAGAAAGTGAGTGATATATTATTTAAAGTATTATGTCTAAGGCACTTAATCATGTTTCCTTTGCTAGAGTATTATAAATTTTCAAGTACTTATTTGGTGAATAACAAGTTTTAGTCGCATATTAAAATTTTTTGCATTTCAGAACTTATTTGCTAAATTGCTTCTTGAGACTAGAGCCGATGTCTTAGCCTCTGCTCTATGTGAAGTATGTGCTTAATATAAGATTAGTGTGCAAAATATTAACTAACATTTAAATGCATCATCTCTTATAGTTTCTTAACATTCATCACGTGCAACGCACGTATTGTATACTAGTGATTTAAATGGAGGTGATGCTAAATTGTGAATCTGTTGGAAAGAAGCCTAATGAGATTGCATCCCTAGTTAAAAAAACCAAGGTTAGCCCAGCATCCAGCGCTTGACACCATCTTATGTGCATGCTTCAATTGAATGTTCTCTTGAATACACATGGGACCTTGTTGGTACACTTACGGCAATGTGCGAGTGATTACAGGAAAAACATTATTGCCGGGAATAAGTTCCATTAGTCAGTTCCTACAGGTAAGGACACTACTGAATTTTTTAGAGACTCTTTTGGATTGTTAACTTTAGTAAACACCTTGTTATAGTCTTAGGCGACTAATGTTAGTCATATCTTGTAGGTCATGAGTGCGAGAGCCTTACTTGAGCGGGGGTATGTGTGATTTCTTAACAAAACCTTTGTTACTTAAAGAAAACTCCAGGGATATATCCATTTAGCCATTCAGTAAAGCATTTTTTTCCTTCTCCCATATAAGAGTGATTCTGATAGTTTTAGTTGATTTGGAGTTATTATATTGTAGGGAGACAACTTAGAAGGTTGCTGTGTCTGTTCTCACCTTTTGCCCAAAATGATATCTTTTGTTATCATATTTGTAGATCATTACTATTTATTTGGAAATCGTATTTTTGGGATATAATTCCTTAACAGTGTTAAGGATCGCTAGATTGGCTGTTTGAGACTATAAGAAGAGTTAGCTAGGTGCATGTTTTCATTTAATGAAGTAAATAATTTTTAGTTGCTTAATAAAGTATTTAACTTTTTCCAGAGAGTACAAGGGTGATAATTGTCTTAGGCCCCTGTAATATTCTAGTGAGTCATGTTCTGCAGATTATGCGAGACTTCAAATTATATATGTTGAGCCGCGAATGTGAACAAATTTCGAGGCTGCATATTTTATGACCTGAAGAAAATTCTCGTAATATATTTTTTTTAGCCCGAGAGAGTATAATGATGTCTTACTTTGAGATTCTTTTAATTACGAGAAACCTTATTAGAATCTTGAGCTCAAAATTATATTTTGTTGTATGTTTTATGGACCATTAGTGTGTGGAGGAGGGAGGATGTGAAAAATTCATAGTGGAATATTTATTACTGTAAGAAGCGAGTTAAGTAGGTGCCTCGTTACCTTTTATAGCACACATAACCAGAACATGTTATTTTCGATATGTTGTCTATGTGTTTTTGTTGGATCCTATTTTCTAGAAGGTGGTTGTGCTTATCATTTTTTGTTCTCTTTTTGGAATTTTAGCGTGGATACAGTACGGCCTTTAATTTTTTACAATGGCATATTTTGCTTTGTCTTATTTAAATTTAATGATCTTTTGTTCTTGGAGTATTTTGTAAACATGCCCTTCTATCTACTGGTAGGTATGAATTAGAATTGAATGAATGATGAATTTAAGAATTAAGGAACCATAACTTCTGTAACATAAAAACTTAAACTTCCCTTGATTGTGGTGGGAATGCTGCAACTGTTTCCGTATATCATGGAGGGAATGCTCCAACAAATGTCATATACATACTGGACATGGGAGTTCTTGCAATGCCGCTTCATATATACTACCACAAAATTTTTTTATGGTTGTGTATCTTGTCCTACCGAGGCAAAAAGCCTAGGAGGAACTTAAAAGTACAAGCACATAATGTTTTTTTAATGTTGTGACTAATGCCCACCCTGTGCTGTCACTTTCAGAATTTCGTCATAGCTATTCTGTGTGTAATATTGTGGCCTATCGTAGTAATGCCTTACTAACCTTCCATTATGAATACTAGCTAATTATCACCCAAAAAAAAAAAGGCAAGAATACTAGGTAGCTCTTAAAAGATACATTTGGTGCTTGTCTTGTTTTATTTCTTCTAGGCTTTACCTCAGCCACACAGTATTTTTTTTAATATGTAAAAGTTTATTATTTGTTTTCCTTGACACCTGGATCAATCTTTTGAACTCTGTTTTCTCATAAATAAATAAAAAAACAAGACTTTGACCTTTTTTTAGTGAGATCAATTTTATACTTGAGCTCTATTTTCATGTCCTTTCCTGTCGTCATGCCTTCTTTATTCTCTAATTTATATGGAGTATGTGGGCTAGCCACAGGGCAACATTACATTATGTTGCTCTCATGTTCTAGTATCATGTGTTTCAATCAGAAATAGACTCTGGAATTCACGGGTGCGGCCCCGGTTCATATGACCCTTCAGTATTATTTTTGCCAATAGGGATAAACTTTCCTAACACGTTGTGATCAGAGTTATACTTGAAGTTACTCCTCTGATTGCATCTGCAGATTTGTACTCTTCTAAGAAAATGCTATTATGAATATTTATATCCAAATACGTAACTTCTTAAGTAAATTTTACCATCTACAGGAAGGTCTTGCTGCAGCATTTGGGAATGGGTTGTCCACAGCATGTGTTGTGAATATTGGTGCTCAGGTGACATCAGTGATTTGTATCGAGGTAAGGAACTCCTATTGTCACCTTCCTACTCATAATAATTTCTGCCAGGTTTCTACACTTATGCTAAATTGTTATTAAAATTGTCTCTGTTGTACCAGTTTCTTCTTGATTTTTTCAGTCTGTCAAGTATATTTTTAGTTACTGAATTTGAGTGACTCACTGATATTGTTCAGGATGGAGTGGCTTTGCCTTCTACAAGCATTACATTGCCCTATGGTGGAGAGGTTTGGCATGGCTTCCATTGTTTTTAATTTGAATAACTGTTTGTGATCTTTCTTTCTGATAACCAAAATAGTAGATATTCTGTCCTAACCTTTGTTTTAGTATTCTAATCTACTAAATGACGAATGTTTACACTATAACTGTGAAATATTGCTATGGTGAATATAACTGTTCCATTGTTTAAATATTTCAAGTTTCAGGGTAAGATTAAACATACTGTATCAGCCTGACATTATTCTCTAATCCAGTAATTGTTGGTGATCCCTCATGTCCCTCTGTCTGTAATACAGTGAGAAAGATGCTGGAGGGTCACGTAGTGGGATTTGCTTTTCATTTTCATTTTCATCCACTAAACTTATTTGAATTTCTATTTAGTTTATGAAATCTTCATCAGTGTTTAAAAAAACCAGTTATACAACTCGTTATAACCTATTTTGTAACTTAATGGTACCCTCTTGTTAAGTAACACACCCATTTAACCTTGAAATTGTTTAACCCAGAAAAAAACACGTTATATTGCGTTAAATGTGCGTTATGTTATATAACCAGTTAACATGGATTTTTAAGGTTAAATTGCATCTCTGATTAGGACGCGTTGATGCATCTCCACCGTCCAAATCATTTAAACCCTACCCCTTTTAGTCCCGATCACCCTATTCTCTTCCTGCGAATATGCGATCTCTTCGCCTCCTCCAACCCAAACCCTAGCTCTTTGCCTCCTCTGAAACTCCTCTGGCTATCGGCGGCTTCTGTGACTTTGGTGAGGTAAAATTTTTATTTTTCAGTTATGTATTGGGCATCTCAGTTTATATCCTTTATATAAATAGTGATTCTGAAATTATCTTTCAAATTCCAATCTTTTATATTGTCAATTTACCGTAAATCATATCAAACTTGTTGCTCCATTACTTTACCCTTCAACATAATTTTTAAGATCCGCACGTAATTAGAGTATTGAGATTAATTAGTGGGTTAATTGTGTTGGTTAGATACTTTCAGTTATTACTTAATTTTGATTAGGTTTTTCGGTTTTCAATTAATACTAGAGTTTGTGAAATTAAGTTTGCATGCAAGCTTTATATATGCAAAATTTCTTATTGTATATGCAAAATTTCTTCTTGTTGTTACATAATCATGTTTAGTTTGGTTGATTTAGTGAACTTGATTAGGGATTAGAATATTTTTGTGAAGTTAAGAACTCAAGAGTTGGAAGTGTTTAGACTTGTTTTTATTGCCTTAAACCTGACGACGTTAACATATTTGATTATTTGATGATGCTTTTGGAATGGTTGTTAGTCATATATGACTAACTTTTGTTAAGAAATTGCGATACTACATTTTTATATTTAATAATTGTGATGTTATGTTTGAAAATTTTGATGATTCTAAATATTAAAGTTATTATGAATTGTTAATATTTATAAAGTATCTAAATAATTAATAAACAATATAATCTACATTATGCTATGTTTTTGCCTTTTTTTTTTTCTTTAACCCTTAACAGGAGGCCAAGCATTACATAACCCATTTTCGTGATTTTCAACATTGATCTTCATATTCTGCAACTCTTTATATCTAATGCTGTTTTAGAAACCTCTCAATGTCAGTTCCTATCTAAAACTTGACGAGAATGGCTAAAATTGTGTCCTCCTTTTTTCCTTGGCCAGTTATCTCCTACGACTAAGCCCTAAGGCTCGAATGATTGTTTAGGAAGCCATAAAATTATGGATATAATTTCTAACTCTGTGACATTGGTTTTCTTTAATATCTATTGTTCCTTGTTAATTTTAATTTGTCTAATGTCATGAAATATGTTCATGCATTTCTGAAGGATATCTCGAGATGCCTGTTATGGGTGCAACACCATCATCAAAAATGGCCAGCTATTCATACCAAACCTATACAGAAGCCTATTGACTTGTTAATGCTGAATAAACTAAAAGAGTCGTACTGCAATATTAGAGTGAGTTTCTCGCTGTCGCACATTATGAATATTTGCGTTAATTATTGTTCTTATGCATACAGCTTCTTCTTCTTTTTCTTTTTCTAACTGAAGTTATCAACTTATCATAACCATTTTTTATGACTTTTGTTTGTGACCAACCATGTGATGTACAATTTGGTTTGTCTATGTTCTTTTGACAACTAATAACATGTTTGCATAACCATTTGTAACTTCTTATTTTAGTCATCGGATAGTTTTCTTCTAAAATTTATTTGCTGCAATGTATCTTCTTCACCGTTTTCTATTTAAAACTTGTTTTCCTGTTGAATATCTTTTATATGGGTTATAAACTATGTACTGTTATATCGTTAAGTCTATGTATCCAGTCATTCTTTATGCAGTTAAAAATTTAAATAAGAACCTCATAATGTTTTCTAGAACTCCAATGCAAAAGAAATGATGGCTATTTCTGATATGACAGGTTAGTGGTAACCAACACATATCCTCATAGGTCGTAGCCCTTGAGGCTATCTTGATGTATATTTTTTAAATATGTTGTTTATGCTTATTTTGATAATTATATTTCTTCCTCCTAAAGTTTACCTCAATAATATCCTATGTGATGGGGTATGGCTAGGCTTTTGGAGGATGGTGCAGCAGCAAACAAGATAGAAAACTTTAGGGACAGAGAATAAATAGGAAAAGAAAATTAGGTGTAAGTTTTTTTTTTGTCATAAACATTTTCAAGTCTTTATTGAAGAAAATTATTCCTTTATAAATTTATAAAATTTGATCACCAATAAAATGCTTCCTAATAATTTGGTTCTAAAGAGGTTTAACTAAATTCTAACTAATATTGTCTTTTATAGATAAGACTTCAATAGATTTTTTATTAAAATAAAAATTCTAGTACTAAAAAAGAAGTTTTGACCATCTATTTTTCTTCATCTCCTTTATTGTTCTAAATTATAGAATGTTTTGTAAAAAATAAGGGTATTTTGTCAGAAAAGAAATCATGTGACTGGCAGAATGATGTAGCAGAAGCGTAATCAAAATGACACATACTCTTCCTCGTACAAGCAAGACGGCACAAACTGTAGAAAACACTAGGATAGAAAACTTCAGAATAATATAAAGCCAAAGTTAAAAGTCTACATAAATTTGTCTCCTTATATAGGGTATAAAACAATGCAAAAGTACAAAACTAGCATCTCCTAAAACAAAGAGACTCTCTATAAAAACTGAAACTAGAGACTAAAAGAGATCAAAACTCCTCGACGTGCAGTTTCGGCCTAAAGACAAATTCCTTTGATCCCGAAACTCGGTTGGGATGACAAAGTTGTTCCAAGTGTACAACATTTCCAAGATTTCCGAAAACATATAATTATAGCGATTCTATGGAGGGAATCAAAAGTTATGGTCCGTTGAAGTTGTACGTCAGACTCAGGCCGAAAATCGTCCTTTTTTCTTGGATAGCTCGGGCTTTGAATGGTCCGATTTCTCCAAAAAAGCATCAGCGATTACCTCTGCATCACAGATGCTTATGTTAGATGGTAGGAGGTCAAAGTTCATCGGAGTAAACTTTGGGAAAGAAAAGTGTTAATAAATAAACTATAAGAGTTTAATTGTTACTTAACTAACTTTTTTTAGATGGATAAGTATAATTAACGGTTTTAAATCAAATAGATAAGAGAGATTGAATTCATGAAACACGAAAATAGTAACTCTGCATATTAATCCAGATGATATCAACAAATGTGGAATAACGATAGTGACATTATGTTACAAATATAAAATGTTTGGTGAAAAAGTATATCAAATTGATGCTAATACAATGTGAACATTTGACCTTTTTGGGAAGTCTTTTTTGAGGGTTTTGTTCTCGAAGTATGGGGATAGTTTTGCTGGTAAAACTTCTTTTTATTTATACAATGCCATACCTATTTCTCCTTTTTGTTGTTACTGTGCCTTTGCTGCGAGTTTTGTGTTGTGAAAGGCATTCTTTTGGTTGGTTTTCTTTCTTTAAAGTAGCTGGCTTTCACATCCCTGTCTTATGTTGTAGTTCTCACCTTGAATTCCATCTCGTCCCAATGCTGATGCTGTTATTAAATTATACTGTAATCTATATTAGCTCACCTATGAGACATTGTTTGAAGTTTTTGTTTAAAAGCAGAATAGCTTTTGAATCCCTTCAATTGAAATGTATTTCTTCTTGTACTTGGTACAGGAAGGGGAATATGATGCTGTGGCGATAGTTCATTCATATGAGGAAGGCAGGCCTGTTGGATCTCATAAGACAAGGCTATCATCTCTTAATGTAATGCTGTTGAACTCTAGTTTATCGTCTAAGAAGTCAATGCTTTTCTTGGACGTTGGATAAAGATATTTATCGTGAGAACTCTGTATTTCGTTGAATCTAGGGAAAGTAGGTGATGCCCGCGAAGAAAAAATGTTAATTCACAACAATTGTAAAGAGGCTAGAAGTAACTTAAAAGGAAGGGGAAAGGCTTGATATGCCAACTGAAATCATCTTTAAGCCACAGAATAAACTGAATTCAAATGTATTGAAACATTTTTATCGGTTGTGTATAAGGTGCAAATAGAAGATTCCATAATTTTTAACTTGAAATTTTAAAACCATTATAAAGGTGACAATGGTTGCATTTTGATAAAGCACTGGTTCTTAAAAGTGACTCCATCCCCTTGCTCTCATCCCCTCTTTCTTCTCAAGACCAGCCTACTTTTTCAATGTTCATCATGTTCCTTCTAGGAAGTAAAGTTAAGTTATTCATACCATCGAAATCCAGGGGTGTTGTAGAATATAATGGCATTGATTTATTAGTGAATGAAAAAGGTCCTACTATATTGTTATCATGGAACTACAATAAGCGCTGATGTTCATTGTTCACTTGGTGATCTTCATTCATAAGTATGCATCATTTTTAGAGGTTGTGTTACTTGTGTACAGTAGCAGCTTACTATTTGATTATATGATTTAGGCATGTAGGTTCCACAAATTTAGTTCGATGTTTATGATACTGAAAACTGTGTGTGTGTGTGTGTGTGTGTCAGTGTGTATTGGGTTTGATGGATATAAAGTGGCGGCTCATTTAACAAAATGAGCTACCAAGAGATAGAAGAGGTGAGGCCCACACCTTTCGATGTGACTAGCAGGGTGGGCCTCACCACATGGCTATCTCTTGGTAGCTCATTTTGTTAAACAAAATGAGCCGTTACCTCATATCCATTATATATATATATATATATATATATATATATATATATATATATATATATATATATATATATATATATATATAATCAAACTCATTTCTGACCTGGAAATTACTAAGATGTTATTGTGTCTATGGATCTAGGTACCTGTCACTGAACAACTACAATAATGATTGTAATCATCATAACCATCATTTGCCTTCTTTGATCAAAACATGTTAGAGATAGAACATGCAGAAAATCGAGCAAGATCTATCAGAAAATTGATCATGGTTTATAGGACCACCCATTTATGGCCTTTTCACCAGTAGGTCAGCCAACCTTTTTTGCTGGTGCAGTTTCGGCTTATCAAACCACCGAAAATCCTCCAAATTTCCCTAAGAGTAAGATGGATCCTAGACAAAGAGGTAAGATTTAGGACAAAATAACTAACTCATCCTGTGAACTCTCAAGTTTCCCCTTATAGTGTCAATTTACCTATTTTGCCCCTCAAACATTTGATAGACCAGTTACGTTACAATGGTTTTTTTTCATGGGTTTTTTTTATCAGTTTGTATCCTTTTTTCCAAACCAAACAAAATTCGTGACTACTTTCCACCAAAACTTTTTACCCTTGAACCCTTTTTAGGAATTGAAAAATCATTTTTTAAATTACAGAAAATACAAACTGTAAAAAAACACTATCACACCATTAATCTGTTAAATATGTGATTGTAGGCTCACTAAATGATCACATTGAGCACCTATACATAGGTTTTTTTTTTCGGGGGATAGGCAAATTGATACTTTATGGGGGACCTTGAGAGTTCACAATACTTTAAGGGGGATTTGATCATTCTGTCCAAGATAATATGGTTTTCTAAGGAACCCCATTCATGTCTTTGGCATAGAACAAACCAATTGTCTGAATGGACTCCCTTCCATGGTAATTTGCTTTTAACATATTTCAAATCTCTTATTAATAACATCCATGTATAATTCTAATGCATTAATTTTTTATACTAGGTTCCTCCTATGGGCCTATTCTATCCAACACTTTTTGTTCCAGAGGAATACCCACCACCTCCTTGTTCATGGTAAGTCATCTGACTCATCATTGCTGCTGAATTTATCTGTGTATTAGTCTACAAGGGTTCGAAGGTGATATTTGTGATAAGATGATGTTGCATGTTGTTATCAGGTTCCATGACTATGAAGATATGCTTGAGGATACTTGGCATATGGAGTTTCCTAGACGACCCGATATGTCAGATGGCATGTATTATGGTAGTACTGGTGGATTAAACATATGGGATAACTACCCAGTATATCCTAGACTCAAGAGAGATGATAATCTTGGCCTTGCAGATGCAGTTACTAGTAGTATTCTTTCGACTGGTAAGATTCTAGCTGCTATCATCAGTGAGGGTTAAGCTTTGTCATTCTTTTGGGCTTTCAACTAATAGAGATTCCTATGCCTAACTATAGGCCGCATAGACCTTCAGAGGAAGTTGTTTTGTAGCATACAGCTGGTGAGTTCTAGAAATTTTTAAGGAATTATGTACCTTTTTTATAGGCATTTGAAACTTAATGACTCATCAATCTCGTAGATTGGGGGAGTGGGTTTGACAGGTGGGCTTGTTGGTGCAGTGGAAGAGAGGTTTGTCTCCTTTCCTGAATGCAGCTAGGCGTAACATTTCTTTTCTTGTCTTGTCCGAATCAGATGTTTTTCCCCCATATTGAATAGTAACCATCATCTAAGCCTTTTTTCCATCAAGTTGGTTATGAGCATAGTTAAGTGACCATGATAAGGCACAGGTAGAGAAACAGAAATTGTTCAAATTTAGTATGATCAAAACTGGTCAAAGAAATATTTAAAATTGCTTAAAACTCAAAACATCAAAATGGTAGGTCAATACTACAATCCAAAAAAAAAAAATCACATACATACTTACTAGCATCTAGTTCTTTTGAACAATTGTATGCAAATATGATAGATATGTCATATGCTTATCAATTCCACTGCATTGCCTAGTAAGTGCGAAATGTAACATAAAAGATGATCTAGTTCAAGTTGTCTTATTATGAAAACTATAGATGGATTGCAAATTAGTTTAAAACTGAATTCATGTTTATATTAGAATTATATAGACATTAAGAATTTTATGAATTATAGCACATCTAATATTAACAGTTTTATGAACTATTTCATGTTTGGCCATAGACTAGGTTCTGTATGACCCTTTTATGTATATTCCTCTTGTATTCCTTCAGTATCTTAGTCTGTGTTGCAACTGGAAATATAGATAAATATAATTATTTTTAATTTTTCAAATATGTTCTAGCTGTATAGTTTTCTCGAATATTAAAATACTATTGGATTGCAAACTGGTTGCAGGGTTTTGCATGCCATTCCTTCAAATGAAGCGATTGATACTGTGGAGGTTTGTCTATTTTACAAACATCATGTTTTGTTTTTTTTTTTTTTAAATTTCCGTTCGCTTCGTAGAGCAAAAGGTAGGTACTCCACTGTTTAAATACAATGGATAATTTCAAGCAACACCCCCTCCACGGAACACCCCACCCACACACACACAGAGAGAGACACAAAAAATAGGAGAACAGGTAGATTAATCATTTCAGCCAAAAATAGAGACTAACCACAAATTGAGGGGGTAAATTGGTAAATATGAAGACTTGGAGCTAGAAGTACGAAATTGTTGGGTCATAATGAAAAATCTTTTAGAAATAATAATAGCTTTGAAATACTTTACTGGCAAAGGAAACAGATACAGTTATGTTACAATCAGAAATAAATTGTATTTAAGTTCTGACAATAGTTTAACATCAGGGTCCTATGGAAAGGCTCAAAATCACCCTAGGCAGCACTACATATGATTTTTAATTTGATATAGCTAAGACTTGAGTGAAAAAGGGAAAGGGTAAAGATTGGAAGGGTATAGGAGTTCCTTTTCAGACTGGGTGATGTAGCTCAAAATAAGTAGTAAATGCAATCACTTATTTTTTTTTCATTAAAAGATTTTCTTTTTATTTACATGAACAGGTCTTGCAATCAAGAAGTGATCCATCATTTGTGTCTTGGAAGGGTGGTGCAGTAAGTCTCTCCTTTCTGCCTTGCGTTAAATTTTAGTATTTTTACTTTGCAGAGTCCCTTTATCAGTTTCCTTGTATTTGATTTGTTCGGATATAGTCCCTGTATAATGACTTGGTGGTAATTGTTCATATCTGAGTTATAATAATATAAGGGAAGTTCTCTGTTTATAAGTTCTCTGTTTATAAGATGAAACTATCTTTCTCCTTTATCGGTTTTCCTTTTTGAATATTTTTGAGGCAGGTTAGCAAGCGTAGTATATTGCTTGTCAACCTTGTATACTTTCCAAATGTGCACGTGCAATGTGGGTCACATCAAGAAAGTTATAGAGAACCCAGAAACTTAATTATGCGGTCAACATATAGAAAGATATCTTGGAAGGCTCTCATCATAATATTGGAGTAGATTGTTAATGGACCCAAAACCTTGATAACCTTCCATCTTTTGGGATTCAGATCTAAGATTCTAGAATCGATCTGATTTGGGCCTTACTTTTATCTAGAATGGTAGATCTGAATAGGATTGGAGTTGGGTTCAGATCTTTTTGGATCTGAATCCAAAAACCAAATGGGCTAATATCATACATATTAGTTACTTAGTTTAAGTGTGAGTACAAGTCTTCTCTTTCGGAGCCACGATGTAACTAAAAAAGTTTGGTGTAATTTTTTATTAGATGCAATTTGATAAAAATCAATAAGCGAAATAATTGCTTAAAGTTAAAACAAATGTTGGATGAAGATGGTACGATCATTGTTTTAAATATCAAATATCACATAAATATCGGACAACCAAAATTCATATCGAATTGTGGAAATCGGGATATGTAGTAAGTATCAAGGTGCCATATCGAATGATGTTTATACGTAATATAACATTCTAATATGTAATCTAAATATATATTTAATGATTTCTAAACATAAGAAATTGCATCGTGATATATCTTTAGGATGACTAACAGATTGTAGAAACTTTCTTCTTGATTGCATCATGAAACCTACGAAGCGTACACCATTAAAAAGATGTAGATAGAGATTAGAGAGAGAGAGAGAGAGAGAGATAGAGAAAGGGGGTGGAGAAAGAGAGTGAGGGGAGGGGGACAAAGAGAGGGGGGGGGGGAGGGAGGATCTTACTGGCGGAGAGCGAGAGGAGCGAGAAAGGAGTGAAAGAGAGGCGAGCGCCGAAATTGCAAGGATTGGGATTTTTGTGAGATCGATTGTGAATTCTGAAGCAAATGGAGGGTTTTATTTGGTATTTGGTCGGGTTGGAAACCCAAAACCAAATCCAAACCCAAAAATAGAACTTAAACCCCTTCCCCCCTCAAAAAATCGAGCGATGTTACGGATATCGGGTATCATATATCGGCCGATATATCGGAAAAATTTCTAAAAATCGGAAAACAATATAAACCTCTAAATATCGTTGCGGGCTGTTGTAGAACGCGATATATTGGCCGATATATTGATATATCAGCTGATATTTTATACGCTCGGTACGATCAAGAATTCAAATGCTTATAAGAAAGGTCATACTTAGTGACTATGAAAACCTTGTATGCATGTGCTTGTTCTTGCATTATCGACATTATTAGGTGATTGCAAAATGAATATAGCCATGCCCTAGTTCTCCCCTAAAGCGCTGGTCCTTTCACTAGTGAGCATACCTTAATGTGTGTGTATGCTGATCTTTCCCAGAGCAATATTTGGTAGTTTTCTTAATCAATCAGTTTCTTATTTTGAAAAGAAAAGAAAAGAATAATTGTTCCTAGAAATTTATGTATTCTTCCATTTCACCTGTGCTTTCTGAACTTCCGGACGTGATTAAAAGTTTCTTCAACTTTATACGAGATTTGGTAGATTTATGCCCATCAGATAATATGACAAGAATCTTTCTCTATGCTGAGTGGATATATTTTCGTCCTATTACCCTGAGTCTCCTGACAAGTAGTTAATGAAAGGATCAAAGCTGATGATGGCTAATTCTTTTAATTTTGAAATTAGATACTTGGCATCCTTGATTTTGGGCGGGAGGCTTGGATTCACCGAGAGGACTGGATCCGGAATGGAATTCACATAGGAAGCGGAAGAAAGTACAAGGATTCATATTTTGTTCAGGCGCAAGCTATGTGTTATATTAATTCTTGACAGCTGCTATGGAAGCCTCCTTCTAAATTAATTTCTTAACAGGTTATTTGCGTTTTAAGCAAAGAGGCTGGTCCTTCTAATGCATTCTGAGATTAGTGTTTACTGTTAATTTAAAATTAGCTGATTCTGTATCCTTATCTATTAATCTGCTCATGTTCTATTCTTTTTACAAGTAATATGTATTTATTTCATAGAATTTCAGAGGTGGTTGTTTCTTTGAAGGAAAAAGAGGGGGGGAAATGGGCCTGACATGCCATTATGAGTGAATCTCTAATTAAACGGGAAATCTAGAATTTGATACCTTACTTTGTGACTGAAAGTTCACAAATACTTTTGATTTGACTGAAAATTCTCTCATTTTCAACTGTCATCGTTGTGTGAACAATCTAAAACAGCCGCAGCACTAATAAGATTATTTTTCCCATTTTGGATTTGACTGAAATCGTCCTAATTGCTTCGATTCTGATAGTTAGTCAGGTAAATGCTTTCTTAAAATTCTCTGTTTGTTGCTGAATGACTTTTGATGCTAGATTTGTAGACTTTTCGTTGGTTTTTAATGTGGTGTTGATTGGATTTCAATTATTCTGTATGGATTTGAGAATTTTAATGAATTTCAAATTTTCCAAATACCAGTTAGGGATTTGAAACAATTGATTTATAGAAAGGGTTTTCTCTCCTTTACCTTGTGAATGTTTTGCTGATTATACAAGTTGCTGCAAAGAAATTGAGGGAAATGAGGAGGAAATAGGAGAATTTAAAAATGTATTTCTAGGGGGAGAGAAGTTGTAATTAAGGTGGGTATTGGGTTTTTGTGGTTTTATCAAATTTCAGGAGTATAAAGGTCACAAATTTATCATGTGACGTGAAGCTTTTGGAAAATATTCTAATAATTGCGGTGCGAATTAAAAAAAAGGGGTTAATTAGCCAAATAAGAATAATTTAACGTGCATCAATATGTAAACGCAAGTTGTAAGTACCAAACTCTGCTGCCTATACAATCACGATCCAAAAGTAGATGGGCCATTGGTTCTTATCTCTCTCTCTTCTTCTTCTTTTTTTTTTTTAATTACTTCTTTCTTTCTTTTTTCTCCTTGTTCTTCTTCATTGGTGTACATATATATGATATATATTTGCCAAATTATCTCTCAACTTAATCTTAATATTGGCAAAGGTATTTTTATTTGCTCTAGCCACAATGAGTTACTAAAACGTGATCAATTAGCGCCAAATAGGTCCAATTCTTCGGTGCAGGTGACGGTTTTGATGCCAAATTAGGTCTAATCCCTCGTTACAGGTGATGATTTTGGTGCCAACTCATCACGTGGCCACACTTGACACGGTCCACTTAAAATTATTTTGAAAGTATACAAACACGGATGCGAGCCTCAATCTCAAAACGAGCCCCAATGTTGAAACTGGATTCACCAGAAAAAGAAAACGACCACAACACTAAAAAGGCTTAGAAAATAGTGAAGGAGGGTCGGCCGAGCGAGCCAACCCTATTGAGTCCCACAAATTATGTCGGCCATATGTCTTGATAGCCATACAGCACTCACCAGTCGAGGGCGAGCGTGGCATACATAGCCAACCGACCCTTTATACCTTTTGTTTATCCCCCATGCCCCTTTCTTATACCCTCAATCGCTTGCCCTCAGCTCTCTCGCGCCCGATGTGGGACTATTTTTCTTCTCTCTCTCTATAGCTCACACGCGTACAATTCCCCTGCACGAATGTCAAAACCTTTAAAAAAAAAGGTAAATAATTAATTTACCGCCTTCTTCTCCCCAATCCAAAATCCCCCGCCAAGTTTCCCCCCATTTTGTTAATTAATTTGGCGCGAAACGAAATCCCCTTTAAATCCTGACCTCTTCTCTTCTAAAATCTCTAACCCTATTTCTGATTCCTCTCAAAAAATGCCGCCATCACTTGAGGAATCCGAAGCTCTCAAGCCAAAATTCTTGCTCGCCGACGAGATCGCCTCCATCCGATCAGTAATCGGCGACAAAATCCCCGAATCAAAGATCATCGCAGCCCTAACCGCCGCCGGAAACAACCCTGATCGCGCCATCGGCATCCTCCTCGACTCGCCGGAGCTAATCGCAGACCCAAAACCCGTTAAAAGAGAGGTAGATTCTGAACTCCCCACAAAAACTACTGAGCCTAAGATCGTGGAAATAGACACTGAAGTCAGTCTTGAGGAGGAAGTCGGTGATAACTCGAGTCTTTTAGAATCAAAGACCGTTTTTAACAAGAAAAAACAAGGAACAAAAGTTGAGATGGCTGATTCTAATAGAGTTACGATTGCAAAGAAGGAGGCTTTAGAAGAGTATGAGGAGGTTTTAGCAAGGAGTCATTGTGCTCCTTATCTTAATCCAAGGCCCATTAGAGCTATTAAGCCGGAGACGGTAACAGACCAAAGAATTCAATTGGTGCCTGAGGTTGATGCAGCTGAGTTTGCCGAGTTTCCTGAAGAGGACAATTGGGTTTTTATCGGGAAAACTTATGTAGCTGGGTTATCGACTTGCCGAGGGAAGAAGAAGATTGATCCTGGTGAGATTGTTTACTTTACCTTTCCAAAGACTGATTTTCAAAAGCAATATGGGAGAAGGTGGGTGAGGGTGAAAGCTGCAGCTGCATCGTCGGAGATTGTAAGATTTTCTACCAAGAGAGCTGGAGAGGTTTGTGACCAAGTCTTATGTATGTATGTGCAAGGCTTTATTCCCTCATATTGGTTGGTTTTTAAAATTAATGGCATGTGTGAATTTGGTTTTATTAGATTGGTAAGCTTCCACCAGAATGGTCGAGGTGTCTCATTCCGCTTGTGAATTCGTCTAAGGTTAAGGTTAAGGGACGGTGTGTGACTGCGACAACTGAACTTAGATTGATGCAGGACTTTTTGTTATATGTTAGGTAATTTTGATTGGTTGTGTCTTCTATTGATGTTTGAATTTCTTGATGTAATGCAATTTTCATATGTATCTTGTATGTGTCACTTTGCAGCTTATACATTCATAGTTCGATTTTTACGGAAGGGGATAAATCTTCATTAAAGCTAGAAGCTTCTGCACCGATAGATCCTAATGTCTGTCCTCTCCCAACTCTCTTCAGACTAATGAAGATGAGACCAGCTCAAAAGGTTCCCCTTCAAAGTTTCTCTTAGAATTTATTGTCGGCATTAATTTTTGTCGTTGTTTTAAATGGTGGCTTTGATTTTATTTGATATAGGCAGAATTCACTCCTGAGGATCTTGATTCCCGAAAGCGAACTCTAAGTTTAAGAGTAAGAACATCAGGCTTTAGATTGTTATCCCATTATGTTTCTTCAGTGTAGCCTATCTTAATTAAATAGCTCGTCCCTTCTTTTTTCTTGAATGCAATTGGACAGGGTGATGGTGAATCCCAAATTGTGGGCCTTGCAAAACGGCGAAAAACAGGCACTACTTATGCTGAACAGGATGACGATGAACAAGCGATCTCTGAGGCCTCTTTGAATAAACTTGTCGGCACTGCAGAGTTTTATGACTTAGAGGTAATCATAAAGCTCTTCTGGACTTGCTATCCTCAGCATTTTTCGACTTACCACGGATTTTTGTGCTAATGGCAATTTTCTTGTTGAAATTGACAGGAGGCAGAACCCCCAAGCACACTCCTCTGTAGTTTGTGGCCATACCAAAAACAAGCCCTCTATTGGATGTCAAAATTAGAGAAGGGGCAGCAAGCAGAGAAGACACTTCATCCTTGTTGGGCAGAGTACAATATTTGTGATACGTAAGAAGAAATATTTCTTAATTTAATTTTGTTATCAGAATTAATAATTTTGTTGTTATGTGGTTATTTGTTCGTAATCCATTCAATCTTGTCTTGACCAGGAGAGCATCCACTATATATGTGAATATTTTCTCTGGAGAAGCTATAGCTGATTTTCCTAGTGCAACTCAGATGGCACGAGGAGGGGTAAGCATTCTTTCCCTTGCACATTTTAATTTACGCATTGAAATTTGAGGCCCTTGTTTTGAAAATATGATAGGAATTGGCCTTTAAGGAAAAAAAAGAAAAAAGAAAAAAGAAAAAAGAGGGGGGGTGTCGGAGAGCCACAATATCCTACTGAGTTATTTGCTTTATATTTTTTATAGCTACTAAATAGTTCATGTAAATGAAATATTAATGATTAGTGCATATATATTTCGGTTTTTACTATCTTGAATTTCAGCAATAGTTCTTCTCATGTGCACAAATGAGATATTTCCCCCTCTACTACAGAAATTATTTGATATTAAGATCTAATATGAGAAGAAAGATTGTTTATTTTGCAAAACATTAAATACACATGCTACAATATACTTGGTCAATATAAGAATTGACCAATCTCCAGGGTGCCCTTCCCCATACAAGTATTTGTATCAGTTAATAGTGTGAGTATATGCACATTGGAAACTGAAGCTATGATCATCGTATTCCTAGTTAAATAGATATGGTCTCAAGGCTTAAAATTCTCCAAAATCCATGAGCAAGAACATGCATTTGTGTGTATTAAGTTTTTTCTTTTAATAGGTGCCTGTGCATGAAGAACTGGAGTAATAACATATGAATCCATTCATATATAATAATGTTCACTAGATTGTGACCTATTCTTATTTCATCTTCTGCATACTCCTGAGGCAAATAATTTGATAGATAAGACTGCGAAGATGTATACACATTCTTCTTTAAGGCAAAATGCAGTAAACATCATGGCTGCAAGCCAATGATAGGGCAATTTGAATCAAAATTTATACTTACTGCATGCGAGCCTATTCCTTCTCATGTGAAGAATGTTAAAGATAGGACATTCAGACAGTTTAAGGCAGGATATTCATAATGATACCTTTACCTTTATGCTAGCTGAGACATTTATTTGAATGTTTAAACAAGTTCATTAGCGCTCCATGCTGTTTTATTTTATCAAGGCTCTTCGTCATAACCTGTTATTAAGTTGAGATTGTTTTGTACTCTGGCTTTGCATTTGACTTATCTCCTCTGCAGATTTTAGCAGATGCAATGGGTCTTGGAAAGACTGTCATGACAATTTCTCTAATACTTGCAAATTCAAGGGGAAGGTCAAGAGACCATGATATAGAAATGGAGAATCCTGAGGAAGAATCAAATTTTGTAAAGGGAGGAACCCTAATTGTTTGTCCCATGGCATTACTTGGCCAATGGAAGGTAACTGTCACACATTATGCTTTTGTAACAAATTCAATTCCTCTATCCTATGTTACCTGGGTACTTCTATTTGGAAGCCGTACTTGTACCGGACACGTATTGTACCCATACCCATACCCAAACTTCTTGGATGCTTCTTGAACATATGCACACGTTTGTTCAAGCTTATACTCAATTTTATACCACATGTTTTAATTTAAAATATACACTTCTTGGATGTATATTGACTCCACATCTATTTCTAATATATTGATCTTATGTAAATGACAAAATAATATTGATGTTATGCAATTATTAATATTCATATATATAAACATACATAACATACATATTCATAGCCGTGTCCCCATAACCTACTTATTAAAAATTTGCAGTGTCCCGTATCCGTACCCGTACCAACACCCGTACCCATGCAACTTAGCCTCTATCTGTTATTTTAACAGTGCTTTCAAAGTTCTAGTTTACTTCTAGTATTAGTCTTGGAAAAATGTATCCTGCTGTTTTTCTTTTTAAATCACTGAAGCATCCAGTTCAATTATTATTTCAGGACGAGCTAGAGACCCATTCACGGCCTGGTTCTATTTCTGTATTCATTCACTACGGTTGTGACAGAACAAATGATCCCAGAGAAATTGCCATTTATGATGTGGTCTTAACAACATATGGTGTTCTACAATCATCTTTTAAATCTGTAAGGATTATTGCCATTCTTTTTTATCTACTTTTATTCTATATGCAGTTTTTTCCGTGAATGACAAAGTTGTCTTCTATCCAGAATTCAAATTCAAAACCGAGCATATTTCACAGAATTAATTGGTATAGAGTGGTACTAGATGAAGCACACACCATCAAATCTTCAAAAGCTCAAGTATCCCAATCAGCCTTTGCTCTAACTGCATACTGCCGTTGGTGTCTTACTGGTACCCCTCTTCAGGTCAGTAATTCATTTTTTGCTCTATCATATGACATTTTAATTTATGTACTACGGCTATGAGCTTACTTGATCTAACACTTGGGTCAATAATTTGGGCTGATATGCCTCTAAGATCTCTTAATACTAGTAGATTATATTACTTGAACCAACTAACTGTGATTTTCATGGTTTTGTCGTTGTTGCAGAATAATTTGGAAGATCTCTACAGCCTCCTTTGTTTCTTGAAGGTCCAGCCATGGTGTAATTGGGCATGGTAAGTGCAGCAACATTTGAAAATATATCGTGTTTCTTCGTAAAATGTTAAAAATAAAATCTACTGCTACTCAATTTTGCTTTCTATGTAATTAAAAATGAGCTAATTGCTTAAAAAAAAGGGTCAGCTAATGCTCAATATTTAAGTATCAATAGATGCTTGCATGTTTTATATGTTCCCTATACGGTTAATAATTTTTATTTACTTATTATGGAGTTATGTCTAAAAGGAGCTCACTTAATCAGAACGAATGTCTGACAGTGTATTAATAGTTTTTATTAGTTAGTGATTTGGCGGTTACATCCATTCCCTACTTTATTTATCTCTTTAGGTGGCAGAAACTGATTCAAGGACCTTATGAGAATGGTGATGACAGAGGGTTAAGATTGGTTAGAGGTATTCTAAGATCACTGATGCTTAGAAGAACAAAGGACACAAAGGATACAAATGGAAGGCAAGTTGATTTCTCCTCCTTAACATCATTAAAAAGCATTTCACTTTGCTTCAACTTTCTGATTGAATCTCTTTGTTTCAGGCCCATTCTTGTTCTGCCTCCTGCCACTGTACAGATTGTGGAATGTGAACAATCAGAAGCTGAGCGTGTTTTCTATGATGCTCTTTTCAGGAAATCAAAGGTTAGATGGCATCACATTTCTCAATCAAATTGAAGTAAATTATGTGGCTTGTATATATTATTCACTTGTTGTTACATGGTTGAAACACCACAGGTCAAGTTTGATCAATTGGTTGCACAAGGAAAAGTTCTTCACAACTACGCCTCTATACTCGAGCTTCTTCTTAAACTGAGGCAATGCTGCAACCACCCTTTTCTAGTTGTCAGGTAAGCAAGAAACTAGAATTCCTTCCCATATGGGACTAAACTAAATGCTAATTTGTTTTCTATCATTGTCAGCCAAAAGGGAAATCAAAAGTACGCAGATCTCAACAAACTAGCCTGTCATTTTCTACAAGAATCAAACTCAGCCCCCAGTAAAGCATATGTAGAAGAAGTAATTGATGGACTTCGACGAGGGGAGGTAACAGAATGCCCAATTTGCCTTGAATCAGCATCAGACGATCCAGTGCTCACTCCATGTGCACATAGAATGTGCAGAGAGTGCCTTCTTGCTAGTTGGTCAAGTCCAGCTGGTGGGCCCTGCCCAATTTGCCGCAAAGCTCTGACTGAAGCTAGCCTTATTACATGCCCATATGAGAATAATTTTCAGGTTGATGCACATGAGAACTGGAAGGATTCTTCAAAGGTTGCTGAGCTCCTTAAGTGCATAGAGAGCATTAAGAGATCAGGTTCAGGTGAGAAGAGCATTGTATTTAGCCAATGGACTTCGTTCTTGGATTTGCTCGAGATTCCTCTTGGTAAGAAAAATATCAGGTACCTAAGGTTTGATGGAAAGCTGAATCAGAAGAATAGGGAAAGAGTCTTGAAGGAGTTCAATGAGACCAGAGATAAGACGGTAATTAATAACATTTTCTTCACAATTAACCAGTTTTATGCTTCTATTTGTGAGTTTGCGTCTCATGTTTTTGAAAATGTCAGGTCTTGTTAATGTCATTGAAGGCTGGAGGTGTAGGATTAAATCTGACTGCTGCTTCCAATGTCTTTCTGATGGTAATTTTTAATAAAACCACATAAAATATGTAAACATTGATAAATTTCTTTCTCTGATTTTATGTTTCCTGTTGCAAACTATAGGATCCTTGGTGGAATCCTGCAGTAGAAGAGCAAGCGATCATGAGGGTTCATCGAATTGGGCAGAAAAGGCAGGTCATAGTGAGGAGGTTCATTGTTAAGGTAAAGTTAAAATTCATGAATTCAAGTGAGTTTTGATCCTTCTTTGGTTGATTGTTACTTCTAGAGCTAAATCTGAAGTATTGTATTGTGATACAGGACACAGTAGAAGAGAGGATGCAGCAGGTGCAGGCGAAGAAGCAGCGAATGATTGCAGGGGCTCTCACTGATGATGAAGTCAGGACTGCTCGTCTTGAGGAGCTTAAGATGCTCTTCAGATGAGATCCCTGTATAAAAGTCTTTCTTTTTCAGTTTGTTGCATAGTAGGGAGTTTAAACGGCAGCTCGATGATCGAAGAGATGACGATGTCAAATGTTGCATTTTGGTCTTTTGGCAACTGATTTGGTCATCTGGCTGTTGATTTTGGTGGATTGGTTTTATCATGTCAATCCTTTTGTAAATGTTCTTATGCTTTTCGAATCTTATTTATATATGTAATATAGTTTATTGAAGAATGGCACTAGACTTTCTCATGACTTTTTCAGCCTTTTATGAAATGATATAATGGGATTGTAAAGAATTTAGAGGAGGAGGGAAGAATATCTGATTTTGGGGCTCCGGTAAGAGGGTATTCTTTCTCTCTTGTTTCTGTGTGTTTTTTCTGAGAGAAATCATTTCAATTTATAGAGGCTTTTCACCCAATCATCTCTACCCCAAAATCAGCCTCCAAATAAATACAATTAAAGGCCATTTATCAGTCCTAATTCAAATTCTGGTAATGACCCATTAATTCTCCATTAATGGCCAATTATCATCCATTAAACATGTGGATTATTTGGTTGATTTGGTCAATCATTTCTAACATCTCCCACTTGGTCAAATTAACCAAATGATATACCTCCCACTATCCGTGAGATTAGATATCTTATTCTTATCATTACTCCCACTATTCATGAAGAGTAATTCACATTTCATTATTCATGAAATTTACTTGGACTTATTTATTTCTAAGTCCCATCAAACTTACATGTTTGATAAAGAATTCCGCTGGTATTTCTTTTGTTAAAGGATCAGCAATCATATCTGTAGTAGGGATGTAAGTCACTTTAACTTCTCCCTTTTCTACAATATCTCGAATATAGTGATACTGGATCTCAATGTGTTTTTCTTTGGAACTATTAGCTCCACTATTGATCAAGCTAATCGCTGCTTGATTATCACAATAAATATCAATAGGTCCTTCTAACAAATTGAGGTCTAGATTAATCAAAAATCGTCTTATCCAGACAGCATGTGTAGTTGCCATACTACAAGCTATATATTCATTTTTGCAGAAATGGATTTCCTTCTTTTTGAGGTCCAATGCACTATGGGATTGTTCGATTGTTTGATGTGAACTTGGGTATTTATGACACACTTTGAAAAGTGGTGGTCCACCTCATACTTTTACCTCTTTTTGTTTCATTTGTTTGGTTAGATGTTATTTTTATTTATTTAGCAGAGAGAGGGAGAGAAAAAATATGGGGGTGACAATAACGAGGCCATGAGAGTGAGAAATGAATGGGTAGTTAGGTTTTGCTTCCCAACCAATTTCAACCATTTGGGCTGGTAATTGCAAACCAATTATACATTTGAACCAAACAATATAAAGGAGTGAAAGCAGAAACATTTATCACTTTTTACCTTTCCTCTCAAAAAGCATTACATCCAAACAGCCCCTATATATATTTCTGGAGGTGGGCCTCACATGCATGCTTTTTCTTTTCTTTTCTCTCTTTCCTAGTTTCCTTCCTAACCAAATAGGCCTAAGTGGATATGTAAATGAAGTGGATAGTATAAGCACTTATTATTTCTCTTCGTAACGGACAAAAATGATGCGGTGATATAAAGGTCAATTGGGATATTTGATCTATCCATTTATATCCCCCCTCCTCTTTATGAATTTCTCAACAAATAGACTTGTATTTAGTTTAGTTGATAGTCGAATCTGTGTATTTGGTTTGTTGAGCATGTGTAATGGTTTGTAATAAGTGGTTGAACATCTTCTTTATGTCATGTGTATATGCTTTGCACACGGAGGAGTATGCATATGCTTTAGGCTCGGTTTAGTTGGAGGAGAAGTGAAGTAAAGTGAGGGAAAATAAAATATCGTAGGGGATATTTAGAGAGGAAAGTGAGTAGAGTAAAGTGATGTGAGGAGAGAGAAATGCAAAATGAACTAAAGTATGAAAGAGAGAAAATCCCTCTAATTTGAGGGGATTTGGATGGAGAAGGTGAAGAGACAATAAATTTTCTTCTAAAAGACTTTTATATCCTAACATGTTTTGCATAATTACCTACTTTCCTTTTTTAAAATAAAAACCATTCTCACAAAAGGACTTTAATTGTATTTTAACTAACTCATCATCTCACATTCCCTTTCCATCCTCTCAGCCAAATGTATTTTTCCTTACTCCTCTTCCAATCAAACAAGAAGCACAAAAGGTCTTCCAATCAAATAAGAAGTACAAAAAGTAAATATTTCCTTGCATCTCATTGCACCTTACTCTACCTTATCAAATCAAGACTTACGCCAAGGTGAAAGGGTGAAAGAGAACTCTATAAAATCATAAGTTGTTTCTTCATGAGGTTAATAATCAATACGAAAAACAAATGTTTGATTGAAATATAAGAAAATAATAAGGAAAAGGGTTTTTCGCATATATACCCCTCAAATCTTCCATATTTACAAAATTACTCTCTAAATCTTAGTCTTTGTAAAATTACCCTTCAAATCACTCACATTGAGCTCTTTTGCCCCTTCCACTTAACAGTTTTAGTTAGCGGGAAAATGTTGCAACCTTATTGAAAATTATTGAATTTTTAATATTGTACAGTTTGGAAATCAGCATTGTTAAGTAGGAGGGCAAAAAAGCTCAATGTGAGAGATGTGGGGAGTGGGGGAGGGGGAGGGGGGGAGGGGGTATGGTAATTTTGCAACTACCGAGATTTGAAGGGCAATTTTACAAATATGGAAAATTTGAGGGGTGTATACAAAAACCTCTAATAAAAAATGTAGCTTCCATACAAATACAAGGAAATAGCAATAAGCTAGCAGATTTTTATCAGTAAAATATAGATGAAAGTAAAATATGTGGCATATGTTGCTATTATATGATTAGGTTGGTAAGAGCACTCTTTCAAACATTATGAATCATAATGTCAGATAATACAAATGCAGGCAACGTGATAGGAATGGTAGAACTTCCTACTAACTGTTTTTCGGATAAGAGGGAGTCTTAATCTCACCCGTGTTCCAATTACAGGCAAACTGAATATGAGACTTGATAGAAATTTCGGGACATTGAAATTCTAGTCTCTTTCCCACAGGAATCAACTGTTACCTATGTTATTTTCTAATGAAATCACTTTCTATAAAATATTAAATATCATCATATATCCTATTTTTAGGTTCTAAAATTGTAGATATTTATTTAGATTTATAAAGGAGGGATTGATAATTAAGCTATCTAATTTTGAGTTTTAAGTTTAAGATTTTTATTTATCTAAGGAAAATTGTACCATTCTTTTTGTTTTTAAATTCTACCACTTAAACTATCTACTTTAACTGATAAGAAAAAGTTTATTCTCTCATAACATAGCAAAATTGATGCTTATTATCTCTTCCTTTCATAAGCAATTAATATATTAGTTAATAGATAATCTATAAATTATAGTCTATAAAAAATATAATCAATCATTTCTCTTATTATACTATGGAAGCTTAATGTATTTAAAAGGTGTACAAACCAATATATGTAAATGAAAGAAATCAAAACAATACGTGCGGACATAATATACTTGTGTATAATATAGTAAACAAAAATCTATGGGGACCGCTGCTAAATATAAATAATAGGATGGCATAATATACTTGCCTATAATATAGTAAACACAAATATATGGGGACCACTGGTAAATATAAAAATAGGATGTCATAGGAGCTATATCTCTAAAGTGTTATATCAAATAAAACGTAATAGGTAATAAGATGCTGATTCAATCATAAGAATTGCAAGCCTTATGTACGTGCTTACACGGATTGATTTGGTTTGGTTACTTGCTTCTAAAACTGAATTGTACATAATTTTTTCTTTGGACTACTGCTTCTGTTTTTGATAACATAAGCTGAAGGTTTTTTTCCTTAAGGCTAAATAGCACTTAAACACGATAAAATTTCCCGTTTTAGCACTTATATATCATGAATTGTTGTTTGTGGGAAATAAATATCATAAATTATCTAAAATTGGCACATTAGTACTCTCGATCATGCAAATGTGAAAATTTTCACCTAAATATTTCCTTATGAAACTTGCATGCTAATTTTAGAGCCTTTTAACTATTAATATTTATTAAATTTTCTATTAAATCTACCAAATTTCTTTTTAGCATTATCTTAATTTTACTCTAAAATATAGTTGAGATAAGTTTAATGATAAATTTAATAAATATTAATAATTTAAAAGTAATAAAATTAACATGCTACCGCCTTATGAGAACATTAAGGTGAAAGTTTTCACATTTGCATAATTGTATTAGCGTGCTAATTTTAGTATTTATTTGTCAAAAAACTTATGGTGTTTGTTTGCTAAAAATATCTCATGGTATATAAGTGATCATTACATTTTATTGCACTTTTATACCCTCATTATCTATTTTATTTGAATAAATATATCTACTAATAATATATTTTATCTTAATATGCAGGTAATAAAGAATTATTGAATAAAAGCTCAAATGAAGATTATTTCGAGCCCAAAATATCTCTAATGGAGCCCAGAATGCCTAAATCCAAAGCCTATGACTAAGTTTAGAAGCAAAATCTCAGCACACATTACTTTCTTAGTCAATAATTATTAATAACTTGGCCTACAATTGAGAATCAAATCAAATCTGGAAAGAAACAAAGTCAAATTCAGGCTCAGGATGGTCAACCGCAAAGAAAAAGTAATATCTCCCAATCCGGAAAGCAGAATTTAACTTATTTTATATGAAAATCGCTTATCTCAATGAGACGGAGCCATCCAGATTGGTAGATTCTAGAAATTTCATCAGTAATAGCATGTTATGACAGAAATCCAAAATTAATTAATATATACGTATGTGTGTGTGTGTGTGTGTGTGTGTGTGTATATATATATATATATATATATATATATATATATATATATATATATATAGAGAGAGAGAGAGAGAGAGAGCAAGGCTTCTATAAACTTAAGTTGATAGGGAATAGTCATCCACTAATTTTTCTATCCATTGATGTTGTCTTGGGATCCTTGAAAATATAAAGCCCACTTTGAGATTTGTGTGCATCTTGATTTCACGGATCTCAAGGCAAGATCAATGGATATAAAAATTGGTGGACACTCCTCCTATCAACTTAAGTTTATAGGATCCTTGCTCAATATATATATATATATATATATATATATATATATATATATATATATATATATATATATATATATATATATATATATATATATATATATATATATATATATATATATATATATATATATATATAATTATTTGTAGACCGAGCTAAATCCTAAGAAGCCCAAGAGTATTCAAGAGAAGCCCAAGAGTTTTAAATGAATTAAACGCAAGACAAATGAAGCTCACGAAGCCCATCTCTCAACTATTGAATCAATGGTGCCTATTATTTTGAAAGATCCCATAGTTGTGAGAGTTACTTGGGGCCTAAAGCCAAATCCTATGGTTGTGAGGGTTACTTGGGGCCAAGATAAATTTAAGGGTTATGAGAGATTCTTGTTATCTATAAATAGAGGGGTAGAGTGAGAGTTTGAGAGTGTGAATAATTTTTATAAAAAAACTCCATTTTGAAGAGAGGGTCACTCTTAATTGAGAAGGTCTTTCAAAAATTATAAATTTTAATTTGCAATAAATAAATTTTTTACCTCCTTTTAAATTTTCTTTTCTTGTTCTTTGTTGATGAAGGTGAAGATTTACTTTCAAAGGGTCAACCCCTTACAATGGAAGTTTATATTTTTCTCTTTTATTTTTTTATTTTAGTAATTCATGTTTTAGAATTTTATTTTCTTATTTTTATTTTTATGTTGGTAGATTAGATTTATTTAGTGCCTTGTAGTGTAGATTTACTTTCATGCTCTTAAATTATTTTATTGTTTATTTTTCATGCTTTGTAAAAATTATTTTATTTCATTTTATTTCAGTAGTATAGATTTACTTTTACTGTTTATTTTTGTTAGTTAGATTTCCTTTATGCTCATAGTTAGATCTTTATTTCCTTGTTCTTATTCTTATTTTTGTAGTTAGTTTTATTTTTCTTGCTTTCTAGTCTAGATTTCATTTCCTTATTTTTATTTTGTAAAATGAGTAACTAAATCTTGTAGAAATTCTAGATTTGTATGAAACTAGTTTGATTTCTTTTATGATTTGTGGATTGCTCTCTTTGTTCTCAAAATGATCATGCTTAGGATAATCAACTAGAGAACTAATTGGTAGAAGATAAATTTGATAATCTATGCTTATCTTGAGTTGTTTGATAGATTATGCTTATGAATTCTAGAATTACTATCTAGTTACTTGTTCTTTTCATGAATGATGATTTTGCTTGGATGATAATTTAATAGATTATGCTTTCTTTTAGTAGTTTGATAATCTATGCTTAGTAAATCTAAAGTAAAATATGATAAAAGCAGTAGTTCATAAATCCTAAATGAAATTAACTAATGGATTGAATTCTAAATTCCTATCTTCTTTACTTGATTTCCTACCTCTTTTACTTGTTTTGATTTTCCTCTTTTTGATTATTTTTTCTCTTCTTGATTTTGTTCTTTTTCATTTTCTTTATTTCCCCTCCTTGTTTATTCTTTATTTTCTTTTATTTGTTCACTCTCTTTCTCCCCTCTTGTTCTAGTTTTCTTTTATTTGTAAATAATCACACCCTTTATATCTCTACACTTTCACTCCTTTTTATCCACACACATTTCTAGGACCATTGTTAGAATTTTTTATACACAACTTCATTGTGGGATCGACATTGTAACTATACTATAACTTGATAGTTGTCCTCTTGTGACTTTGCGCATGTTTATTATGCCCCTATCGGTAAGTGCCAAAATAGGAAAGCTATGTGATATTAAAGTGCCATTTAGTTTTTTCTTATAGGGCGTGTTTGGTTCCTTTTCGTCATTTTCCCCCAAAATCGGGGTTTTCGCTCCGGAAAATTTTTCGGAAAAATAACCTATGTTTCACCCTCACTTTTCCTCACTTTCCGGAAAATTTTTGCAAACAAACACATGAATGTGAAGGACAAAGTAAAAAATACCCTCACTTTCTCTCACTTTCCCTCATTTTCTGTGGTTTTTAGACGAAACAAACAGCCCCATAAAGGAAATACAAAATAAGGATGTGGATAATTTTTGTATAAAAAAAACTGAAATTCACATTAGATGGCATCACTACCAACCCCTCCTTTATAATAACCTTTTTTGTAATATTTATAAAAACACTATCTCTCTTAATAAATGTGTAGATAGTTTTATTTCAAATTTTCATTCAAATTAGGTAGGGATACTACTTTTTTATTAGATGTAAGGCTAATAGTAACTTATAAATTTCTTTTTATATATAAACGACATATTTAAACCATTTTTTCAATCTTTACCCTTGTATGTAGTTCAACTTATTCTTACGCTACAGTGCAGATTAAATTTTTTATTTATGATGTCATTCACTTGATTCTCCTGTCCATTTAGGATTTCAGTTCTTATTTTAATTTGACACCCAACGTATGTTATAAAATAGTTACCACTTATCTATTCTTCAATAGATATTAGATTTTCATGTGTAACCACTAATATCTATGCTCCCCATAAAAATTAAAATATAAATAAATTTCATTAAACCCCAATAATTTGTGCATTTGACATTAAGCACCCAATACTAATGAAACTCTCACTAAACCCTCAAAAACTTTTAATAGAAAGCTCCCAAATTAATATTGTTAGTTAATTTATGGTCAAATGACCAAAATACCCCAATAAATTTTGAAAGAAAATACTCAATAAGTTTTAGTTATCACTTAACCTCCAATAACTTTTGATAGAAAAACCCTCATGATGGATGCTTATTATTTGTAGGGAATATTTTTCGGAGGTTGTTTCTAATTTTTAAATTTTAAAATGGTTGTTTATAATTTCTGATTTTTGCGAGGAGCTATTTGTATTATTTTGAGCCCCACCTTGCTTGCCTATAAACCCAACGTTTATTCTTGTATATTTTTAATCCAGTCCACTTCTAGAAAGGGTTTTGCCCTATAAACCCAAAGTTTTACTCTTATTTATTTTTAAACCAACCTACTTCCAAAATCATTTTTAGACTTAAAAACATTCTGTAAAATTAACTTTAAACTTATTTTTGTATTTCTTTAACTTGGTATCTTTGTGTAAGTTGCTATGTTTTATAATAACTTGGTACAATTTTTTTTCAAATGGTTAGGGGTACCATATATTTTTAAACCAAATATTTAAATCATTATTTATTATGATATTTTTTGAATTAATGCCGCGACATCACGCAAATCAATTTTGCTCATTTTCATTCCTAAAAGAGCAAAAAATCAGAGAAAGCGCTGTACGTGTTAAGGAAAATAGAAGCCTATACTGCACATGAGACTCTCGTGGGTTTGGCGGTGAAAGCACATGGAATTGGATTTTGATGGCAACAGGTCACTTAGCTTAGTCCTTTTTTTTTGTTACAATAAATATTGAAATTATTATTATTTTAGAAAGACATGGACTTATTCCTATAAAGATAGAAATTTTAGTCTAGTTAATCATTAAATATAGATTAAATATTAAAGACACACTAGTTAAGAGCGGAATTCTTGTTGATCCTACGCGTATTATGTATGGTGTTGAATTTGAAGATCATAATCATTTATTTTTAAACTGTAGTTTTCTAACTTCTATGTGGAAATCAATTTTAATTCAATTTACTATCTATGTGTAATAGATAAGTTTCAGAGGTGTGGTCATGGAAAAATATTAACATTTTAGCCAAAGATAAATATTGAAGCCGGATATGGTGGTTTGGAGGATGTTTCGGCGTGTGTGGAATGAAAGAAATTTGTGTGTTTTCCAGCAAAAAAAAAAAAAAAGAAACATTCATTAGAGCTTTTTGCAATAAATTTTTCATTTTGTGGATTTTTGGCTAGGTAACATTCTTTCCAGGTTTAAGATCTGAAGTATGTTTGCAAGAAGGCCAAAGTGTTGCAAAGAGATGAAGCTGGTGCTAGAAGTTTGACTGGAGGGTAAAGATGCTACTTGCTACAAATGAAAAAGCTAAGGGAGTGTTTGACAATTTGGGCCAAAACTGGTTTTAAGTGTTATACCCACTTATCCAGGAATAAACCGGAGGCCCGTCAACTCAGTGTGAATAAAGTGGGCGAAAAATGAACTAAAAGTTCTACCAACTCTTTCCCAAACAAGAAACACCTGGTAGGGGCCAGGGCCTGCTTAGTTTTGGGTTTGCCAAACACTCCCTAAAGCTGTTTTTGGAAAAGAACTTTTATAGATCTCTTGTTGAGCTAAATTGTACAATTTGGTTTACGTGTCAAAAGTACTAAAGGTGCTGTGCTGTGGTGGTTTTCTGGACTTATGATGTAATTTTCTATGCTTTGGATTGCTGTTTATATCCTTGTCGTGTTGGGATGTAGATTTTGCTATGTAAGCACAACTGTATGCTGAAATGAAAAGTAGTATAGGCTGGAGTTTCATTTTGAAACTCCATGCTGGTTTCTAAGAAAACAATTCTAATTTTGAATTTGTAGCAACCTGAAAATTCCTCTCAGTTCACGCACGTGCGAAGAATAACTTGTCTACAGGCTCACTAGCAAAAAGTGACTCGTTTTGTGTAGGTTCTTCTCGAAGGCTCGAGGCATTTCGAACGACGGCGATAAAAACCGGACAAATTTGGGCTCCACAGATTCCATCGAAGCAACAAGAGACAATTTGATCCTTTGCGGAAAGCTTGATACTTTGCGTATTTAATACGTCTTCTTCAACTTTGAAAATCTTTTTATATACGGTCAAAATGCCAGCGCTAGGCAGCAGTTTAATATTGCAGGCAGCACGCTGTTTTGAGTCCAAACAGTAAGTAGGCCGGCTCAGCTGTGGATCTACTGGAACTTGATATTTTCTGTTAATGATCAGAGCCAGTATTGAAAATAAAATAAAATAAAAAGATTAATAAAGAAGATTAAGAGTTAGCTGGAACTTGTACAAGCTAACAGATAGTCACATGAGATGGGATACGATGCTCTATAGAAATTTCAAATGTGATATATGCCGCAAGTTCTAATGATTAGAAAGAAGAGAATTTTGTTAATTCAATTCCAAGCAACTCACCATTGTATTTTAAGTTTTACGTTCGATCTCATCTCAACCGTTCAAATTAACACAAAAAATTATCCCCTTTCATCTAGTGCCTAATTCTAGCTTACGTATTTAACCATTTATATCATACATAAAAAAAAAGCTCATTCATAACTAGAAGAGTTTTATACAAGCCATCAGTTTTGTGAAATTTACCTACTTATTATAGCTTGTTTGCGTAGAATACATTATACATCTTGTAGTTCCAACATTCCATCAATTGGCTATTTTGATTTCTCGGAACAACTTTTTGAAATTTCAAGTTTAGATTTCAACATTTTATGCTGAAATTTAGAGGCTCTTTGGTTGCTTATTTTCATACAACGTGGATGAGGTGACGCCCCAGAAGCTGACGCTGTAACCGCGGACAATTTCTCTCCGTCGTTAAGTGATTTTACTTGAAATTACTGTAGCTATGGAGCCTAGTTGAATGTACCATTTCTAGTTACACTAACTATCCGAACATTTCGCTAAAAAAATTAACCTACCAGCCCTTAAATTGTAGCTATAACTCTTGAACTACACTGTGAGTTTCCGATTTCCCCTTCTTGTTATCTTTGTATACACAAATCAGAAGTGGGCCAACCAGGTGACAACCCAAAACCGAGTCCCCTTACTAGCCCCCACAAATACTAAAATAAAAATAACAAAACGACAAAACCAAGAAAGGGGCCCCTAACTTCCCCTCGCGGCCTCGCGCCAGCCACACGCTCGCCGATAGTCCCCCTACTCTTATCCCTCCCCCTACTATATCTATATATATATATAAATTCCCCCTCCTCCAATCTCCACACTCTCAAATCTACTCAGAATTCCCCCACCCCCCCAAAAAAAAAGAAAAAAGAAAAATCCCCAAATCAAGAAACTCTCCAAAATTAAATCTCTCGACCGACCAATCTTCGATGGAGAAAACCGGTAAAATCACCGGCGGTAAGCTGACCCGCCAGCGGAGCAGGCTGCAGATGCACGCCCCCTCCTCTATCCAGGTTGTGCATGTGGCCCCCACCCCTGCCGACGTGGCCGAGTGGAAGGTCGCGATCCCCCTGCTCTCGCCTCTCGACATCGTCTCCCTCCCCTGCGGCCACTGGGATCCGACGGCCGAGGATGACCGGGAGGGCGCGCGCACGCGGCAGCCGTCCGATGAGGAGCAGGAGAGGCGAGCGGTCAAGTGGGCCACGTGGCAGCATCCCGCTGCCCCGCTCTATTACGAGCCTGTGGCTGGGAACGGACCGGCGTTCCTGTCACCGAACTGCGCTTGATCAGATCTTGTTTATATTTTTCCTAATGATTTGTTGATTTTGTTTCTAGGGTTGGTTGGGACTTGATCTGTAATTAATGAATTGTTTAGTGTTGGTAATGAAATGAATGCATACAAAATTGTCGGCAATAATGGAAAGTGGTCAAAGGCTGGGTGGCACGTGGAATCTCAAGAAATGGGAATATTCTGTAGAAGATTTTTATTTTGGGACAATCCAAAAGATTAGATCATGAGACGGCCACGAGGCCCACCGCCCACGACTCTAAAAAAGTTGATAAATCTTGCAAGTCGCTTCGAAATTTGGAAAAAAACAATTTTTTATGCACGTTTTTTTTTCCCTTGGCTGAGAATTAATAATTAATAGAGAGAAACTAAATTAGTCAATGGTTTCAGTTTATTTCATTAATGCTACAGAAAAAAAAAGCATAAGCTCTCTGTATAATATCCAATTTATCTAATTTAAAATAAACAATTTTTCGTGTGTCATTAATGCAATAAATCAAGATCGTTTGCTTTTTCCCCATGCAAAAGAGCGGTTAAGCTAGTCTAATCCAGATATGAAGTCTTTTTTCTAATCGTATGTACAAATTCTTTTCTTGTGAACAGTTGCATATTTATATTCTAAATAGTCTTGGAACTGTGGGAAACACATGTTCACTTCTAACCATTATGCAAATATGATTTTGTCGAGGGGGTGTAGTTGCATACACCTCTATTTCTTTCCTTCTACACCTACCTTTATGTTATTATCCATGGAAAACGTGAAGAAAAACATGTTTCGCTTCCTTTTTCCGATGGCTAAAAGATCAATTTGGTGCCTCATGTTCAAATTAATCCCTACACTTTATTATTTTCTCAACTTAACTCTTGTATCCATTGTTAGATGTAAACTTAGTCCTATTTTAACTTTCCGTTAAAACTTCTGTTAAATAAAAGTTAAAAGGACCATTCTACCCCTACCTCCAATTCATCCTCTAAAAAGTGAAAAAAAAAAGATGGCAGTCTCTTATTTTTCTTTTTTATCTCCTCTTTTTTTTTTTCTTATCTTAATTTTTTGTTGTTCAACACATGTTTCAATCATTTGTTTTCCCGTCGAATATAGGCATGGTGGTATCGGTGACATAATCTCTGGATGTTAGGGGATTTCTTGCACAAGCGGAGTAATTATGGCTCATGGTGACATAATCTCTAGGTCTCACTTCTCATCCTCCTAGTCTTATTCCAAAAATGCTCATGCTCTAGGTATGGTTATGGAGTATGTGATCTTTTATTAGTTTCTAATATCAAATCAAATAAGCTCTTTGTTTTTCTTTGCCCCTAATGTCTTGGTTACTGACTTTTATTAGTGTCTAGTTTAGGAGCTTGATGCAAAGAAACATGTGGAAGTTGGTGTTTATCTGTGATGATATTCTATAGAGGATTGAACTATTTCTTTTTGTTGTGTGTATTTAGAAATGTTCTAGTATTCTATAAGAAGATTCTCTATGTGTTAACACCCGAGTTTTGGATTAGACATTGGATAGATAATAAGAGGGTTAACCGATGGAGTAAGAAAGGAATCGGCTACCATACGACTATCAATTAGACGCACTTCAGTGGGGTTGACCCAATGCGGACTTCATTCTCCAAAGACCTTCAATCTAAATCACGCTAGAACTTATGCTTCTCACTAATCATTTTTCTTTTCTTACGAGGAATGGGAGGATTCTTCTATGATTGTAGTATTCTAGCTCCACACGTAGAAGAGAATTGCAAGTGCCATCGAGAAATAATAACACGGAACTACTAGAAAATTAATTATTTATTTAGTCCAACTTTTATTTTGATCCGAAAGTAGAAGGACCTCTCGAGGGTTATGTGGTCATAAAGAAAAATTAACACTCAATTTCTAATAAATGTTAAAAAAGGATTTAATTTGTAATTGAGATGTGGTACAGGGACTAAATTGAGAAAAAATAAAAAGTAGAGGGACTAATTTGAATATGAAGCCTCAATACAGTGACCAAATTGGCCTTTTAGCCTTTTTCCGTTCTATCCAAAAATAAAAAACCAAATCACTTTGTTTTTTCCTCCAATATTTGTTCTCCATTTCCTATTCCTTCACAAGCAAGCAATAACAGATCCGTGGCAAAAATATTCTCAACAAAAAAAATTGAGGGCTCTTCTCAAATGGCTAAAGGACGTGAAGAGAAAGAATGAACGGGACATGAAAAACAGTGAGCAGTCTCTCTATTCGCTCTCTCAAATATTCTCTATATTTTCTGGTTTTTGTCGGGCAACATCCATTTGAGCAAGGGATCAGAGTTTGTAGTAAACACAGGTGCCGGTGTTCTTGGGGGTTCTTATCGCTAGGCTTGGTTGCATCGAAACGTCTTTGTGAAGGTGTTAATAATTTTTCTAAGGCTGTGATAGCACGATTGCCCCTTTTCAGACCTGTGTTTCTAACTCTATTTAATTTGATTTGAGTTCTTTGTTTTAGGGATTTTGATTATTTTTGCAAAAGTTATCTAACAAATATACTGTCTTGAAATTTTAGCTATACTTACATTGAGTGACATTAGACTACTGGTGTTGGCCATATTATTATCCAAACTTTGATAAGATTAAAAAAAAAGTTTAATTTCCAAATTATGTTGAAACCAATAGTCTATGAACTTAGGAGCAAAACTAGGTACAAGTTCGGGACCCTCCCTCCCTTAAAATTTGGTATATACAAATAGTAGTTATATTTGACGATTTACATATTTATATCTATAGTAATTGGTTGGCCTTCTTAAAATATGGCTTAGTTGCACTTAAATACCCGATCTGTCCCATAGTTTGCACTTATATACATTCACTTGTATTTTGCAGCACTTATATCCCCTAAATTTTTTAAAATTTGCATTTTAATATCTAAAGAACGCAAACATGTGAATTTCCCGCCGAAAATTCACATGCTAATTTTAGGACTTTTTAACCTTTTATTTTTGTTGAATTTACTGTTAAACCTATATTTTGATAGTAAGTTTATTTTAGCCAACCCCAACTCTATTTTAAAATAGTATTATTGATAGTTTTAACAATAAATTTAACAAACATTAAGAGTTAAAATGTTCTAAAACTAGCATGTGAGTGTTGCATGAGAATCTTTAGGGTAGGGGGAGGGGAGTTCTCATATTTGCATAATTGAGGATATTAAAATGCAAATTGTAAAAACCTTAGCGGTAAATGGCACTTAAATACCCTATTGTTTCACCACATCCACCTTAAGTAGTAAAAGTTGATAATAATATTTTTAATATTCTTTAATTATTCATAGTTTAAAAAATCTAATAATCATATCTTTAGTGCTCTTCTCTTTCATATATGAAGAAAGGATTAGTGGTTTACTATTTGCAAAGTAACCCATAAAATTACAAAAACTTCTAAAAATAAAAGTTACAAATAACCCTCTAAAAATGAAACTGTAAATGGCACCATGAAAAATCTAAAAATTACACAAAATACCCTTTAAATTCATAAAATTACAGTGAACACCAAAAAAATCTAAAATTAGTAACCACCATCTTAAAATCTAAAATAATAGACAACCCATTGAAAACTCCGAAAACAACAAATACATCTTTAAAAATATAAAAATTATAAAGAATCCCTAAAAATCTAAAATTTAAAAGGCCTTTGAAAAATATAAAAATGCAAAAGACCAAAAATTAAAAAATACAAAGAAATTCCCAAAAAATTTAAACATTATAAATAGCTCATTGCAAAACCAAAATAACAAACAATCCCTTTTAAAATCCAATAATTAGAAACAACCTCCTAAAAATAAAAAATTATATAGAACCTTGAATATAATAAATAACCATTATTAGTGATTTTCTACCAAAAGTTATTGGGGGTTAGGTGACAAAACTAAAAACTTGTTAGGTATTTTCTGGCTCGCTAGACCCGTCTCGTTAGCCCGCCCAAATTAAGCTTTCTTTTTTACTATACAAACACTTTTTATTATAGTTTGTTATAATTTTAATATGTTCTTGTATTTTTTTAAACTAGTGGAGCAATTATTTATTGCTCGCAGGCGTAGGACTTGCTCCGAACCACATTAAATCTCCAAGTTTGCGATACTTTAATCTGTCAATGTATACAAATATATAATTTTACTTAATAAAATTATTTTTTTTCCCAATTCTTATAATGGTTAGATTGTTACTTTATTAATTATATGTAATTTTTAAGTTTTAACAATACTTAGCAAACTATTACAAAATAAAAAAATAAAATAGTGAGACAGATGGGCCGGCCCGTGCCGTTAAGTATTGCTACGTTTTAACAATACTTAGCAAACTATTACAAAATAAAATAGTGAGACAGATGGGCCGCCCGTGCCGTTACCTCCCCATTGTTTGATTGTTTCTGAACCCGCGAGTGAGTTGGGTCGAGCTTTGGGGCTGAAAACAACTGACCAAGAGCGGTTCACTAGTCCTGCTAACAAGTGACCAAAGACAGTTCACTGGTCCTGCTGCGAGCCACAAGCTCGCTCACCCATCACTGGGCCCACAAGGGCTAGCCTGCCGGACGAGCCAATACATCCCGCTGCCCATCCCTAAATTTCCTTGGAAAGAGTTTACCCTCCGTGAATAGCTTCAGGTGAAAACTTCTGTGCTGAGCAAGGAAAATCATGGGTTAACAACATAGCACTCAGGCCCACTAAAGTGCATTAAGATTAGTGCAGGCCAGGTCCTGTCTACAACCAGGCCCAAATCATGCTGAGAGTTTATGGGCCTGGTCCTAGGAGGGATGGGAAATCTGTGATTTTAGCCTTTGCCGTGTCATTAAAATATGTCTTGGTGACAGTTAATGGGCCAGTTCCTATCAGGGCTTGGAACTCTGTGATTTTAGCCTCAGCCCTATCATAAATATAGCAAGGTCAAGTATTTTCCTTCACTAGCAGAAAATAAAAAGGAAAAAGAGAAGAAGAAAAATAAGTATATTCCTTGGGTTTTCGATCTACTATAATTAATTTGTTGAGGTGGAGACCTTTATGAGTCAATATAAGGCAACAGTGAATAAATATTTTAAATTAAATTTCCTTTTTAATTAAAAGATATTTATAATATATTAAAATTTCAACTATTGATACAGTGATATGTTAAAAATCTATAATTTTAAGGGTAAATTTTAAAACCCCAAAATTTTTGACGTATGTTTTGCGTAAAATTCTATAAACTCTATATGTTAAGAAAACATCTCTATAAATATTTCTTTCGAAAGAGATTTCTTCACCACTATATCAACGATAAATGAAAAATTGATATATAGTTAATTTTTTCTTTAAAAAGATAAGTTGATTTAAATCTTTGGGAGTATTAAACTGAAACCAAATCTGACGATTTTTATCTTTTTTTAAGTAAACACCTTTATTCATAAAATCATTAGTAAAACAAGGAGCAATCACCTCAGGAATAACTCCAATCCATGATTTACTACATGATAGGCTCAAAGCGACTTTAGCTAAGCGATGAGCTATGCTATTAGAATCTTGCCGAACAATCATTTGAATCTCTAACATGCTCATCATCCCTACATCGAAGAGCACCAAGATGGGATACACAATTCACTTACAAAATGAGGAAAATTAATTCTTATAAATTAGAAGGTGATGGGATGTTGAGTGTGCTACAAAGCCTATGCCTATTGAAATGGTGTATGCCACCTAGTGCTTATGGAGCACCTAAGAATTTCTCGATAAAAGTTCCTCGCTCTGTTCCTGCACATGCAGATTTCCGTTCTCCTGCAGTATTTGAGACTTTCATTAGTAGACTTGTAGGCTTACGAAATTTGGGACCATAGGAAAGCACTCTGTTTCTTCTCCTACATATGTAGGAATTAATTAATACTTAAATAATGATCACAGTTGCAAATCATATTTCCACAGTCTCCCTTGCTTCCTTATTAAGTTCCTTTCAGCGAGAGCGTCACGTTAAAACCTCAAAGAAGGCATCACCACCAAGACTTTCTCGAGACCAAATAACTACTGATCATCTCAACTGAATATTAGCAACAAACATCTTCTTTCACTTGCTCTCATGAGCAACCACTAATAATACAAGTCTTGTCCTTACTAATGCAATTAATAAAACTATATATTATCATTTTAAGATTAGATAGGTTGGCCAGACTTAGAAAATCTGCCCCCACATAAAACAAGATATCAACATCATATATAGCTCTTACTTAAAAGCTAGCACGCTGAATAAATATAAAAAGAGTTAAGAGTTGGACTGAAAGCAAATGGATAATCTCATGCTCAGCTACCATCCGGCAGGCATCTCTCCTGTGGCCTTCTTTGTCCCCCAAACCTTGCCTTGGCGACGTCATTCTTAGCTTAGCCTATGATTATAAGTATTGTCAAAGGACCCTGCCATTGTACCAAAATTCTCAAGTTGCAGTGAGGGTTGCGGGTTAAAGGTTATATATTTATATTCTAACATGTTCCTGCAGGTTGAAGCTACTATGGGTGGAAAACTGGACTCATGTAACGGTACTAATTTGTGCATAACAAACTTCGAACCTGGTTGCTCTGATACCATGTCGTCAAAGAATCATGCCATTGCATCGAAACTTTAAAGTTACAGAGGGTTGATTATATTTTTATACTCTAACAAGTAAGTAGTGCATGACATAGGATCCTATCATATTATATTCTAACACCTCTCTCATTAATTAACTTCTTTTTAAACATCTATTTTCTCAGTATGATCAATCAGTGCACGGGGAAGTATTACTTAAAATCTAAAGTTAAGACTGGTTTTATATTACTGTTTTGAATCTTTTAGTAATTAGTAGCCTAGGGATTTTTTTATGTAAATGAAAAAAAAATATACTTCTCATTACAAAGTAAACATTATGTGCTAGTTGCCTAGGCAGTTCATTATGTGTGTGTATGTTGTGCAAATATAGTTTGGATCATCCCACTCTCTGCAGGTGTAAATGAATATCAGTTCATAGATTATCATTTTGGATAAAATGTAATCCCTCATTTATATATAATGAGAAGTTGGTGAAGCTCTTAAAGGCACAAAATAACGATACATAAGCACGCAAAATAGTGCCACATGTCGTATGTTATTTTAGAATTAAATTAGAATTCTTATATGATGGGCTTATTTTCTATATATTCATAATTAAAATTTTCATCAAATTTAAGTATATCCATACTTAGAATCCTCATCAAATTAAATCTATCTATAATTAGAAACCTTTAATTATAATCAAATTTTTAGTAATTCAAAAATTGATAATAATATTTTTAATTATTTTTAATTATTCATAGTTTAAAAATCTAATAATCATATCTTTAGTGCTCTTCCCTTTCATATATGAGGAAAGGATTAGTGCTTTACTATTTGCAAAGTAACCCATAAAATTACAAAAACTTCTAAAAATAAAAATTACAAATAACCCTCTAAAAAATGAAACGATAAATGGCCCCAAGAAAAATCTAAAATTACAAAAAACCCTTTAAATTCATAAAAGTACATTGAACACTAAAAAAAATCTAAAATTACTAACCACAATCTTAAAATCTAAAATAATAGACAACCCATTGAAAACTCCGAAAACAACAAATACATCTTTAAAAATACAAAATTATAAACAATCCCTAAAAATCTAAAATTACAAAAGGTCTTTGAAAAATATAAAAATGCAAAAGACCAAAAATAAAAAATACAAAGAACTTCCCAAAAATTTAAACATTATAAATAGCTCATTGCAAAACCAAAAATAACAAACAATCCCTTTTAAAATCCAATAATTAGAAACAACCTCCTAAAAATAAAAATTATATAGAACCTTAAAAATAATAAATAACCATTATTAGTGATTTTCTACCAAAAGTTATTGGGGTTAGGTGACAAAACTAAAACTTGTTAGGTATTTTCTTCTAAAATTTATTGAGGCATTTTGGTCATTTGATCACGTTAACTAACAATGTTAGTTTAGAAACTTTCTACCATAAGTTTTGGGAGATTTCATTGAGAGTTTCAAAGATATTGGGCATTTAATGTCAAACACCAAACTTATTGAAGGTTTAGTGAAATTTACCCACATTTACCATTTATAGAGAGGATAGATATATATTAGTGGTGGTTACACACGAAGATATTATATTTATTAAAAAATAGATTAATGGTTACTATTGTTACAACATATCTTGGTTATCAAATTAAGATGATCGAACTAAAATCCCAAATGGACAAGAGAAATCAAGTGAGACATTATGAATAAAGAAAATTTGGATCTGCTATTCTATAAACGAAGAATAAATTGAACTACATGAAAGATGAGAGATGGGAAAAGACATGGTTTAAATCCCCTTTATATATAAAAGGAAATTTGTATTTCATATAGGGTTGTTTTGATTCAGTATTGTAAAAGGATGAAATTAGTTTTCATGCTTGCCATATCACCTTTGAAAATCTCATGACAAAAATGTTTATATTTCCTGTATTTGATTGGTCTGATAATTTATGTATAAAATGTTGTGAATAGCTCTGGCATGTCAGTTTTTTCATAAAATTCATTTTAGCCCTAAAAACTCTGAAATGAGTTTCACGTCATGAAATAGGTTTCGAAGTTTTGTGGTAAACCAACCAAACCATCTCTTATTAGAAAAAAAACTCCTAATCAAATTATCTACTTTTGAATAAGGAGCAGCAGTCCAAAGATAAAATTTTCGATACAATTCAATTTTTAAAACAACCAAATCAAACCGTGCGAGCACGGGCAAAATGCTTGTTATGATATATACAATTAAATGAAAGTTTAAAGTACACTTTGAAGTATCATTTCCCGAATTTATCAATTTATAACCTTTTGCTCATTTCTCCTCATAGAGCATCCACACGTCAAAACCATACACATAATACATATAATACACATACTAATCAATTTCATCGCCTAAAATTGTGTTTAATAAATTAATGCTCAAACCCTAGATTTTGACTTGAAAAAAACAAAGAAACCCTAGATTTTGGGCCATTATCCTAACACGTGTGAGAAAGACCTCACACGTGACTGTCGGCTTGGCCCGTTAATCAAAGAATCACTTGGGGGTATTCATGCCCACCTGCCCTGTGTACGTTATCATATCATCACAAGTATTTTATAAACTATTATCTCCGAAAAAACAAGAAAAAAAGAAGTGTTTTATAAACCAGTCCAAATTTGACCCACCACCGAACTCACTTCAGTACAATAATCGGCAAAAAAAAAAGGACAGAAAAAGAAAAAGAAAAGAATTTTCTAGTTCTAGGTGAGAAAGACCCTACTTAGTTTATACAAACTGTTTTCCTTTCAAATGAAAGTCTTTCCTAATTTCAAGGTGATACAGCTCTTGAGAGAGCGATGTCACTGTTAATAATATGTAAGTGAGGCCTTAACATGAACTTAGCTGTACAAATTCAGAGCATTGGACGCGGTTTAAGTCATTGTCACGCATGTTTAGCTACAGCTTGATGATCAATGCAGCTTGCTTTTAAGTACAACCTACTAATTAATTAGGGTTGGACTTGCACATAAATAGCATATGAAGAGAGCACATATATGGAATCAAGTAGCAGTATAAGCAGAAGAAAGGAAAAAGAGGAGAAGAACTAGAGAATTTAATGATTTACTTGATTTAGGGCAAGGACCCAATTGTCTACAGATAGTAACAGATAAAATGATTTCAGATACAGAATATTGATATATGTGTATACATTGTGCCTCAAGGCTCTTATATTCATTGCACAATCGCTTATATTTTCCAAGGTATGTATGATTTCAAGAAACCATATATAGATTACTCAAAATATATGGTGCTTGTGTGTGTGGACAAGATTCAAAATATAGTTTAATTACCAAGCAATTAGTGATGAAAAAATTAATTAATTAGTAGTTAATTATATCAGGGTTCAATGAATTTATTCTCCTAGAATGTTAATTTGAATATATGCACTTAAAGGCCAGCCAATATCAAGGTTTCTTGAGAGTAGAGATATGTTTTGTATGAGGAGCCTATAACAAAAGATGTGAAACAAAATTCAGAGAATACATAACACAAGCAAATCGAGTACCCAGTGCACGCAGAAGAAATTTTTGACTCATATATACCACATACAGATACAAGCAAGAAGCATACTTATCCTAGTGATACATATATAGACGAGCAAAGAGCTATGTGGAACAACCAGCAGTGCAAATTTATACTTGTTGCAGAGAAATCACGTACGCTCATTCTCTGAGAGCTAAATGTACGTACCTAGCTAGCTTAAGCATAGGTTGTACACGAAATTCAACCAGAAACCAGAACTATCAACTTGTTGAAGTTCATCACTCTTTCTAGTTCATTCAACGTTGGACTATGCAGACGCACACATCTGAAATAGTCATGGACCAGAAACATTAGTTGGATCCTCCAACAGGCGATCCACTATACCATGATTTTGGTCCAAAATTGGTACCATGGACATAGCATCATGACTACTTCACTCTATCTAAAGTACTAAATACAGGTTAGGCACCAAATTAATCCAAAACTCTATTAGGTGTGTAGTAGTCTCCACTTTCTAATCGAGTCTTTTGAGTAAAATTTCTGAAGTTACTCTACTTCCGATGTGAGACTATACTCAAACATGAAATCTAGAATCTTTACTCTTCGATGAATAATCTGTTAATACTACTATTTTAAGGAAGACCAAAACATTGCTCTTTATCACTACCATTCTGGATTCACGAGCACAAGATACTTCCTACTATCTTTTCTTTCCAAGAGAAACTACTTCAAGTATCTACTCCTAAATTTTAACACGTGAATCACAATACCTTTCTTTAATTGTAGGATAAGAAGATAATTTTACTGTTTCCATCCCAAATCAATCATTCAGTATGATTTTTTTTTCACCAAGAGATATAAAGTGCACAATCTGATCATAGTAAGTAATTAGGAATAAGATAAAAACTTTACAAGTTCCTAGAAAGTGGCACTCTTATTTAAAAGACAGATTTTGAAGAAAAGAGTAGGCATTAGTGGAGTTTGTAGGGCCAAAGCACACATTAAAAGTACACATCACAATTGTAAAGTGAGAATTATTATACCTTTGATCACATGAGATGGATGCTTCCAAATCAGAAGCCATTAGTTGTCCATTAGCTTTGTAGAGGTTTAAAAAGCATGTAAAAGATAAAAATATCTTTACAAGTGTTTAATTTGGGCTAGCTGCATGCTCCTTCTACTTGTTTAAGCTCCTATTATTGACCCAAGTTAGTGATTGTTAATTACTTATTAGTTGTTTGTTGTTTCCTTAATTAATCACTGACTCCTCTTAAAGGTTAATTAAGTGGCAAACAAGGTGCAATTAAATGTATGCGAAACAATTGCAGAGCTAATTAAGTAATGGTTTACAGAGAGGCTAACTGCATTGCAACAAACTTGTGCCACATCATATTCTCCAGGCCATTCTCAGTTTCTGGTGACAAGATTAGCTTTTAGGCTTGCATTCGTACTATTCCAGTACAAGGGATAAGAACCTACTTAATTTTAAAAGCAATATTATGAACATATAATTGATGGAAGTTCATCATCTTGAATATTCAAAGACTTAATTTGTCATAGTGCAATTTAGAAGTTATGAAACTGCATTAATATCTTGCATTTCATGTATCTCTCTATATATATTTCCGAACATTATAATGCTCATTAGAAAATATTGCAAGAATTGCCAAATCTGTAACTGTGCCCTTGTTGATCATACAGTTTGATTCTAAATCAAGACTTGTCTGGTGCTGATTATGATAACTGAAATACATAGGATAGTTGATATCATGTTTAGTTCTGATAAATTTTTTTTTAATCATTTTGTTCAACGCAGAATCAGAAAACATGCACCAGTTTGTTTTCAGTTCATTGAAACAAACCTAAAACTAGCTAGTCTTTAATTTTTCCAGCGGGTAAAAGACAAGTTGTTCGAAGCATAGGTTCAAAAGTTTCACATGTTAATGCCTAATATCGGCAAGCAAAAGAGATTGACAATAAAAAAACAAAGCTCAGGCACGTACACAACGTTATAGCTTTGCTATGCCATAAGCCTAACCGAGACACACGAAACTTTAATACAACGCGGCAAATAAGAGAATTGCTTGTGTCCACTAGCGAAGTATTCTACTCTATGTTATTACTTTTAGATCAATTCATATATAGCTAGAATCTACCTCAACTTCATTGGCATTAGTAAATATACTCAACAGTACAAGTGAGGCTTAGTCTTAACAGAGAAAGTTTGATTTATATATTATCAGATTGACCAAATCCATTCTACTTAATATGCTTGTGCTTATCATCACATAAGGGGCCAACTCAACCAAAACTAGTTTGCATTAACTCAAAATGAAACAAAACAAAACTTGAGGATGAGTTTGAGCTTATGTCACCTCCAAATGGATTCTTATGTAAATCAGTCCATATTAAAGGTCTTCGTTACTATACCAAAACTTCAAAGTTGCAATAGGTCTAAGGTTTATAATTTTATACTCTTCCTATAGGGTAAGTTGAACATTATTTTCATGGGCAGAAACCGGCGCTTTAAATACATGTATAGTGTATTGGAACTTGTGTTATTCTAATTGTACCATATTTTCACCGTACCAAAACTCCAGAGTCACAGTGCAAGTTAAGAATTATAATTTTATAGCAATATACAAGTAGTAAATGAAATGAAAAACAGGCTACTTAGGCTATCTGTACATAGCAAAAAATTAATGTAGCTTTGTAGGCCATTAGGGAGACCAAACCAAATTAATTATTCATTACAACATCATCCCTAGTTGTTTATAAAGGTAAGCAATGGAGCAAACCCTTAAACCTTCATCTTGAATCAAAACAACAAGAGCAGAAAACAGCACATCAAACATATATAGTTCAATTAAACAAAGTTATCAATATGTCCGGCTTCGGCTCTCCTTGTGGTGCTTGCAAGTTCTTGAGGAGGAAATGCGTTCAGGGCTGCGTTTTTGCTCCTTACTTCTGCCATGAGCAAGGAGCTGCACATTTTGCAGCAATACACAAAGTTTTTGGTGCAAGCAATGCATCTAAGCTTCTCTCCCATCTCCCTGCTTCTGATCGTTTGGAGGCTGCCCTAACTATCTCCTACGAGGCTCAAGCTCGCCTCCAAGACCCTATCTATGGCTGTGTCTCTCATATCTTCGCCCTTCAGCAACAAGTCAGTCTTGTTATAATTTTTATGATTTCTGAATCTATTCGATCATTTCTTAACAAAACCAATGGTTAATGTTTTTGTTTGTTCTTGTAGGTAGTCAACCTACAAGCTCAACTAGCTTCTCTAAAGGCCCAAACTGCACAAAGTTCACAAGCTTTTCTATCGAATCCCTCAAATAGTGAATCTCTGTTATGTTACAATAACAATTATGTTCATCCGAATATGATCAGCAACAATAATTATGGCATTGAAGAGGGGTCTTCTTATGCTGTCGACATGGAGGATCTCCAATCAGTGGCCTATGCCTATCTCCACCGCCACACATGAGAGTACGAGCTCGAGGAAGATGATTGAAGAAGATATAATATATAGATTGATTGTGTGATGATAATTTTGCCATTTTTGAAAATTAGTATTGATTATTCTTGAACTAGGATTCTCAATTATTTTTGAGAAATGATAGGTGTGGCATTATACTAGTATTGTTGAATAGATAAGAAGAACAAGTAGATATATTCATGCCCTTCACTATCCATACATTGAAACTAGTGCATAATTATTGATTTGTTTGATTTGTTAATGTGTTATAGGCGCTAATGATGAAGATCAAGTAGCATGGCTTTGGGATTGTGAATGCCTTGGTATTGATGCCTTGGATGTTAATTATGTGGGGAGACATCTGAAAATGGTATGCACTAAATGTGTTAATTACTCAAAAGTTAGAAAAATAAAAGAGACAATACTGTTTGACCTCTTGATTAGAATACACGCAAACTTGTGAGTTTAAAACTCTAATTATGAAGCAATCTCAGGGAATGTTTCTTGTGAAGTCGTAGCTTGTGTTTAAATGGGTAGAGAATTTTATGGTTCTTTATTGAAATTAAAGAAATTAGGCAGTGAAAATATTAATATATGACTGTTCTGTATCCTATTGGGTCTTCTGAGTGTTATTTGGTTTTTGGTTTTATTTTCATCTACAAATTAATGTATTAGAGTACTGCATATGTCCTCGTATAAATTGCTTGCAACTCTTTATTTTGATACCTCTATAGTAAAATCTTATCATGGAACGCCTGGTTCTGGCCTCACCATTGAGGTACAAAGTGCACAACAATGAATGGTTTTTTTAAGGTATGTGTAGGATCAACAGTTGGAATGATTTTCATTATTATTATTTTTCTCTTCTGAATGAATCTGCAGTTAACAGTTCTTTAAAAAAAAAATTTGACACGGAGGTAATTAGTGAAACAAGAAACTGACCAAGAAATGGACTAACAATGAGTATATCTTGATAAATTTTCAGAGCCTAAAGTGTAAAGAACTAACTTAGTTTGTGATAATAATTTCTAGAGAGCCAATGAATGAACTCCTGGGAATGGAGAGAGGTTTTTTGAGAAACAAATGATGTACTTAATTGGAGACTCGTGTTGGACTAGATGGGAATGGAGAGAGGTTTTTTGATGAGATTTGTTGCATGCTGGTTGTGCAGCGTGTATTGTACTCATGGGAATGTGTATTGTACTCATGGGAATGTCTCAGATTAATATGTGGACATGTTAGAATATAAAAATATAATCCTTAATCCTCACCATAACTTCGAGTTTTGATGTAATAGTTGGAGGGACTTAATTTAAGAGGACATAAATTTTCAATTGGTAAATGAAATTTAATTTAGTAATCCAAAAAAAAGAAAAAGAAAAGATAACCTACTTTTATTTCCTACAGCTGAAAAATCAAACTAATGAATTATAATATTTTCAGTTTTTATGCCACTTTATAAATTATTAAACAGTAGTTCCCAATATCAATAAATCTAACTATGGTATTAACTTATATATTGATCTCCAGCTTGTGTCGAAGTTCTTCATCCCTGTCTAAAACGTTTTCATTGATTTTTGGTGTTTTTGTCATGTAGTATTCCTCAATGTACAATTATTATTATTATTATTTGAGAAGATTAATTCCTGAATGTACAGTTAATTTGTTCTTCTAGTTTCCATTTTTTAAATATAGTTATCACTACTTTCATTCTCTTCCCTCGAAGAGTTAAAGCTTAATCTTCTATTGAATATCAGAATCACATATTTATAGAGACAAAATTATGTATATCGACCAAATAAATTTTTACCCTTTTGACAAAGTTTACGGGGAAAATCTTTAATATCTAAGAAGGGAAAAGAGATGGAAATATGTTTGAAGACAGATGAAACGTTACATGAATTAAGGAAGTATTTACCTCCTTTTGTGAAGTTGATTTACCATTTTTTCATGTTCACAGGTCATTTCAATGCTTCCCAGTGCTGTCCTGATCAACTATATTGTACATGTTTAGGGTTACATTTTACGTCAAAACTTTCAGAATCATTCACCCTGTTTCTTCGTAAGGAACTACATTAGCGGTTTTGTTTTTAAAGAAGAAACCCTTTGTAACAGTATAATGTTTGGCCACTTGGGGAAAACATTGAAATTTGATACATCTTTGTTTGTAGTAGCTTACTATCATAAGAATAGATGGCTTATGAGACTTTATTCGACAGAATAAAACTCCTAATGACTGACTTGATTTAAAAGAAAGAAAGTCACATGCATGGTGAAAGAGTTTAATTAAGATGGAAAAAGAAAATAAATATAAAAGACTTTATCTAATTAGCTATTGCATATTAAGTAGATGTGCAAAAAATATGTGTATACGTATATGGTTACTAAATATCTATATTTGATAGGATATGATCATGGATGTAAACATGTAGTAAAACATTTAGATCTGTATCCGAAATATTCGAATATATGTTAATCATGATAGTTGCAATTTTTTTGATGATGCGGAGACTCCCCATATACACTTTTGGGTCCCCCTAAATTAAACCCTAAATTTAATGTGAGCAATTTTTAGCCCTTGTAAATAGACATAGCTTCTATAGGTACATATGATATAATTCTCCTGAGAGGAATTGCCTTTAATCCCATATATGCCTTTGGTTTGCTAAATATAACTGTTTCGGGTCTTAAAATTATAACTGACTCAAGATTATAATTTCAAGATTATCAGTTAGTGGGCCTTAACTCCCCTTAAATGGGTGAGTTAGTGGTCATTAACTCTCCTTAAATGGGTGAGTTAATGGACATTAACTCCCCTTAAATGGGTGAGTTAGTTGAGTGAACTGTTTCCTAAAGTAGTTTCTGAAAATGGCTATGCACGAAGTTCGCCAATAACGATCATGGGCGAAGTTTGTTGACCGAACTTCACCAGAATATGGGTAGCCCATTATCTTTAGAATATGGGTGACGTGGCCCACATGGATTATTGGGCAAAGTTTGCTTGGGCGAGCTTCACTACGACTTGGGCGAGCTTCACTACGACTTGGGCGAGCTTCACTGAGAGCGAGCTTCATTATGACTTAGGCGACCTTTGCTATGGCTTGGGTGAGCTTCACTATGGGCTTGTACTTAGGCCATTTTGATCTGATTCAGTGTTTGGTCCATATGCATCCACTTTTTGGGCTCAACTATCAGACTTGTGCCGAGTATCGATTCAGGCCTCTCGTGACTCAAGAGATCAATTGTATGTGGAAGAGGCCTGTGTATTTTGACTATCTACAAGACCCTCCCAAAGTTTTTGAAATCCTGCATTTGACTTGTAGTAGGGAACAAAATACTTTGGGTAATAGCTAGAGGTATATTGTTGAATGTGGCTTTAGTTATTTTACCCGGAGTGGATCTGTCTCCATTTGACTACTTCGTTGCCGGAGGTGTACTGTTGAACATGGCTTCTGTCATCATGGATTCATCTTATGTTGAATATTCAGTCGTATCTGCGTGTCCTCTCGTACCGAGGACTTAAAAAGAGTCCGTCCAATTCTGTATTTGAAACGAAGTTGAATACGCCATTTTAACCCATATTTGGAGCAAAGTTGGCATAGTTGCTGGAGTGTAGCCAGATGTTGGCGTAGCTGTTGGAATGTAGCTGAATATTGGCATAGCTGCTAGATCGTAGCTACTAGAGCATAGCCGAATGTTGGCGTAGCTGCTGAAGCGTAGCTAAATATTTAACCATAGTTTATACTCATACAAACCTAGAGTATTCCATCATCTCAGTCGAGCTAAGGAGATTCATGGTGCCTATAGTTTAGGCTCTTGAATAATTGGAGCGTGAGAAATAGTTTATACTCATATACCTGTTAGAGTCTACATAGTTTAAGCTCTTAAGGTGCTGGAGCATGGAGAAGTAGTTTATAGTCATATGCTCATTGGAGTATAGGAAGCAGTGTAACCTCGTATACCAATCGGAGGTTAGGAAGTAGTTTAACCTCATAATCCCGTTGGAGGTAGAAGAGATCGACAGAGGTGTGATATTAACAGGTTGACTCAAAAAAGGACTGACAAATGTTTAATGTTAACCGGTCAAGTCTAAGGGTACATACTGTTCACAGGTGTAGTGTTAACATGACAGTAGGGGAAGTCGACAGAGGTGTAATGTTAACCGGTCGACGGAACAAGCTAATAGAGGTGTAATGATAACATATTGTAGAATGGGTACTGTTTAGAGGTGTAGTGTTAGCATAACACTACCAGAGAGTTTGACAGAGATATAATGTTAACTTGCCAAATAAAATGACCGACATAGGTATAATGTTAACCAGTCGGGATCAAGGGAGTCCAAGGGACAATTACCATTTGAAAGTGTAATGTTAACTTAATGGTAACAAGATCGATAGAGGTGTAATATTTACCGGTTAATTTTGGAAGGTGGATTCACACAACCAGTCAGTTCTTAATAAATGCAAACCATTTAGAGGTGTAAAGTTACCATGACGGTAGCAAAAGATACGTGGAGTTGAACATAGGTGTGGTGTTAACATGATGACTCGCTGGAGAATTTTGTTAGGATCAAAATGAGATGATCAATGACTTTGGTTGAGAAATTATTCTCATGACTAGAGGTGAGAGCTTTAACATGACCGAAGACCCTGTGGGGAGTATTGGTTGACATATATCCGTAGGAGGTTGGATTGGCCTTACTAAAGAAGCGTTGCCATATATCCGTAGGAGGTTGGATTGGCCTTACTAAAGAAGCGTTGCCATATAGCCGTAGGAGGTTGGATTGGCCTTACTAAAGAAGCGTTGCCATATAGCCGTAGGAGGTTGGATTGGCCTTACTAAAGAAGCGTTGCCATATAGCCGTAGGAGGTTGGATTGGCCTTACTAAAGAAGCGTTGCCATATATCCGTAGGAGGTTGGATTGGCCTTACTAAAGAAGCGTTGCCATATATCCGTAGGAGGTTGGATTGGCCTTACTAAAGAAGCGTTGCCATATAGCCGTAGGAGGTTGGATTGGCCTTACTAAAGAAGCGTTGCCATATATCCGTAGGAGGTTGGATTGGCCTTACTAAAGAAGCGTTGCCATATAGCCGTAGGAGGTTGGATTGGCCTTACTAAAGAAGCGTTGCCATATAGCCGTAGGAGGTTGGATTGGCCTTACTAAAGAAGCGTTGCCATATAGCCGTAGGAGGTTGGATTGGCCTTACTAAAGAAGCGTTGCCATATATCCGTAGGAGGTTGGATTGGCCTTACTAAAGAAGCGTTGCCATATATCCGTAGGAGGTTGGATTGGCCTTACTAAAGAAGCGTTGCCATATATCCGTAGGAGGTTGGATTGGCCTTACTAAAGAAGCGCTGCCATATATCCGTAGGAGGTTGGATTGGCCTTACTAAAGAAGCGCTGCCATATAGCCGTAGGAGGTTGGATTGGCCTTACTAAAGAAGCGCTGCCATATAGCCGTAGGAGGTTGGATTGGCCTTACTAAAGAAGCGCTGCCATATATCCGTAGGAGGTTGGATTGGCCTTACTAAAGAAGCGCTGCCATATATCCGTAGGAGGTTGGATTGGCCTTACTAAAGAAGCGCTGCCATATATCCGTAGGAGGTTGGATTGGCCTTACTAAAGAAGCGCTGCCATATATCCGTAGGAGGTTGGATTGGCCTTACTAAAGAAGCGCTGCCATATAGCCGTAGGAGGTTGGATTGGCCTTACTAAAGAAGCGCTGCCATATATCCGTAGGAGGTTGGATTGGCCTTACTAAAGAAGCGCTGCCATATATCCGTAGGAGGTTGGATTGGCCTTACTAAAGAAGCGCTGCCATATATCCGTAGGAGGTTGGATTGGCCTTACTAAAGAAGCGTTGCCATATATCCGTAGGAGGTTGGATTGGCCTTACTAAAGAAGCGCTGCCATATAGCCGTAGGAGGTTGGATTGGCCTTACTAAAGAAGCGTTGCCATATATCCGTAGGAGGTTGGATTGGCCTTACTAAAGAAGCGCTGCCATATAGCCGTAGGAGGTTGGATTGGCCTTACTAAAGAAGCGCTGCCATATAGCCGTAGGAGGTTGGATTGGCCTTACTAAAGAAGCGCTGCCATATAGCCGTAGGAGGTTGGATTGGCCTTACTAAAGAAGCGCTGCCATATAGCCGTAGGAGGTTGGATTGGCCTTACTAAAGAAGCGTTGCCATATATCCGTAGGAGGTTGGATTGGCCTTACTAAAGAAGCGCTGCCATATAGCCGTAGGAGGTTGGATTGGCCTTACTAAAGAAGCGCTGCCATATAGCCGTAGGAGGTTGGATTGGCCTTACTAAAGAAGCGTTGCCATATATCCGTAGGAGGTTGGATTGGCCTTACTAAAGAAGCGTTGCCATATATCCGTAGGAGGTTGGATTGGCCTTACTAAAGAAGCGTTGCCATATATCCGTAGGAGGTTGGATTGGCCTTACTAAAGAAGCGTTGCCATATATCCGTAGGAGGTTGGATTGGCCTTACTAAAGAAGCGTTGCCATATATCCGTAGGAGGTTGGATTGGCCTTACTAAAGAAGCGTTGCCATATAGCCGTAGGAGGTTGGATTGGCCTTACTAAAGAAGCGTTGCCATATATCCGTAGGAGGTTGGATTGGCCTTACTAAAGAAGCGTTGCCATATATCCGTAGGAGGTTGGATTGGCCTTACTAAAGAAGCGTTGCCATATAGCCGTAGGAGGTTGGATTGGCCTTACTAAAGAAGCGTTGCCATATATCCGTAGGAGGTTGGATTGGCCTTACTAAAGAAGCGTTGCCATATAGCCGTAGGAGGTTGGATTGGCCTTACTAAAGAAGCGTTGCCATATATCCGTAGGAGGTTGGATTGGCCTTACTAAAGAAGCGTTGCCATATATCCGTAGGAGGTTGGATTGGCCTTACTAAAGAAGCGTTGCCATATATCCGTAGGAGGTTGGATTGGCCTTACTAAAGAAGCGTTGCCATATATCCGTAGGAGGTTGGATTGGCCTTACTAAAGAAGCGTTGCCATATAGCCGTAGGAGGTTGGATTGGCCTTACTAAAGAAGCGTTGCCATATAGCCGTAGGAGGTTGGATTGGCCTTACTAAAGAAGCGTTGCCATATATCCGTAGGAGGTTGGATTGGCCTTACTAAAGAAGCGTTGCCATATATCCGTAGGAGGTTGGATTGGCGTTCACGAAGAAGCGTTGCCATATATCCGTAGGAGGTTGGATTGGCCTTACTAAAGAAGCGTTGCCATATATCCGTAGGAGGTTGGATTGGCGTTCACGAAGAAGCGTTGCCATATAGCCGTAGGAGGTTGGATTGGCGTTCTGAAGAAGCGTTGCCATATATCCGTAGGAGGTTGGATTGGCGTTCTGAAGAAGCGTTGCCATATATCCGTAGGAGGTTGGATTGGCGTTCACGAAGAAGCGTTGCCATATAGCCGTAGGAGGTTGGATTGGCGTTCTGAAGAAGCGTTGCCATATAGCCGTAGGAGGTTGGATTGGCCTTACTAAAGAAGCGTTGCCATATAGCCGTAGGAGGTTGGATTGGCGTTCACGAAGAAGCGTTGCCATATAGCCGTAGGAGGTTGGATTGGCCTTACTAAAGAAGCGTTGCCATATAGCCGTAGGAGGTTGGATTGGCCTTACTAAAGAAGCGTTGCCATATAGCCGTAGGAGGTTGGATTGGCCTTACTAAAGAAGCGTTGCCATATATCCGTAGGAGGTTGGATTGGCCTTACTAAAGAAGCGTTGCCATATAGCCGTAGGAGGTTGGATTGGCGTTCTGAAGAAGCGTTGCCATATAGCCGTAGGAGGTTGGATTGGCGTTCTGAAGAAGCGTTGCCATATATCCGTAGGAGGTTGGATTGGCGTTCACGAAGAAGCGTTGCCATATAGCCGTAGGAGGTTGGATTGGCGTTCACGAAGAAGCGTTGCCATATATCCGTAGGAGGTTGGATTGGCGTTCACGAAGAAGCGTTGCCATATAGCCGTAGGAGGTTGGATTGGCCTTACTAAAGAAGCGTTGCCATATATCCGTAGGAGGTTGGATTGGCCTTACTAAAGAAGCGTTGCCATATATCCGTAGGAGGTTGGATTGGCCTTACTAAAGAAGCGTTGCCATATAGCCGTAGGAGGTTGGATTGGCGTTCTGAAGAAGCGTTGCCATATAGCCGTAGGAGGTTGGATTGGCGTTCACGAAGAAGCGTTGCCATATATCCGTAGGAGGTTGGATTGGCCTTACTAAAGAAGCGTTGCCATATATCCGTAGGAGGTTGGATTGGCCTTACTAAAGAAGCGTTGCCATATATCCGTAGGAGGTTGGATTGGCGTTCTGAAGAAGCGTTGCCATATATCCGTAGGAGGTTGGATTGGCCTTACTAAAGAAGCGTTGCCATATAGCCGTAGGAGGTTGGATTGGCCTTACTAAAGAAGCGTTGCCATATATCCGTAGGAGGTTGGATTGGCCTTACTAAAGAAGCGTTGCCATATAGCCGTAGGAGGTTGGATTGGCGTTCACGAAGAAGCGTTGCCATATAGCCGTAGGAGGTTGGATTGGCGTTCTGAACAAGCGTTGCCATATAGCCGTAGGAGGTTGGATTGACGTTCCTGAAGAAGCGTTGCCATATATCCGTAGGAGGTTGGATTGGCCTTACTAAAGAAGCGTTGCCATAGCCGTAGGAAGCTGGTTTGGCATTCTGAAGAAGCGTTGCCATAGCAGTAGGAGGCTGTGTTGATGGTTCCACTCGATGAGATTCAAAGAGTGTTGAACTGCTATAGCAGTAAAGTTGTTAGTAGGCAGAGGGATGCGCTATACCAAAGGCATTGAAGCGTACATGGGCTTGATAAGACTTTCGCAATGGCGAGAGTATCCTTTTCCTTTGATCAAGAGGATTGCTCCGTCTCATTCTCATCATCAGAGGATTATCCCATCTTGTTAACATCATCTTCAAGCTTGACCACAGATCATATTGATTGAATCTCTCAATGGATTTCTCAACAATTTCTACATACTCAATTAGATCTTTCCACGAATTACCCTAGACAGCACCCATGTGGGCTTCCATTCAGCTGAGAAAATTGTGCCGGCATGTCTAGAGCAACATCGGCAATGACATGTCTTGGCATTGTAAGAACAGGTTTCAAAACCGTTCAATGTAATCTCTAACCAAATTATTTTTCTCTATTTTCCTGAAAGGAGCCTGGTCATTATTACATCAGATTGGTCCTTGTGGGATTGGAACAAGAATTGTGATTCCAAGTCAGCCCAGGATTTGATCGATCCTTCGGCCAGATTCTAGAACAAGTCAAAGGCTACCCCCTGAAGGGTACTGATAAAAAGACTCACCTTGATAGCATCATTCCGCATGACATTCCCAGTCTATTGATAAAAATAGTATATGTGTTGGTAAGGGGAACCTTTGCCATCGAACATGTATAATGTCGACGGCTTAAACTTCATCGGATAGGGAATAGAGTCTCACGTGGTGGAATAAGATCGAGTGATCTTAACCTTCAGCTCGGTCCTCAGTGTAAGAGCGTTGAGCTAGTTTTGGAGGCTTTTGAATATTTTTAATTTATGACTTGTCTTCCGTGGACTAGATGTCTTAGACTCCGATCGAGAGGAGAAGACATATTCTTGATGCGACAACTCCTTGTCGAGGGAGATGTCAACTGGCCGCTTCCCTTTTGAAGTGCTCGCAGGGGGCTGAGAAGTAAGCAGCAGTTGTTGAAGTATATTTTCAAATCGCTCGAAGCGCTAGTCGGATGCCTTCTTTTGGGCATCAATTCGGCGACTAAGGTCATTGATGGCCTCTCTGTCTGCCATGTTGACAGTCCACTCCCACCCTTGACTTGAGCTAGGAGTTATGTTTGGCACTATGGCTGAGATAGCGTCACTAGCAAAAGAATGATCCGCCTAGAAAGAAGTTCGTTGAACAAGCGACCTCAAAACAGAGTAGTCAAAGGGGATAGCTACCCCCTATCTCACTCAAGTGCGACAATAGACACCATCGGCCTCAGAAAGTATACTCCTAATGGCAAGAGAATAATCTATAATTGACTTGCTATCACCATCTTCTTGGGTTACATGGTCATGTTAACCGTGAACTCTAGGGGGTCAAGGTCGAAAGTCGCCTTGCTCTTGCGAGATCGCTGTCGCCACTTGCTCCTAAACTCTGTAGGTTTGGGGAATGGGTTAATACAGGGAACACCGACTCTTTGACAAATGGAGACTTACACAGGCAATTTAGTTGAACTGCCAATACTATCTCCTTTAGGGCCGAGCAATGTTGACATTGTTGTGCCCTCTTTTAAGAGAGGAACTTCCTGAAGTCAGAGGGAGTATCAACTTGACTATTGATGCGGCTGTCACTCTTCTTGAAAGTAACTTCGCCGGGCTAGCTTTTGGCTTTAGAATATAGCCTAAGATGACTTTGCTTTGACCTACTAATGTGGTCAATTTTAACTTTATCACAAGTCTGAACTTGTGATTGAGATTGAGAATTGCCATGGGCAATAGTTTTCCCTTTCGAGAATTTGATTGAAGGGTAACCTCCATTTTTGGCTTCTTTTAAGAAAGCACAATGAGCATTGCAAGACACTTTAAAGTAAACCCCTAGAGGGGTTATGGACTGAAGTTCAAATTTAAGAGATGTTTGAACATCCTAACCTTCGCTTAGGGCGAGGGTCGCTAAGACCTCGCTCAGGGCAAAGCTCATTTTGCCTCCAGTGACATGAGGCTGCTTTCGGTGAGGCTCGCTTCGCTTTGGGTGAAGCTAGGGTTGTCTTTGCTTTGGGTGAAGTTCGCTCCGCCTGCAGTGCCTCTAGCGAAGCTGGGGCTATCTTCGGCGAGGCTTGCTTTGATGTGGGCAAAGCTCGGGTCTGAACCCGATCTTGAACTTTGATAACTTTTATGGTAGCTTTTGGTCGTGGCCATGGATGACTTGTTAGAGTAAATAAATTCCTCAAATTTTACTTGGTCGAATTCAATGACCAACGATTTAGCAAAAGACCCTAAGGCCTTAGCCTCGGACTGCTACATAATCTTCTCGTCGGTTGAGAAGGAAGTCCCCAGAAGAGTCGCCATCCTATTTCGGGTCTTAAAATTATAATTGACTCAAGATTATAATTTTAAGATTATAAAAGAAATAATAAATTTTTTTAAGGCTGGATTCTTTTTCGTGTGCCGATGGAGCGTCGATCTCGTACTCCATTGACGGTCCAAGCAGTAGATGATGGGTCTTTTGCTGAATGATGATCTTTGTGTAAATAGATTATTATTTACTTAAAGATATACTAACAAATCCTTTCTCATAAGGAGTGTTGATTAATCTAGATTGCTAGCTAAAGAAAATGAATCCTTTCTCACAAGGATCGTTGATCGGGCTAAATGATTAATCGATGAGAATGATCTATGAAGATCAATAAGAATGGAGGAGGGACGGGCTCTTTATCGACGTAGCCTCTGAATCTCTCTCTCTCTCTCTCTCTCTCTCTCTCTCTCTCCCCTCAAATGGCAAAAAGCCTAGCCACAAACAATACTGGCCCCAAGATCTTTCCTCCATGTCCTTTGTGTTGATCATGCTTATTTATAGGCTTGGGAGCATTAAGTGGGTGAGTTAGTGGGCCTTAACTCCCCTTAAATGGGTGAGTTAGTGGTCATTAACTCCCCTTAAATGGGTGAGTTAATGGAATGAACTGTTTCCTTAAAGTAGCTTCTAAAAAAGGCTATATGCGAGGTTCGTCAATAACGGGCACGGGTGAAGTTCGTTGACCGAACTTTACTAGAATATGGGTAGCCCATTATCTTTAGAACATGGATGATATGGCCCACGTGGGCTATTGGGCAAAGGTCGCTTGGGCGAGCTTCGCTGCGACTTGGGCGAGCTTCATTACATCGTGCACATGGACTATTTGGGCGAAGTTCATTTTGGGAGAACTTCACTTAAAGCTTCACTTTGACTTGATCTTGAGAGTGAGCTTCATTATGACTTGGGTGACTTTCGCTATTGCTTGGGTGAGCTTTGCTATGGGCTTGTGCTTAGGTCATTTTGATCTGATTCAGTGTTTGGTCCATAGGCGGCAGCTTCTTGGGCTCAACTATCAGACTTGTGCCGAGTATCGATTCAGTCCTCTCGTGACTCAAGAGATCAACTGTATGTGGAAGAGGCCTATATATTTTGACTGTCTACAGTAACTATCACCACGCTCCTCCTTTTCAAGTCTTTTAACTAAACTCCATCGACGTGCATCGAATCTCCCTTCAAACTCCTCGCAGATGCACCAACTTTATGTGTTTTTAGAATAAGTTTGATTTTTCAAGCAAGCTAATTGATACTCATATAACAAATTTGCTGCTGAGAGGCATATGCTTTTTGCTGTAGCTAACTCCTTGTCCACCCTCACTTGGTTTCTATATATTATGCTTATATGCTCCAATGAGTCATTACGAAAATTTCTTCCCCATGAATGATCGGCAGATTTAGGATAGGACATTCATGACGAACTAGTATCTGACATTTCATGGGCTACGCATAAATTAGTCTAGAAATTTAGGTAAGAAAATATCCCCGTTGTCTAATGCCCCAAATTTGTCAAAAATGAAAGAAGGTCAATAAGGAAAGTTATGGTCTTTCTTGGCCAACACTTTTCTTTGTGGTCAAGAAAAGATATTTCTTGCACAAAGACCAAGAGTTTTGCTATAAATAGCAAGCCATGGTGAGCATCTAATAGTGTGAGTGAAAATATACACACAGATTTTTTCAGAGAGAAAAAGCCTTAAGTATGTGAGAATATTTTGTTGTGAGGAAACCTTAATGAGTAGTGTGATTGAATTCAAGAGTGTTGAGCAAAAGAGTGTCTCATATTCTTGTAATACAGTGTTTTGAGTTAGTGGATTATTCTATTTGGAAATGTTGACGTAGGCTATTGCGAGAGCGGAACCACGTAAAATACTATTGTGTTCTTGTGTGTGCTTTAAGCATGTGGGTGTTAGTGCATGTGCTTATTGTTTGAGTGTTAACTTGGAGGTGTCCGATCCTATTACCATCCCCCTAATACTGTATATGTACGGATTATTTTATAAACAAGGGTGTTTGTGTAATTATGTAATATATATCGTGATATAAATATAGAAGAGGGCATCCCATCTAAGGCATGTCGACTCTGTCCAACCGAGAATCTCTTTTCTCCTCTCTCAATATTTCTTATGGTATCAGAGCACAGTTTAAAACCCTAGAAATTGACTACACTCAATCGAATTCTTCAGGAATCAAAAAGTATTTTTCGAAGGAACATGGCCTCCTCAACAACCCCGTCGACCTCAACATCCACTATGATGTCAACACCCACGCTCTCCTCTACATCTTCGGCTACATCCATACTAATAATCTCCTTGATAACTTTGACCAAGACCTCCTCAACAAGTTCAGTGACATCCTCTCCAGCAACCAAAATCACAATTGAACCCACGACACTGTCAGTTGAAGAATCAAGCTTTGTTCATTCTAATTTTAGTTTTCAGCAATTATCACTCCCCTTTACTTTAGCAATTATTTTCAACCTCAGTCTCACCGACATAGACTCCCTCTCAACCAATGGTAACGTGTAATACACAGGAAATAGGGACCAATCAGATAGCTTATGGCTTACATGCTTTGAATTTGTCAAGAGGATCTAGCATCAATAACTTTGGCAATGGTGGGTTCATATCATCATAACTCAATCGTCCTATTTTCATTCTCTTTGGCGGCATCGAAGGTCACAAATTTAGTTATTGTCAAGTTAACCACTATTGAAGCTTACCTAACTTGGAAAATATAGTTCACCACCTTATTTGATATCTCACAACTTACGTGGTTTTGTTGATGGTTCATGCCCTACACCACCCATGTGTGTTGAAAATCTCACAAATCGACAACTCAACCCTAATTATGTTACATGGATTTAGGTAAATCAAAGTCTTAGTTCTTGGTTGTTTGGCACCTTGTCTCGAGTATTAGTAGAAATCTATAAGTTGGCACACTCTTATCAAATTGGGATCATCTACGAAATTGATTCCTTACTAGTAGTTTAGCTTGTGCTATGTAACTAAAATATATGATCATCAATACCAAGACCAAAAAATTAGTCTATGGAAAATTACTTACAAGATATCAAAATTATAGCTGATTCTCTTGTTGCAATCAATTCTCCTGTCAATGATACAACACACCCTATTTGGTCTTAATAGTGATTATGAAATCTGTATCTAAGAGCCATATTTTCTTTGGTGGTGTAAGCTACAATATCAGAATGGACATTCTTTCACTCTTATAATTTGTTGAAGGTCAGCTACCTATGAGATACCTGAGCATTCCTCTTGCATTCAAGGCTCTTTCTTCAAGTGAATGTGGCGTTTTGATTGAGAGAATTGGGAAAATGGTTAGTAATTGGACCTCTAAGCTCCTCTCATTTGTTGAAAGATTGCAGCTTATCAAATTAGTCATATATAGCATGGAGATTTATTGGGATGTTATATTTATACTACCTAAAAAATTTATCGAGGGTGTTGAACAAGTATGCAAAGATTTTCTTTGGTCAGCTGAGGCTAACAATCACAAAAAAGCTAAAGTGGCTTGAGCAAAGATTTACTCTTCTAAGAATTATGGTGGATTAGGTCTTCAAGATATGAGTATTTTCGATGTAGCCCTCATGCTCAAACATATGGTCTGTGACAAAATAAACTGATTCTATGTGGGTTCGATGGGTGCATGGATATTACTTGAAGGCTCAAGACTTTTGAAGCATTGTCATTAAACCTCGGTTCTCTTGGCACTTGAAGCTTCTTAAAATTAGGGGTAAGGCATTACAATGTGTTAATTCTAATGATTCAATTGGATTGGAGAGAAAGTTGCATTCACAACTTCAGCTGCATACAGAACACTTGCTACTGCAAATAGCAGACACGCATGGACTAAATTGGTATGGAGCAAATATTATCTTTCAAAGCACTCTTTCATTTTTGGGTTGCTTGTCTTGATAGATTGCCAACTAAGCATAGACTTATGAGTATTGGTGATTGATGAAGATGCATTTTCTGCATAGCTAAAACTGAAACTAGAGATCATTTATTCTTCAAATGTTGTTTTGTGCTGCAATATGGAAACATATCATGACTTTTGTTTAGGTTATTGACATTCCAACTTGCTGGAGTGAAGCTATTAACTACAGGCAAAAGGTCTCTCAAGAGAAGTTCATCCATTACCTGCATCAAGAAGGTAGTTGCTGCATCCTGTGTGTATCACAGTTAGAAGATCATAAATACTATTATTTTCTAGCAAAGGAGTGTCCAGATTGAAGATTGTTTGAAGGATATGTTTTTGAGATCAAACTCTTATGCTTACAAAGCTCAGAGTTAGCAGAACTAGCTGGACTTGGTGTGAGGCTATGTGCATTAGACCCACCTTTATTGCCAGGAGATCATATTAGCTGCTGTTTTATTGTTAATAAGATGTGAACCAAGAGCTTTTGACAGTTTTATGTATAGTTTTGGCTAGTTTTCTTTTGAGAGATCAGCTTGCGAAAATTATTACTCAAGCTTGTATTATATATAAATAGTTTTGATTTTCAGATTTTCATACTGGTAATAAGATTTACTTACTTACCAAAGAAAAATAGTGATTATGAATCTTGGATAACGGCCATAAGATATTTTGGTGGCACTGTTACATTTGATGGTTTGAGGTCCAAACTTATTCTGCATGAATAAAGGGTTCATATCTAAAAGTGATCTCAATGTTAGTCAATATCAGGCCCTTGCAACGGGCACCACAACATTAGGCGACGGGTCTACTATACCTGTCACCACTTCAGCTTCCCAAACTTAAGTGACTTCAGGCGGGAATCAACACCATCAACCGAGCAGCACTTGGAGAGGTCGAGGCACATGGAGAGGTGGTCGAGGCTATAGTTTTCAATGAGGTAGAGGTTGAAACAATTATGGTGGACGGGGATATCAAAATTAACAAGCGTATGGATATCAAAATTAGCAACAAAATTAACCGAATCGTCCTCCAAACCGGGGTTCTTTCATGAATCAAGCAAATGGTATATCTTCTTTAATTATTTTGATGTTTCTAACACTATTATTCCTTCTAGTTCATTGAATTTTTCACATAATTCTTCGTCTAATGGAATTTCGGGGTCTTGACCAACCATAGTTATTTGTCAACTTTGTTTTAGTATAGGTCACACTACACCTCTTGCCCTCGTCATTTTCCCAAAGGTGGAATGCTTAATTTTATCCAAAATACATTTTTGCTCCGTTCTTTGCTACTATGTCTAATGGTGATGCTAATGAGGCCCTGCGGTAACCGATTCATTGCATCCTCTCACATGACACCTGTTGGGGTATGCTATCTTGTTCATCTCCACCTTGGTCAAACTAAAGTTCTAGTAGGAAATGACAACCTTTTACCTATTGCTAATATTGGTGATGTGCATTTAAATTCTTCCGTCAAAAACATTCATCTCAAATCGGTTTACCATGTACCTCATTTAAAACATAATTTAATTTTGGTAAAAGATTATGTGATGATAATAATTAAGTGGTTAATTTTGATTCCTCTTACGTCCATGTTAAGGACAAAACAACGGGGAAGGTTCTTCTTCAGCGTACTAGTAGGAATGAATTCTATCCTCTTTATTCAACCATCGCCTCTAAGTTTGCACCATCTTAGTTTCGTTGAGAGATACTAATACATTGGCATCGTCGGTTAGGTCATTGTGGTAATATAGTCTTTGATAAGGTTGAGTCAAATAAGGCTATTATGACTAGGAAAATCACATCGGTTGAGAATAAATGTATTTCTTCTAAACTGGAAAAATCACATCGATTGCCTTTTAGTGAAATTGAGCATTGTTATAATACTCCTTAATATTTGATGTATTCGATGGTTGGCAATCACTGTTTTATCTAATTTGGATTATCGATATTATATTTGTTTTGTTAACAATTACACTCATTTCTTGGTTATATCCTATGAAAAATAAATCTAAGGTTTTAATCATTTTTATAATTTTTAAAAATTAGTTTAAAACATGTTTAACATTAAATTTTGAATGTTTCAAAGTGATGCTAGAAAAGAATTTGAAAATAATTCTTCGAACAATATTTTTCTAAATAATAGTATTTATTTTCACAAATCTTGTCCCGATACTCCTCAACAAAATGGAGTGGTGGAGAGAAAACATCGACATATTATTTTGATGGCACGAACCTTTTAGTTGATGCTAAAATGCCATCTCGAGTTTTGGATAGATGCGATCATACTCCTCAACAAAATGGAGCGGAGAGAGAAAACATCAACACATTATTGAGATGGCCGAAACTTTTTATTGATGCTAAAATATCATCTCAGTTTGGGTAGATCAGGTCTACACGCAATCTTTGTGATAAATAGATTACCCACTCTTCTTTTAGATGGTATTTCTCCTTTTGAAAACTTTTCAAAAGCCACAAAAGTACAACTTTCTCACAGTTTTTGGTCGTGAATTTTTCCTATATTCCTAATCATCGGCAAATGTCAAAATAAATTTCAGCCATGATCCAAATGTTGTACTTTCTTGGGATATGCTCCTCACTATAAAGGTTACGGTGCTTTGATCCTATTACTCAATGTGTGTATGTTAGTCATCATGTTCATTTTATGAGTCCAACTTTCCCTATTCGATATTGTTGTTGACCGGTCATTTGATATTTCTCCTCTTCTTTTAGTCATTACTTCCACGTTAAATTCTACATGGTTCAATCAATTGTCAACACCTTCCCTAGTGAATCATATTTAGCCAATCTCCTTAGTTTTCTTCTGACAATACCCAAGCCCTCTTTCACCACACGATCTGGCCCATCTTCTCTTTACTGAGCCCCGAGCCAAGACTCTAGCTCTTCCTCACTCGTCCATCCATCTAGTGTCCATCCATCTTTGAAAATTGCAATAACTCCCACATCGCTTCCCATGGCATTAAATTCGGCTGACCCCCGTGCGGTAGCCCACATCCATGTCTAGCAACCCCTCATCACCCCCGCCTTATCGATAATCCCCTTGCGGAGACCACTTCATCCCTGGCTGTGCGGATCGCACCTCATATCTCCCTTGGACATTCATCTCATGCAAACTAGATCAAAATCGGGCATTACCAAACCACGTAGCATCGTGGGTTACACACCACTCTTTTAGACATTGAACCCACTAGTTTTACACAAGCTACCAAAGATCCCAAATGGAAACAAATAATGGTAGAAGAATTTAATGTACTCATTAATAATAGCACATGAAAATTGGTCCTATCTCCGAAAGGAAAATTTTGGTTGGTTGTAAGTGGATTTATAAAATAAAGTATAAATTGGATGGAGTGCATTGAAAAGTACAAAGCTAGATTAGTTGCTCGGGGTTTTCATTAGCAAGAAGGCATTGATTTTCATGAGACTTTTAGTCCTCTTGTTAAACCGACCACTATTCATCTTGTTCTTTCTTTACTATCTCCATTGGTTGGATTATTCAACAACTTGATGTTAACAATGCATTTCTACATGGTTATCTTACTAAAGAAGTACAAATAAAATAACCTATGGCTTTGTTCATCCTCATTTTCTAAATCATGCGTTACAAATTAAACAAGACTATTTATGGTCTCAAACAAGCTCCTCGTGCACGATTTCATTGATTCATTTTCTTCTCTCTTTTGGTTTTCATTGTAGCCAGCGGATACATCCGTGTTTATATATCGGAGGGTTCAAATATTCTCATTCTTCTTTTGTATATTGATGAAGTTCTTACAGGAAACACACCTTCTCTTATTTGTCAATTTATTCATTTATTGTCTACTCAATTTGATGAAAGATCTTAGTGACATTTATATTTTTGAGCGTTTAAGTTGTTCGTAAATCCAATCACATTTTCTTGTCACAACTTAAATATGTTAAGGACATTTAACAAAATTTCACCTTCACACTCTTAAACCTATTAGGTACTCCATTAATGGCTAAGATCACATTATCTCTTCGATGGAGAGTTATTAGCGAATTCATCGAATATAGGAGCATGGTAGGTGCTTTACAATATGTTACACCGACAAGGCCTAATATTGCTACATTGTTCATGTTGTATCTCGGTTTACGCATGCACCTTATACTACTCATCTACATGTTGTGAAAAGAATATACATGTACTTGCGGTGCACACCGGATCATAGTTTATCACTTCATGAGCAGCAGTCCATCACTTGTCATGGCATACTTTGATGTAGATTGGGCGAGGTTATTCCGATAGTTCTTGATCCACCTCTGGTTATCGCGATCTTTGTCGATTCGAATCTAATTTCCTAGCACTCTAAAAGCAACAAAGCTGTTTCCAAGTATTAAACTTTAGCATATACTATTCTTTGAAACTATGTGGATTCGATATGTCTTGGCGGAGCTTGGCATTGTTCTTGACATCCTGTTACACTATTTTGTGATAATATTAGTGTCACTTACATCACCGCAAACCCTGTTCTTCATGATAACAGCAAACACACAAAGGTTGATTATCACTTTGTTTGGGAAAGGGTTACTCATGGTTTACTTGTTCCATATGTTCCTACTTGTCTCCAATTGTCGATATATTTACCAAAAGTTTGTCAGATCAGCAGTTCCGACCTTTGAAATTCAATTTATTAGTTCATCCGTCCGATCAGTTGAGGATACTTTATATGTACATGTATTTATAAACAAGGGCATTTGTGCAATTAGGTAATATATTGTGATATGAATATAGAAGAGGGCATCCTATCTTGGGCATGTCGACTTTGTTCAACCGAGAATCCCCTCCTCCCCACACACACACACACAAACCAATAAAAAAGTAAAATGGCAGATACTAATAAAGGGCCCAAAAATAATATGGCTATCTTTGAGAGAACGTACTAGTGGGCCTCCAAATACAACCCACTAACATAATGAAATAACCTACTAAGTTGATAGCTAAGCAAATATCAGTAGAGTAAATGATAATGACACTAATTAGTAACAAGTCGATCAAATTAGTACATGTTCTGTATTCAGCATGTGCTATTTAATTTCATAGTATAGAATGATTTATAGATTGTTAAAAGTGTTATTTTTCTTTCTTACAACTTATTATCAGAGATTTTTTTCCCAATAGCTTTTTCAGTAAGACGTCAATAGAAGTAACTTTATTTTTCCAACTCTTAGACATGATATTGGAGTTACATTCTTTCTTCTATCAGAGATCTGCTTATTTGAATTCCAACATCATCTTCAACCATTTTCTCTTGACAACTTCAACATCATGCACCAACTTTATGTGTTTTAGAATAAGTTTGATTTTTCAAGCAAGCTAATTGATACTCATATAACAAATTTGCTGCTGAGAGGCATATGCTTTTGCTGTAGCTAACTCCTTGTCCACCCTCACTTGGTTTCTATATATTATGCTTATATGCTCCAATGAGTCATTACGAAAATTTCTTCCCCATGAATGATCGGCAGATTTAGGATAGGACATTCATGACGAACTAGTATCTGACATTTCATGGGCTACATAAATTAGTCTAGAAATTTAGGTAAGAAAATATCCCCGTTGTCTAATGCCCCAAATTTGTCAAAAATGAAAGAAGGTCAATAAGGAAAGTTATGGTCTTTCTTGGCCAACACTTTTCTTTGTGGTCAAGAAAAGATATTTCTTGCACAAAGACCAAGAGTTTTGCTATAAATAGCAAGCCATGGTGAGCATCTAATAGTGTGAGTGAAAATATACACACAGATTTTTTCAGAGAGAAAAAGCCTTAAGTATGTGAGAATATTTTGTTGTGAGGAAACCTTAATGAGTAGTGTGATTGAATTCAAGAGTGTTGAGCAAAAGAGTGTCTCATATTCTTGTAATACAGTGTTTTGAGTTAGTGGATTATTCTATTTGGAAATGTTGACGTAGGCTATTGCGAGAGCGGAACCACGTAAAATACTATTGTGTTCTTGTGTGTGCTTTAAGCATGTGGGTGTTAGTGCATGTGCTTATTGTTTGAGTGTTAACTTGGAGGTGTCCGATCCTATTACCATCCCCCTAATACTGTATATGTACGGATTATTTTATAAACAAGGGTGTTTGTGTAATTATGTAATATATATCGTGATATAAATATAGAAGAGGGCATCCCATCTAAGGCATGTCGACTCTGTCCAACCGAGAATCTCTTTTCTCCTCTCTCAATATTTCTTATGGTATCAGAGCACAGTTTAAAACCCTAGAAATTGACTACACTCAATCGAATTCTTCAGGAATCAAAAAGTATTTTTCGAAGGAACATGGCCTCCTCAACAACCCCGTCGACCTCAACATCCACTATGATGTCAACACCCACGCTCTCCTCTACATCTTCGGCTACATCCATACTAATAATCTCCTTGATAACTTTGACCAAGACCTCCTCAACAAGTTCAGTGACATCCTCTCCAGCAACCAAAATCACAATTGAACCCACGACACTGTCAGTTGAAGAATCAAGCTTTGTTCATTCTAATTTTAGTTTTCAGCAATTATCACTCCCCTTTACTTTAGCAATTATTTTCAACCTCAGTCTCACCGACATAGACTCCCTCTCAACCAATGGTAACGTGTAATACACAGGAAATAGGGACCAATCAGATAGCTTATGGCTTACATGCTTTGAATTTGTCAAGAGGATCTAGCATCAATAACTTTGGCAATGGTGGGTTCATATCATCATAACTCAATCGTCCTATTTTCATTCTCTTTGGCGGCATCGAAGGTCACAAATTTAGTTATTGTCAAGTTAACCACTATTGAAGCTTACCTAACTTGGAAAATATAGTTCACCACCTTATTTGATATCTCACAACTTACGTGGTTTTGTTGATGGTTCATGCCCTACACCACCCATGTGTGTTGAAAATCTCACAAATCGACAACTCAACCCTAATTATGTTACATGGATTTAGGTAAATCAAAGTCTTAGTTCTTGGTTGTTTGGCACCTTGTCTCGAGTATTAGTAGAAATCTATAAGTTGGCACACTCTTATCAAATTGGGATCATCTACGAAATTGATTCCTTACTAGTAGTTTAGCTTGTGCTATGTAACTAAAATATATGATCATCAATACCAAGACCAAAAAATTAGTCTATGGAAAATTACTTACAAGATATCAAAATTATAGCTGATTCTCTTGTTGCAATCAATTCTCCTGTCAATGATACAACACACCCTATTTGGTCTTAATAGTGATTATGAAATCTGTATCTAAGAGCCATATTTTCTTTGGTGGTGTAAGCTACAATATCAGAATGGACATTCTTTCACTCTTATAATTTGTTGAAGGTCAGCTACCTATGAGATACCTGAGCATTCCTCTTGCATTCAAGGCTCTTTCTTCAAGTGAATGTGGCGTTTTGATTGAGAGAATTGGGAAAATGGTTAGTAATTGGACCTCTAAGCTCCTCTCATTTGTTGAAAGATTGCAGCTTATCAAATTAGTCATATATAGCATGGAGATTTATTGGGATGTTATATTTATACTACCTAAAAATTTATCGAGGGTGTTGAACAAGTATGCAAAGATTTTCTTTGGTCAGCTGAGGCTAACAATCACAAAAAAGCTAAAGTGGCTTGAGCAAAGATTTACTCTTCTAAGAATTATGGTGGATTAGGTCTTCAAGATATGAGTATTTTCGATGTAGCCCTCATGCTCAAACATATGGTCTGTGACAAAATAAACTGATTCTATGTGGGTTCGATGGGTGCATGGATATTACTTGAAGGCTCAAGACTTTTGAAGCATTGTCATTAAACCTCGGTTCTCTTGGCACTTGAAGCTTCTTAAAATTAGGGGTAAGGCATTACAATGTGTTAATTCTAATGATTCAATTGGATTGGAGAGAAAGTTGCATTCACAACTTCAGCTGCATACAGAACACTTGCTACTGCAAATAGCAGACACGCATGGACTAAATTGGTATGGAGCAAATATTATCTTTCAAAGCACTCTTTCATTTTTGGGTTGCTTGTCTTGATAGATTGCCAACTAAGCATAGACTTATGAGTATTGGTGATTGATGAAGATGCATTTTCTGCATAGCTAAAACTGAAACTAGAGATCATTTATTCTTCAAATGTTGTTTTGTGCTGCAATATGGAAACATATCATGACTTTTGTTTAGGTTATTGACATTCCAACTTGCTGGAGTGAAGCTATTAACTACAGGCAAAAGGTCTCTCAAGAGAAGTTCATCCATTACCTGCATCAAGAAGGTAGTTGCTGCATCCTGTGTGTATCACAGTTAGAAGATCATAAATACTATTATTTTCTAGCAAAGGAGTGTCCAGATTGAAGATTGTTTGAAGGATATGTTTTTGAGATCAAACTCTTATGCTTACAAAGCTCAGAGTTAGCAGAACTAGCTGGACTTGGTGTGAGGCTATGTGCATTAGACCCACCTTTATTGCCAGGAGATCATATTAGCTGCTGTTTTATTGTTAATAAGATGTGAACCAAGAGCTTTTGACAGTTTTATGTATAGTTTTGGCTAGTTTTCTTTTGAGAGATCAGCTTGCGAAAATTATTACTCAAGCTTGTATTATATATAAATAGTTTTGATTTTCAGATTTTCATACTGGTAATAAGATTTACTTACTTACCAAAGAAAAATAGTGATTATGAATCTTGGATAACGGCCATAAGATATTTTGGTGGCACTGTTACATTTGATGGTTTGAGGTCCAAACTTATTCTGCATGAATAAAGGGTTCATATCTAAAAGTGATCTCAATGTTAGTCAATATCAGGCCCTTGCAACGGGCACCACAACATTAGGCGACGGGTCTACTATACCTGTCACCACTTCAGCTTCCCAAACTTAAGTGACTTCAGGCGGGAATCAACACCATCAACCGAGCAGCACTTGGAGAGGTCGAGGCACATGGAGAGGTGGTCGAGGCTATAGTTTTCAATGAGGTAGAGGTTGAAACAATTATGGTGGACGGGGATATCAAAATTAACAAGCGTATGGATATCAAAATTAGCAACAAAATTAACCGAATCGTCCTCCAAACCGGGGTTCTTTCATGAATCAAGCAAATGGTATATCTTCTTTAATTATTTTGATGTTTCTAACACTATTATTCCTTCTAGTTCATTGAATTTTTCACATAATTCTTCGTCTAATGGAATTTCGGGGTCTTGACCAACCATAGTTATTTGTCAACTTTGTTTTAGTATAGGTCACACTACACCTCTTGCCCTCGTCATTTTCCCAAAGGTGGAATGCTTAATTTTATCCAAAATACATTTTTGCTCCGTTCTTTGCTACTATGTCTAATGGTGATGCTAATGAGGCCCTGCGGTAACCGATTCATTGCATCCTCTCACATGACACCTGTTGGGGTATGCTATCTTGTTCATCTCCACCTTGGTCAAACTAAAGTTCTAGTAGGAAATGACAACCTTTTACCTATTGCTAATATTGGTGATGTGCATTTAAATTCTTCCGTCAAAACATTCATCTCAAATCGGTTTACCATGTACCTCATTTAAAACATAATTTAATTTTGGTAAAAGATTATGTGATGATAATAATTAAGTGGTTAATTTTGATTCCTCTTACGTCCATGTTAAGGACAAAACAACGGGGAAGGTTCTTCTTCAGCGTACTAGTAGGAATGAATTCTATCCTCTTTATTCAACCATCGCCTCTAAGTTTGCACCATCTTAGTTTCGTTGAGAGATACTAATACATTGGCATCGTCGGTTAGGTCATTGTGGTAATATAGTCTTTGATAAGGTTGAGTCAAATAAGGCTATTATGACTAGGAAAATCACATCGGTTGAGAATAAATGTATTTCTTCTAAACTGGAAAAATCACATCGATTGCCTTTTAGTGAAATTGAGCATTGTTATAATACTCCTTAATATTTGATGTATTCGATGGTTGGCAATCACTGTTTTATCTAATTTGGATTATCGATATTATATTTGTTTTGTTAACAATTACACTCATTTCTTGGTTATATCCTATGAAAAATAAATCTAAGGTTTTAATCATTTTTATAATTTTTAAAAATTAGTTTAAAACATGTTTAACATTAAATTTTGAATGTTTCAAAGTGATGCTAGAAAAGAATTTGAAAATAATTCTTCGAACAATATTTTTCTAAATAATAGTATTTATTTTCACAAATCTTGTCCCGATACTCCTCAACAAAATGGAGTGGTGGAGAGAAAACATCGACATATTATTTTGATGGCACGAACCTTTTAGTTGATGCTAAAATGCCATCTCGAGTTTTGGATAGATGCGATCATACTCCTCAACAAAATGGAGCGGAGAGAGAAAACATCAACACATTATTGAGATGGCCGAAACTTTTTATTGATGCTAAAATATCATCTCAGTTTGGGTAGATCAGGTCTACACGCAATCTTTGTGATAAATAGATTACCCACTCTTCTTTTAGATGGTATTTCTCCTTTTGAAAACTTTTCAAAAAGCCACAAAAGTACAACTTTCTCACAGTTTTTTGGCTGTGAATTTTTTCCTATATTCCTAATCATCGGCAAATGTCAAAATAAATTTCAGCCATGATCCAAATGTTGTACTTTCTTGGGATATGCTCCTCACTATAAAGGTTACGGTGCTTTGATCCTATTACTCAATGTGTGTATGTTAGTCATCATGTTCATTTTATGAGTCCAACTTTCCCTATTCGATATTGTTGTTGACCGGTCATTTGATATTTCTCCTCTTCTTTTAGTCATTACTTCCACGTTAAATTCTACATGGTTCAATCAATTGTCAACACCTTCCCTAGTGAATCATATTTAGCCAATCTCCTTAGTTTTCTTCTGACAATACCCAAGCCCTCTTTCACCACACGATCTGGCCCATCTTCTCTTTACTGAGCCCCGAGCCAAGACTCTAGCTCTTCCTCACTCGTCCATCCATCTAGTGTCCATCCATCTTTGAAAATTGCAATAACTCCCACATCGCTTCCCATGGCATTAAATTCGGCTGACCCCCGTGCGGTAGCCCACATCCATGTCTAGCAACCCCTCATCACCCCCGCCTTATCGATAATCCCCTTGCGGAGACCACTTCATCCCTGGCTGTGCGGATCGCACCTCATATCTCCCTTGGACATTCATCTCATGCAAACTAGATCAAAATCGGGCATTACCAAACCACGTAGCATCGTGGGTTACACACCACTCTTTTAGACATTGAACCCACTAGTTTTACACAAGCTACCAAAGATCCCAAATGGAAACAAATAATGGTAGAAGAATTTAATGTACTCATTAATAATAGCACATGAAAATTGGTCCTATCTCCGAAAGGAAAATTTTGGTTGGTTGTAAGTGGATTTATAAAATAAAGTATAAATTGGATGGAGTGCATTGAAAAGTACAAAGCTAGATTAGTTGCTCGGGGTTTTCATTAGCAAGAAGGCATTGATTTTCATGAGACTTTTAGTCCTCTTGTTAAACCGACCACTATTCATCTTGTTCTTTCTTTACTATCTCCATTGGTTGGATTATTCAACAACTTGATGTTAACAATGCATTTCTACATGGTTATCTTACTAAAGAAGTACAAATAAAATAACCTATGGCTTTGTTCATCCTCATTTTCTAAATCATGCGTTACAAATTAAACAAGACTATTTATGGTCTCAAACAAGCTCCTCGTGCACGATTTCATTGATTCATTTTCTTCTCTCTTTTGGTTTTCATTGTAGCCAGCGGATACATCCGTGTTTATATATCGGAGGGTTCAAATATTCTCATTCTTCTTTTGTATATTGATGAAGTTCTTACAGGAAACACACCTTCTCTTATTTGTCAATTTATTCATTTATTGTCTACTCAATTTGATGAAAGATCTTAGTGACATTTATATTTTTGAGCGTTTAAGTTGTTCGTAAATCCAATCACATTTTCTTGTCACAACTTAAATATGTTAAGGACATTTAACAAAATTTCACCTTCACACTCTTAAACCTATTAGGTACTCCATTAATGGCTAAGATCACATTATCTCTTCGATGGAGAGTTATTAGCGAATTCATCGAATATAGGAGCATGGTAGGTGCTTTACAATATGTTACACCGACAAGGCCTAATATTGCTACATTGTTCATGTTGTATCTCGGTTTACGCATGCACCTTATACTACTCATCTACATGTTGTGAAAAGAATATACATGTACTTGCGGTGCACACCGGATCATAGTTTATCACTTCATGAGCAGCAGTCCATCACTTGTCATGGCATACTTTGATGTAGATTGGGCGAGGTTATTCCGATAGTTCTTGATCCACCTCTGGTTATCGCGATCTTTGTCGATTCGAATCTAATTTCCTAGCACTCTAAAAGCAACAAAGCTGTTTCCAAGTATTAAACTTTAGCATATACTATTCTTTGAAACTATGTGGATTCGATATGTCTTGGCGGAGCTTGGCATTGTTCTTGACATCTGTTACACTATTTTGTGATAATATTAGTGTCACTTACATCACCGCAAACCCTGTTCTTCATGATAACAGCAAACACACAAAGGTTGATTATCACTTTGTTTGGGAAAGGGTTACTCATGGTTTACTTGTTCCATATGTTCCTACTTGTCTCCAATTGTCTGATATATTTACCAAAAGTTTGTCAGATCAGCAGTTCCGACCTTTGAAATTCAATTTATTAGTTCATCCGTCCGATCAGTTGAGGATACTTTATATGTACATGTATTTATAAACAAGGGCATTTGTGCAATTAGGTAATATATTGTGATATGAATATAGAAGAGGGCATCCTATCTTGGGCATGTCGACTTTGTTCAACCGAGAATCCCCTCCTCCCCACACACACACACACAAACCAATAAAAAAGTAAAATGGCAGATACTAATAAAGGGCCCAAAAATAATATGGCTATCTTTGAGAGAACGTACTAGTGGGCCTCCAAATACAACCCACTAACATAATGAAATAACCTACTAAGTTGATAGCTAAGCAAATATCAGTAGAGTAAATGATAATGACACTAATTAGTAACAAGTCGATCAAATTAGTACATGTTCTGTATTCAGCATGTGCTATTTAATTTCATAGTATAGAATGATTTATAGATTGTTAAAAGTGTTATTTTTCTTTCTTACAACTTATTATCAGAGATTTTTTTCCCAATAGCTTTTTCAGTAAGACGTCAATAGAAGTAACTTTATTTTTCCAACTCTTAGACATGATATTGGAGTTACATTCTTTCTTCTATCAGAGATCTGCTTATTTGAATTCCAACATCATCTTCAACCATTTTCTCTTGACAACTTCAACATCATGCGCCAACTCTATCCTCACCCTTTTGATCAAAGGTTTTTTTTTCCTCTTAAAGTGTCAACCCAAAAAAAAAAGTACATCAAAAGAACAGAACAAACTTTAAACCAAATTAATTAGTTAATACAATGAACTGGCCCATGTGTCCATCCTAATCAGACCCAAAAAAAGGAAAAAGAAAAAAAAAAGGAAAAGCAAAACAAAAATAAAAATGGTAACGCACTAAAATAGTTAATTAAAATTAGTTCTGATGTAGTCGGCCGTTACGAAAACAAAAAGGCGGGCTTTTTTTTTGTCATCTTATGATCTCTGTCCATATCCACCCACTGATGTAGTAAAGAACAGGGGTTTTATGACGTGGGGGCATATTCCGTGCGCTTTTGTGCACGTAAGAAAAGTGTCGACCCTTGCTAACTTAGAATCGTTCGAGAGCACGAGAAACCGTTACTTGTTGTCTCCTTTCAAACTTTTTTAAGATGCATAGGAAAGGAATCATACAAATTTTGGCTTCTTTATACTTGAATTCATCCGCGTGTAAGTGTAATGTTTTGATGCAAAAAAGGATAAGTAAAACTACAGGTAAGCCGCTTGTCAACTACTCCTCCATTATGCATGTTGGTGGAACTAATTTGACTAAAGTTCTGTTTGATAAAATCTAAATCAGAATTGAATCAATTTTTAGTTCAAAATTAATTAACTCTTAAACCATTTTAGTTCTAAACTAAGGATAGGTGTAGATTTAGGCCAAAATCGATTTAGGAGAAATTGTCAAACTGACCCTAGAATTTGCAGCAAAAAGAAAAGAAAAGTTAAATGATGGAGATATACTACAGAAAAATATTGTGCCTTTCCACTAAAGTATCACGATTTATACACATACATATAAATTATTTTGTATAATGATTCTCTTATTCTATTTTACTTCTTTATATTAAGGATATTTTTCCGACACTGTTAATAATGTGAGGATAACTTTTAGTAGTATATCAGGAAAGTTGCAAGCTCACAATATCTGCAATAAAAATAGTTTTATCAGCTTTTTAGAAGGCCCCTAATATTTCATAATAGTTTTGCCAAATTTACACTGGAAAATATGTATACAAGGAGATATATGCAATTTACTTTCATGCAATGTATTTAATTCTTGTATTTACTTTCTAGAATAGATTTTCCTTTTCTTTAATTCACCTTGAGGCTAGAACCCTCTTGGGAATTACCCTTTTCTAAGTGTGGAGCCAATATTTGTGGGATCCCTAGAGATTGTTTGAAACTAGCTAACAAATCCAACTCATTTTCATGAGATTGAGATAAGCTAAGTGGATCTACTCTAGATTCCTATATCTTTAATTAACCCTCCATACTTTACCTTCTTGATTTTGCACTTATCCTTATTTTCCATTTATTTGTTATTTTCTTTATTCTTGATTTTGATTTTCCTTTACTCTCCTCTCTCTCAATCTTGCTTTTTATTTTGCACTCTCAATCTCATATTCCCTCCATGTGCATATAATCTCAAACTTAGTTTTGTTATTATGTGCATATAACCACCACCACACTCTCAACTTTATTTTTCTCCTCTTTTGCACATAATCCACATCCACTCTCTTATCTCTCCACATCCACTTTCACCATTTTTATTTTCATTTTATTTGTACATAAACTCCTAATTGTCGCTACAAGATAATTTGAGAACCAAAACTTGAGAAAAACTCCCCCTACTTTCCCGTTCCTCGTGGGATCGATAATCTTTTATACTATAACTTGATAAAGGTTGTATACTTGCAACTAAGGTAATCACACAAAATTGCCCATCAAGTTTTTGGCGCCGTTGCCGGGGAACGGTGCATAAGTAGGATTTTCATTAAGTTTGGTTTTTATTTTGTGTGTTTTCTTTTGTGTAGGAACTTGGAGCTTGAAGATCAAGAGTTGAAGATTCAAGATTGAAGAATTGCCTCCAACGAGGCTTTGCATTGCTTTTGCGTGGGTAACTTCTCCATCTAGTATTTTCAATTCCACCCTTTAGATAGTTCATATACATTAGAGACAATTAGGATAAAAAATAAAAAATAAAAAATAAAAAATAAAAGGATTTTTTCAATTGTCTAATCTCTAATAAACTTCATTTCTTTTATTGTCGACCATAATAAAAAAATAAAAAATAAAAAGATTTTGTTTTTTTTTTGCATCCTTTTAGTTGCTTTTAATTCTTAGGGTTGCATTTCATATAATAGTAGGAATTCACCAAGTGATTTGAGCATCTTGATTTGACACACACTTGAAAATATCTTAAGGGCAAAACCCATTAATCAAGATAAGGTAAGGGATTTCATCACCCTTCCTTAGCCCAAAAATCACTAATTCCTCATTACACATACCAAGCCTCTTAAAATTGATTAGACGTTGGCCCCTAAGGATTCGAGCTCATTAAGGAACAATAATTTCTTAAGTGAACCGGTCCAAGTTTATTTGGATTAATTGGTGTCTAAGGCAAGGTTTAGGGTTATGCATCCAAAGGAAAGAGGTACTTAATTGATCTTTGATCTCCCTCTAGTACTATCCCACGGCTAATTACCCAAGTAAACTTTGATCTTTTCACTAAGGGAATTTTGGTTAGGAGCTGGTCTAAGTCAAGTTTAGGCTTAACACTAGAGTTAGGGTGATTGGAAAGTGATTGCCTTGATTTATTTTTAGTTAGTTTTACCTATTTTTTAATCATCTTCTTAACTTTTTCTCTTATCCTTTTTCAAATAAAAAAAATAAAAAATAAAAAAATTTTTTGGTGTATGCAAACTTGGGTTAGGGATAATACTAATCGCTTAATTCGCTTTGATTCATCTCTTGAACCAAACGAAATGACCAATACCAACCCACCTGTTCTTCAAGATGTTTGTTACCCCACTAGAAATGCAATCCCTCTTGCATAAAACTCCCCGAGGTAAATGGAACCAATTTTGAACTTCGACCGCATTTCATAAACATGCTTCCCAAATTCTTAGAGTCGAAACCAAGACGATACATCTTTATCTCCTAATTTGAAGAAGTTTGCCTCATGATCAAGATGAGGGACTTAACCAAGATGATCAAACTCCGATTTATTCCATTTGCCCTTAAGGACAAAGCAAAAAATGGTCAGATAGCTTGCCCATGATTCCATCTCAACTTGGGGTGAATTTGTGACGCTTTTCTCAAAAATTCTTTCCTATCCATAAAACAATCAAGCTTAGAGACAATTAGGATAAAAATAAAAATAAAAATAAAAATAAAAGGATTTTTTCAATTATCGAATCCCTAATAAACTTCATTTCTTTTATTATGCGACCATAATAAAAAAATAAAAAGATTTTGTTTTTTTTTTTGCATCCTTTTAGTTGCTTTTAATTCTTAGGGTTGCATTTCATATAATAGTAGGAATTCACCAAGTGATTTGAGCATCTTGATTTGACACACACTTGAAAATATCTTAAGGGCAAAACCCATTAATCAAGATAAGGTAAGGGATTTCATCACCCTTCCTTAGCCCAAAAATCACTAATTCCTCATTACACATACCAAGCCTCTTAAAATTGATTAGGCGTTGGCCCCTAAGGATTCGAGCTCATTAAGGAACAATAATTTCTTAAGTGAACCGGTCCAAGTTTATTTGGATTAATTGGTGTCTAAGGCAAGGTTTAGGGGTTGCGTAAAGGCTCGAAGGGAAAGAGGTACTTAATTGATCTTTGATCTCCCTCTAGTACTATCCTTACGGCTAATTACCCAAGTAAACTTTGATCTTTCACTAAGGGAATTTTTGGTTAGGAGTTGGTCTAAGTCAAGTTTAGGCTTAACACTAGAGTTAGGGTGATTGGAAAGTGATTGCCTTGATTTATTTTTAGTTAGTTTTACCTATTTTTTTAATCATCTTCTTAACTTTTCTCTTATCCTTTTTCAAATAAAAAAATAAAAATAAAAAAATTTTTTGGTGTATGCAAACTTGGGTTAGGGATAATACTAATCGTTTAATTCGTTTTGATTCATCTCTTGAACCAAACGAAATGACCAATACCAACCCACCTGTTCTTCAAGATGTTTGTTACCCCACTAGAAATGCAATCCCCTCTTGCATAAAACTCCCCGAGGTAAATGGAACCAATTTTGAACTTCGACCGCATTTCATAAACATGCTTCCCAAATTTTAGAGTCGAAACCAAGACGATACATCTTTATCTCCGAATTTGAAGAAGTTTGCCTCATGATCAAGATGAGGGACTTAACCGAAGATGCGATCAAACTCCGATTTATTCCATTTGCCCTTAAGGACAAAGCAAAAAATGGTCAGATAGCTTGCCCATGATTCCATCTCAACTTGGGGTGAATTTGTGACAGCTTTTCAAAAAATTCTTTCCTATCCATAAAACAATCAAGCTTAGAAACAGCATTCAAAATTTTAAAATTATCCCTGAGAACCTTTTTGGAAGTATTTTGACAAATTCAAAGATCTTCTTATCCAATGTCCTCACCATGGTCTTGAAAAGTGGCGATTATGCCAAATCATTTATGAAGGATTGGATTATTCTTCAAAAACTTCCTTAGAATCAATGTGTCAAGGGGATTTCATGAAGAAAAATGCCGATGAAGCTTGGGACTTTTTAGAGAGTTTATCCGAGAAAACCATGCAGTGGGAACATTGTGATGACCGTGTTTCATCGGTTCCCAACCCAAAACCAAATGGTCGTCCTTAGAAACGAACATAGCCTCTGAAGCAAAGATGGCGACAATCATGCGTAGGTTAGAAGCTTTAGAAGTCAAAGAACGAGCTCCAGCTCAAATCAACCAAGTTTCTACCTCAGGTTGTCATAACTGTCTGTCTCCATCTCATGTTTGGAGGAATGTCCTCTTTAGGATCGATCCATGGCTAGGTCGGATAATGCATTTGTCCATTAAATGATCCATTTTCTCCAACCTACAATCCAGGTTGGAGAAATCATCAAATTTTGCATGGAACCAGGGAAACTACTCCGGAAATCAAAATTTCACTCCCTCTTCAACCCAACAATTCTCTAGGGGCAATACAGTTCCTCTCAATTTTCAACAACCAAATCTGTCATTTCAAAATCAGTCTCCTCATCACCAATCTGCAAATCACACTCCTCAAATTGCGGATCATGATAAACGTCTTAATGTTCGGAAAGGGTCTAGATACTTTGATTAAAACCTCTACAGAGACCACGAACTTATTGACTCAAACATCAAACACGCTGAATTCCTTCATGCAATCAACCGGGCAAATCCTCACCTCCAACACTCAAGCCATAGCTAGGTTAGAAACCCAACTTGGTCAACTAGCTAATGCCATGAGTGAGAGAGAGAAAGGAACTTTTCCGAGTCAACCCGTGCCCAACCCGGGACACGGATCAAGTTCAACCTACAAGTCAAGTGAATGCAATCCATTCACTACGGTCGTAGACAGTCGATAATCGTTAGAATGCCTCTAAGTGAAACCCCGAACCGTAACAAATTCTCTCCTTCGAGAAATCACACCTTCCGATGACCTTAACCCGAACTGTAACTGAGTCTAATCAATTTAAACCAGCTTGTTCTACCCTGATAGACTCGTGCCTAGGAAGCACTCCTCTCGTGAGGAGAAAATTCTAGAGACTTTCAAGCGTGTTAAGGTCAACATTCCTCTTTAGATGTCATTGAACAAATTCCTTCTTATGCCAAATTTTTAAAGGAATTATGTACCAAAAGAGGCAAATAAATGTTCCAAAGAAAGTCTTTCTGCCGCCAATATCGCTGAAGTCCTCTCAAAGTCCGTACCATTAAAACATAAGGATCCGTGTTGTCCTACCATCCCATGTATCATTGGTAATACTCATATCGATAAGGCTTTTAGACTTAGGGGCCGTGTCAACTTGCTTCCTCAGATTCGATCTACCAACAACTAGGTGTCGGGAACTCAAGCCAACTAGATGCACACTTCGCTTAGTCGATAGATCTGTTAAGGTCCCTATGGGTGAAATAATGATGTATTGATAAAGGTTGGAGACTTTATTTTTCCCGTTGATTTCAGAGTCCTGGAAACACAACCCGCTTCCAATCCCAAAGGACGATACCGTGATCTTAGGAAGATCGTTCTTAGCCACTTCTAATGCTCTCATCAACTGTAGAACTGGTCACATGAAGTCGCTTTTGGGAATCGATCGCTGAATTTAATATTTTCAATCCAGAAATAATATTGATAAGCGACCTTCCAAATCAATTACATCCAAGAAAGTTTAATGTAAGTAGAGAATGAATCGACATTAGTTTTGAGGAAATCTTTCATGAGGAACTGGAAATCCTAAAAATTCGTGTTTTATTTTTCAAAATGAGGAAACTGTGTTGAATACATGCCTCTTAAATGCAACATTCAAGAACTCTTTTCGATGAGCTTAGATTTTGGAAGAGCAACCAAAATGTCAAATTTTTATTAATCAAAAATCTAAGTTCAAAATGCATAACACCAATAAACTCCGCCTTTAATTTGTCGCAAAACACATTGCAAACCATGGAATTTTCGAATTTGAGAACATCATTGATTATATCATCTTGAAATTGTTTAAATTTGGGTAGAATTTTCAAAGAATAAGGTAGGATTTAATATAGAATATGAGCTTCTCATGTTTTATCTTTTATTCTACATTTTTATTTTTGTCCCACAATAATAATAAAAGAATTTATTCTTCTCTCATGTGAGAGTTTCTTGTTCTTTTCAAAAAAAAAACATATGAAAAAAAAAGAAAAAAGAAAAAAAAAAAGAGAATAAATTTTGACTTCACCTTCTCATACCAAAGGTAATTACAGACTTTTGTCATTGTTCAAGTCGACCGAACAAATGTAAGTGCTTCCATGCTTATCTGTTTTACTTTGTGCATAATAGAATTTGCATTGAGGACAATGCAAAATTTAGGTGTGGGGTGGGAATTAGTCATTTTGCTCTTTATCTTAGTCATTTTTTCCTCTTCTTACCATTTTTTATGTCATTTTTTTCCTCTTCTCATAAAAAAAAGTCACTTGCTAACTTAATAGAGTTGATTAATAATTGATCAATTTGATAGAATTTAAGTCTTCTAATCCTTAGTTGGTTCTATACTCAAGTTTACCTTTTATGATAACTCCAAATAAATTTCTTAAGAAATGATTTTCAAAGTAATATACTTTACTTAAGTTGTAACTTAGATTTTAATTAAAGTAATGAAATTTTGCATGCCTAACTTAGAGTTGAAAATAATTTTTCAAGTTGTCTTGATCCAAATATTGTTCAGAATATATATACATATACACACATATATACTAACTTAATAAATAGAAGAAAAATTCTCTTAAAATCATTGGTGGTTCTATTTTACTAAGCCTAAGTTGACTGAGTAATTAAGCCCGAGGAGTATTTCTATGCTTAATGACCTAAGCCCAATTGGGTTGGGATTCATTGGCCCAAAACTCGCTAAATGGTCACTTAGAAAGCCCGATTAAAAAGAACAAAACCACCAAGGAATAAAGAGTAAAAAAAAAAATCATACTAACCATGTTTTTGTATATAGTTATATTTGTATATGTTCTTGAAAAATAAAATGGATTAAAAGACTTGAAGTTGTTTAAAACAAAGGGTTAGCATGTCCGTTTCAAAACTTTTAAATTAAATTTTTGAGTTAAACTTGGTTTTGTATAACTATAATGAAAGGATTTTCTTAAGAAAATTACATTGAGTTATGATAAAACGTTTTCTTGAGTATTAACCAACTTCAATTGGAATGTTTGAAGATATCAAATGAATTAATTATTTTATTAACTTCTTTAAATTGGCAAGTTGACTGAATTTTGTGGGTATATTCACTGCAAACCCTCACGAGACTACAACTCGTCCACTAGGGTAACCTAGGGGTTTAAAGGCTTGTTGTATGTGCTAAATACAACCGCGATTCCTGCGAAAGTGAGTTAGGTTTTCTTTTTATTTTCTTTGCTAGAGGACTAGCAAAAGTTTAGGTGTGGGGTATTTGATTATCACATTTTAATTACATTTTTATACCCTTATTACCTATGTTATATGAATAACGATATTACTAATAATCATTTTTATCTTATTTTGTAGGCTAATAAAGAAATAATGAATAAAAGCCCAAATGACTCAAATTCTCTGAATTTCTACCAATATTTAAAGCCCAAATCTGAAGACAAACCAAGGCCCAAGATACCAAATTGATCCAAGAGAAATTCGTGAAGAAAAATCAAGAAAAGACAAATTCGGTTGGGAACCAATCGGTTGACCAACCGGTTGGCTAACCGGTTGGCTAACCGATCGGCCAACCGATCGGTTCCCAACAGATTCCAGATTAATGGTGGATTTCTCTTCCTTTTTGGCTAGGTTTGATCCAATGGTTCACATCAACTCCATGGGCTATAAATAGGGTGAAGGCCGAGTGTTTTGAGTGTGAAATATTTTGTAAAACTCCATTTGGAGAGGAGGGTTACTCTTAATTGAGGAGACCTTCCAAAATTGTAACTTTGTTACACAATAAATGAAATTTTTCACCTTCAATTTCCTTTCTCTTCTTCTAATCCAAGGACCAAAAGGAGGATTAGATTAAGATCAGGAGTTGTTGGTTTCTATTTTATTTCTTTTTCATTTTCTTTCTTGTTCATTTATTGCTTTGTAGCTTAGATTTACTTTCATGCAATTTACTTTCATGCAATTTACTTTCATGCAATGTATTTACTTTGTATTTACTTTCTAGAATAGATTTTTCTTTTCTTTAATTCACCTCGAGGCTAGAACCCTCTTGGGAATTACCCTTTTCTAAGTGTGGAGCCAATATTTGTGGGATCCCTAGAGATTGTTTGAAACTAGCTAACAAATCCAACTCATTTTCATGAGATTGAGATAAGCTAAGTGGATCTACTCTAGATTCCTCATATCTTTAATTAACCCTCCATACTTTACCTTCTTGATTTTGCACTTATCCTTATTTTCCATTTATTTGTTATTTTCTTTATTCTTGATTTTGATTTTCCTTTACTCTCTCCTCTCTCTCTCAATCTTGCTTTCTTTTATTTTGCACTCTCAATCTCATATTCCCTCCATGTGCATATAATCTCAAACTTAGTTTTGTTATTATGTGCATATAACCACCACCACACTCTCAACTTTATTTTTCTCCTCTTTTGCACATAATCCACATCCACTCTCTCTTATCTCTCCACATCCACTTTCACCATTTTCTTATTTTCATTTTTATTTGTACATAAACTCCTAATTGTCGCGCGCATAATTTGAGAACCACAACTTGAGAAAAACTCCCCCTACTTTCCCGTTCCTCGTGGGATCGATAATCTTTTATACTATAACTTGATAAAGGTTGTATACTTGCAACTAAGGTAATCACACAAAATTGCCCATCAATGCTCCAATGAGTCATTACGAAAATTTCTTCCCCATGAATGATCGGCAGATTTAGGATAGGACATTCATGACGAACTAGTATCTGACATTTCATGGGCTACGCATAAATTAGTCTAGAAATTTAGGTAAGAAAATATCCCCTTGTCTAATGCCCCAAATTTGTCAAAAATGAAAGAAGGTCAATAAGGAAAGTTATGGTCTTTCTTGGCCAACACTTTTCTTTGTGGTCAAGAAAAGATATTTCTTGCACAAAGACCAAGAGTTTTTGCTATAAATAGCAAGCCATGGTGAGCATCTAATAACGTGAGTGAAAAATATACACACAGATTTTTTTCAGAGAGAGAAAAAGCCTTAAGTATGTGAGAATATTTTGTTGTGAGGAAACCTTAATGAGTAGTGTGATTGAATTCAAGAGTGTTGAGCAAAAGAGAGTGTCTCATATTCTTGTAATACAGTGTTTTGAGTTAGTGGATTATTCTATTTGGAAATGTTGACGTAGGCTATTGCGAGAGCGGAACCACGTAAAATACTATTGTGTGTGCTTTAAGCATGTGGGTGTTAGTGCATGTGCTTATTGTTTGAGTGTTAACTTGGAGGTGTCCGATCCTATTACCATCCCCTAATACTGTATATGTACGGATTATTTAGCCCAAATCTGAAGACAAACCAAGGCCCAAGATACAAAATTGATCCAAGAGAAATTCGTGAAGAAAAATCAAGAAAAGACAAATTCGGTTGGGAACAACCGGTTGACCAACCTATTAACCTTATTAACTGACGGCCAACCGACGGTTCCCAAATGCATTCCGATTAATGGTGGATTTCTTCCTTTTGGCTAGGTTTGATCCAATGGTTCACATCAACTCCGTTGGGCTATAAATAGGGTGAAGGCCGAGTGTTTTGAGTGTGAAATATTTTGTAAAACTCCATTTGGAGAGGAGGGTTACTCTTAATTGAGGAGACCTTCCAAAATTGTAACTTTGTTACACAATAAATGAAATTTTTCACCCTTCAATTTCCTTTCTCTTCTTCTAATCCAAGGACCAAAAGGAGGATTAGATTAAGATCGAGTTGTTGGTTTCTATTTTATTTCTTTTTCATTTTCTTTCTTGTTCATTTATTGCTTTGTAGCTTAGATTTACTTTCATGCAATTTACTTTCATGCAATTTACTTTCATGCAATGTATTTACTTTGTATTTACTTTCTAGAATAGATTTTTCTTTTCTTTAATTCACCTCGAGGCTAGAACCCTCTTGGGAATTACCCTTTTCTAAGTGTGGAGCCAATATTTGTGGGATCCCTAGAGATTGTTTGAAACTAGCTAACAAATCCAACTCATTTTCATGAGATTGAGATAAGCTAAGTGGATCTACTCTAGATTCCTCATATCTTTAATTAACCCTCCATACTTTACCTTCTTGATTTTGCACTTATCCTTATTTTCCATTTATTTGTTATTTTCTTTTATTCTTGATTTTGATTTTCCTTTACTCTCTCTCTCTCTCAATCTTGCTTTCTTTTATTTTGCACTCTCAATCTCATATTCCCTCCATGTGCATATAATCTCAAACTTAGTTTTGTTATTATGTGCATATAACCACCACCACACTCTCAACTTTATTTTTCTCCTCTTGCACATAATCCACATCCACTCTCTCTATCTCTCCACATCCACTTTCACCATTTTCTTATTTTCATTTTATTTGTACATAAACTCCTAATTGTCGCTACAAGATAATTTGAGAACCACAACTTGAGAAAACTCCCCTACTTTCCCGCTCCTCGGGATCGATAATCTTTATACTATAACTTGATAAAGGTTGTATACTTGCAACTAAGGTAATCACACAAAATTGCCCATCAATGCTCCAATGAGTCATTACGAAAATTTCTTCCCCATGAATGATCTGATTTAGGATAGGACATTCATGACGAACTAGTATCTGACATTTCATGGGCTACGCATAAATTAGTCTAGAAATTTAGGTAAGAAAATATCCCCTTGTCTAATGCCCCAAATTTGTCAAAAATGAAAGAAGGTCAATAAGGAAAGTTATGGTCTTTCTTGGCCAACACTTTTCTTTGTGGTCAAGAAAAGATATTTCTTGCACAAAGACCAAGAGTTTTGCTATAAATAGCAAGCCATGGTGAGCATCTAATAGTGTGAGTGAAAATATACACACAGATTTTTTTCAGAGAGAGAAAAAGCCTTAAGTATGTGAGAATATTTTGTTGTGAGGAAGCCTTAATGAGTAGTGTGATTGAATTCAAGAGTGTTGAGCAAAAGAGAGTGTCTCATATTCTTGTAATACAGTGTTTTGAGTTAGTGGATTATTCTATTTGGAAATGTTGACGTAGGCTATTGCGAGAGCGGAACCACGTAAAATACTATTGTGTTCTTGTGTGTGCTTTAAGCATGTGGGTGTTAGTGCATGTGCTTATTGTTTGAGTGTTAACTTGGAGGTGTCCGATCCTATTACCATCCCCCTAATACTGTATATGTACGGATTATTTTATAAACAAGGGTGTTTGTGTAATTATGTAATATATATCGTGATATAAATATAGAAGAGGGCATCCCATCTAAGGCATGTCGACTCTGTCCAACCGAGAATCTCTTTTCTCCTCTCTCAATATTTCTTATGGTATCAGAGCACAGTTTAAAACCCTAGAAATTGACTACACTCAATCGAATTCTTCAGGAATCAAAAAGTATTTTTCGAAGGAACATGGCCTCCTCAACAACCCCGTCGACCTCAACATCCACTATGATGTCAACACCCACGCTCTCCTCTACATCTTCGGCTACATCCATACTAATAATCTCCTTGATAACTTTGACCAAGACCTCCTCAACAAGTTCAGTGACATCCTCTCCAGCAACCAAAATCACAATTGAACCCACGACACTGTCAGTTGAAGAATCAAGCTTTGTTCATTCTAATTTTAGTTTTCAGCAATTATCACTCCCTTTACTTTAGCAATTATTTTCAACCTCAGTCTCACCGACCTAGACTCCCTCTCAACCAATGGTAACGTGTAATACACAGGAAATAGGGACCAATCAGATAGCTTATGGCTTACATGCTTTGAATTTGTCAAGAGGATCTAGCATCAATAACTTTGGCAATGGTGGGTTCATATCATCATAACTCAATCGTCCTATTTTCATTCTCTTTAGCGGCATCGAAGGTCACAAATTTAGTTACTGTCAAGTTAACCACTATTGAAGCTTACCTAACTTGGAAAATATAGTTCACCACCTTATTTGATATCTCACAACTTACGTGGTTTTGTTGATGGTTCATGCCCTACACCACCCATGTGTGTTGAAAATCTCACAAATCGACAACTCAACCCTAATTATGTTACATGGATTTAGGTAAATCAAAGTCTTCGTTCTTGGTTGTTTGGCACCTTGTCTCGAGAAGTATTAGTAGAAATCTATAAGTTGGCACACTCTTATCAAATTGGGATCATCTACGAAATTGATTCCTTACTAGTAGTTTAGCTTGTGCTATGTAACTAAAATATATGATCATCAATACCAAGAAGACCAAAAATTAGTCTATGGAAAATTACTTACAAGATATCAAAATTATAGCTGATTCTCTTGTTGCAATCAATTCTCCTGTCAATGTTACAACACACCCTATTTGGTCTTAATAGTGATTATGAAATCTGTATCTAAGAGCCATATTTTCTTTGGTGGTGTAAGCTACAATATCAGAATGGACATTCTTTCACTCTTATAATTTGTTGAAGGTCAGCTACCTATGAGATACCTGAGCATTCCTCTTGCATTCAAGGCTCTTTCTTCAAGTGAATGTGGCGTTTTGATTGAGAGAATTGGGAAAATGGTTAGTAATTGGACCTCTAAGCTCCTCTCATTTGTTGAAAGATTGCAGCTTATCAAATTAGTCATATATAGCATGGAGATTTATTGGGATGTTATATTTATACTACCTAAAAAATTTATCGAGGGTGTTGAACAAGTATGCAAAGATTTTCTTTGGTCAGCTGAGGCTAACAATCACAAAAAAGCTAAAGTGGCTTGAGCAAAGATTTACTCTTCTAAGAATTATGGTGGATTAGGTCTTCAAGATATGAGTATTTTCGATGTAGCCCTCATGCTCAAACATATGGTCTGTGAAAAAATAAACTGATTCTATGTGGGTTCGATGGGTGCATGGATATTACTTGAAGGCTCAAGACTTTTGAAGCATTGTCATTAAACCTCGGTTCTCTTGGCACTTCGAGAAGCTTCTTAAAATTAGGGGTAAGGCATTACAATGTGTTAATTCTAATGATTCAATTGGATTGGAGAGAAAGTTGCATTCACAACTTCAGCTGCATACAGAACACTTGCTACTGCAAATAGCAGACACGCATGGACTAAATTGGTATGGAGCAAATATTATCTTTCCAAGCACTCTTTCATTTTTTGGGTTGCTTGTCTTGATAGATTGCCAACTAAGCATAGACTTATGAGTATTGGTCTGATTGATGAAGATAAATGCATTTTCTGCATAGCTAAAACTGAAACTAGAGATCATTTATTCTTCAAATGTTGTTTTTGTGCTGCAATATGGAAACATATCATGACTTTTGTTTAGGTTATTGACATTCCAACTTGCTGGAGTGAAGCTATTAACTACAGGCAAAAGGTCTCTCAAGAGAAGTTCATCCATTACCTGCATCAAGAAGGTAGTTGCTGCATCCTGTGTGTATCACAGTTAGAAGATCATAAATACTATTATTTTCTAGCAAAGGAGTGTCCAGATTGAAGATTGTTTGAAGGATATGTTTTTTGAGATCAAACTCTTATGCAATAACTTACAAAGCTCAGAGTTAGCAGAACTAGTTGGACTTGGTGTGAGGCTATGTGCATTAGACCCACCTTTATTGCCAGGAGATCATATTAGCTGCTGTTTTATTGTTAATAAGATGTGAACCAAGAGCTTTTGACAGTTTTATGTATAGTTTTGGCTAGTTTTCTTTTGAGAGATCAGCTTGCGAAAATTATTACTCAAGCTTGTATTATATATAAATAGTTTTGATTTTCAGATTTTCATACTGGTAATAAGATTTACTTACTTACCAAAGAAAAAATAGTGATTATGAATCTTGGATAACGGCCATAAGATATTTTGGTGGCACTGTTACATTTGATGGTTTGAGGTCCAAACTTATTCTGCATGAATAAAGGGTTCATATCTAAAAGAGAGTGATCTCAATGTTAGTCAATATCAGGCCCTTGCAACGGGCACCACAACATTAGGCGACGGGTCTACTATACCTGTCACCACTTCAGCTTCCCAAACTTAAGTGACTTCAGGCGGGAATCAACACCATCAACCGAGCAGCACTTGGAGAGGTCGAGGCACATGGAGAGGTGGTCGAGGCTATAGTTTTCAATGAGGTAGAGGTTGAAACAATTATGGTGGACGGGGATATCAAAATTAACAAGCGTATGGATATCAAAATTAGCAACAAAATTAACCGAATCGTCCTCCAAACCGGGGTTCTTTCATGAATCAAGCAAATGGTATATCTTCTTTAATTATTTTGATGTTTCTAACACTATTATTCCTTCTAGTTCATTGAATTTTTCACATAATTCTTCGTCTAATGGAATTTCGGGGTCTTGACCAACCATAGTTATTTGTCAACTTTGTTTTAGTATAGGTCACACTACACCTCTTGCCCTCGTCATTTTCCCAAAGGTGGAATGCTTAATTTTATCCAAAATACATTTTTTGCTCCGTTCTTTGCTACTATGTCTAATGGTGATGCTAATGAGGCCCTGCGGTAACCCGATTCAGTTGCATCCTCTCACATGACACTGTTCGAGGGTATGCTATCTTGTTCATCTCCCTACACTGGTCAAACTAAAGTTCTAGTAGGAAATGGCAACCTTTTACCTATTGCTAATATTGGTGATGTGCATTTAAATTCTTCCGTCAAAAACATTCATCTCAAATCGGTTTACCATGTACCTCATTTAAAACATAATTTAATTTTGGTAAAAAGATTATGTGATGATAATAATTGCGTGGTTAATTTTGATTCCTCTTCTGTCCATGTTAAGGACAAAACAACGGGGAAGGTTCTTCTTCAACGTACTAGTAGGAATGAATTCTATCCTCTTTATTCAACCATCGCCTCTAAGTTTGCACCAGTCTTAGTTTCGTTGAGAGATACAGCTAATACGTGGCATCGTCAGTTAGGTCATTGTGGTAATATAGTCTTTGATAAGGTTGAGTCAAATAAGGCTATTATGACTAGGAAAATCACATCAGTTGAGAATAAATGTATTTCTTCTAAACTGGAAAAATCACATCAGTTGCCTTTTAGTGAAATTGAGCATTGTTATAATACTCCTTAATATTTGATGTATTCTGATGGTTGGCAATCACCTGTTTTATCTAATTTGGATTATCGATATTATATTTGTTTTGTTAACAATTACACTCATTTCTTGGTTATATCCTATGAAAAATAAATCTAAGGTTTTAATCATTTTTATAATTTTTAAAAATTAGTTTAAAACATGTTTAACATTAAATTTTGAATGTTTCAAAGTGATGCTAGAAAAGAATTTGAAAATAATTCTTTCAACAATATTTTTCTAAATAATAGTATTTATTTTCACAAATCTTGTCCCGATACTCCTCAACAAAATGGAGTGGTGGAGAGAAAACATCGACATATTATTTTGATGGCACGAACCTTTTTAGTTGATGCTAAAATGCCATCTCAGTTTTGGATAGATGCAGTCATACTCCTCAACAAAATGGAGCGGAAGAGAGAAAACATCAACACATTATTGAGATGGCACGAAACTTTTTAATTGATGCTAAAATATCATCTCAGTTTTGGGTAGATGCAGTCTACACGGCAATCTTTGTGATAAATAGATTACCCACTCTTCTTTTAGATGGTATTTCTCCTTTTGAAAACTTTTCAAAAAGCCACAAAAGTACAACTTTCTCACAGTTTTTTGGCTGTGAATTTTTTCCTATATTCCTAATCTGTCAGCGCAAATCGCAAATAAATTTCAGCCATGATCCAAATGTTGTACTTTCTTGGGATATGCTCCTCACTATAAAGGTTACCGGTGCTTTGATCCTATTACTCAATGTGTGTATGTTAGTCATCATGTTCATTTTTATGAGTCCAACTTTCCCTATTCTGATATTGTTGTTGACCAGTCATTTGATATTTCTCCTCTTCTTTTAGTCATTACTTCCACGTTAAATTCTACATGGTTCAATCAATTGTCAACACCTTCCCTAGTGAATCATATTTAGCCAATCTCCTTAGTTTTCTTCTGCGACAATACCCAAGCCCTCTTTCACCACACCTGATCCTGGCCCATCTTCTCTTTACTCGAGCCCCCCGAGCCAAGACTCTAGCTCTTCCTCACTCGTCCATCCATCTAGTGTCCATCCATCTTTGAAAATTGCAATAACTCCCACATCGCTTCCCATGTCGCTGCCCATTAAGTCGCTGACCCCCACGTACGGTAGCCCACATCCATGTCTAGCAACCCCTCATCACCCCCGCCCGCCTTATCTGATAATCCCCCTTGCCGAGACCACTTCATCCCTGGCTGCTGCTGCGGATGCTGCACCTCATATCTCCCTTGGCAGCATTCATCTCATGCAAACTAGATCAAAATCGGGCATTACCAAACCACGTAGCATACTGTCGTTACACACCACTCTTTTCGACATTGAACCCACTAGTTTTACACAAGCTACCAAAGATCCCAAATGGAAACAAATAATGGTAGAAGAATTTAATGTACTCATTAATAATAGCACATGAAAATTGGTCCTATCTCCCGAAAGGAAAATTTTGGTTGGTTGTAAGTGGATTTATAAAATAAAGTATAAATTGGATGGGTCTGTCGAAAAGTACAAAGCTAGATTAGTTGCTCAGGGTTTTCATTAGCAAGAAGGCATTGATTTTCATGAGACTTTTAGTCCTCTTGTTAAACTGACCACTATTCATCTTGTTCTTTCTTTACCTATCTCTGTTGGTTAGATTATTCAACAACTTGATGTTAACAATGCATTTCTACATGGTTATCTTACTAAAGAAGTACAAATAAAATAACCTCGTGGCTTTGTTCATCCTCATTTTCTAAATCATGCGTACAAATTAAACAAGACTATTTATGGTCTCAAACAAGCTCCTCGTGCCTGATTTCATTGATTCAGCAGCTTTCTTCTCTCTTTTGGTTTTCATTGTAGCCAAACGGATACATCCGTGTTTATATATCGACGGGGTTCAAATATTCTCATTCTTCTTTTGTATATTGATGAAGTTCTTACAGGAAACACACCTTCTCTTTTTGTCAATTTATTCATTTATTGTCTACTCAATTTACGATGAAAGATCTTAGTGACATTTATATTTTTTGGGCGTTTAAGTTGTTCGTAAATCCAATCACATTTTCTTGTCACAACTTAAATATGTTAAGGACATTTAACAAAAATTTCACCTTCACACTCTTAAACCTATTCGTACTCCATTAATGGCTAAGATCACATTATCTCTTCCTGATGGAGAGTTATTAGCAGATTCATCTGAATATAGGAGCATGGTAGGTGCTTTACAATATCTTACACTGACAAGGCCTAATATTGCTTCTGTTGTTCATGTTGTATCTCAGTTTCTGCATGCACCTTATACTACTCATCTACATGTTGTGAAAAGAATATACATGTACTTGCAGTGCACACCAGATCATAGTTTATCACTTCGCAAGGCAACAGTCCATCACTTGTCATGGCATACTTTGATGTAGATTGGGCAGGTTATTCCGATAGTTCTTGATCCACCTCTGGTTATGCGATCTTTGTCGGTCTGAATCTAATTTCCTAGCACTCTAAAAAGCAACAAACTGTTTCCAAGTATTAAACTTTAGCATATACTATTGCTGAAACTATGTGGATTCGATATGTCTTGGCGGAGCTTGGCATTGTTCTTCAGCATCCTGTTACACTATTTTGTGATAATATTAGTGTCACTTACATCACCGCAAACCCTGTTCTTCATGATAACAGCAAACACACAAAGGTTGATTATCACTTTGTTTGGGAAAGGGTTACTCATGGTTTACTTGTTCCATATGTTCCTACTTGTCTCCAATTGTCTGATATATTTACCAAAAGTTTGTCAGATCAGCAGTTCCAGCCTTTGAAATTCAATTTATTCGTTCATCCGTCCGATCAGATTGAGGGGGGGGGGGGATACTTTATATGTACGTGTATTTATAAACAAGGGCATTTGTGCAATTAGGTAATATATTGTGATATGAATATAGAAGAGGGCATCCTATCTTGGGCATGTCGACTTTGTTCAACCGAGAATCCCTCCTCCACACACACACACACACAAACCAATAAAGAAAAAGTAAAATGGCAGATACTAATAAAGGGGCCCAAAAATAATATGGCTATCTTTGAGAGAGAACGTACTAGTGGGCCTCCAAATACAGCCCACTAACATAATGAAATAACCTACTAAGTTGATAGCTAAGCAAATATCAGTAGAGTAAATGATAATGACACTAATTAGTAACAAGTCGATCAAATTAGTACATGTTCTGTATTCAGCATGTGCTATTTAATTTCATAGTATAGAATGATTTATAGATTGTTAAAAGTGTTATTTTTCTTTCTTACAACTTATTATCAGAGATTTTTTTCCCAATAGCTTTTTCAGTAAGACGTCAATAGAAGTAACTTTATTTTTCCAACTCTTAGACATGATATTGAGTTACATTCTTTCTTCTATCAGAGATCTGCTTATTTAAATTCTAACATCATCTTCAACCATTTTCTCTTGACAACTTCAACATCATGCGCCAACTCTATCCTCACCCTTTTGATCAAAGGTTTTTTTTTCCTCTTAAAGTGTCAACCCAAAAAAAAAAGTACATCAAAAGAACAGAACAAACTTTAAACCAAATTAATTAGTTAATACAATGAACTGGCCCATGTGTCCATCCTAATCAGACCCAAAAAAAAAAAAGGAAAAAAGAAAAAAAAAAGGAAAAGCAAAACAAAAATAAAAATGGTAACGCACTAAAATAGTTAATTAAAATTAGTTCTGATGTAGTCGGCCGTTACGAAAACAAAAAGAAAAGGCGGGGCTTTTATGTTTTTTGTCATCTTATGATCTCTGTCCATATCCACCCACTGATGTAGTAAAGAACAGGGGTTTTATGACGTGGGGGCATATTCCGTGCCCTTTTGTGCACGTAAGAAAAGTGTCGACCCTTGCTAACTTAGAATCGTTCGAGAGCACGAGAAACCGTTACTTGTTGTCTCCTTTCAAACTTTTTTAAGATGCATAGGAAAGGAATCATACAAATTTTGGCTTCTTTATACTTGAATTCATCCGCGTGTAAGTGTAATGTTTTGATGCAAAAAAGGATAAGTAAAACTACAGGTAAGCCGCTTGTCAACTACTCCTCCATTATGCATGTTGGTGGAACTAATTTGACTAAAGTTCTGTTTGATAAAGTCTAAATCAGAATTGAATCAATTTTTAGTTCAAAATTAATTAACTCTTAAACCATTTTAGTTCTAAACTAAGGATAGGTGTAGATTTAGGCCAAAATCGATTTAGGAGAAATTGTCAAACTGACCCTAGAATTTGCAGCAAAAAGAAAAGAAAAGTTAAATGATGGATATATACTACAGAAAAATATTGTGCCTTTCCCACTAAAGTATCACGATTTATACACATACATATAAATTATTTTGTATAATGATTCTCTTATTCTATTTTACTTCTTTATATTAAGGATATTTTTCCGACACTGTTAATAATGTGAGGATAACTTTTTAGTAGTATATCAGGAAAGTTGAAAGCTCACAATATCTGCAATAAAAATAGTTTTATCAGCTTTTTAGAAGGCCCCTAATATTTCATAATAGTTTTGCCAAATTTACACTGGAAAATATGTATACAAGGAGATATATGCAAGTTATCAGCTTAATGCATGTCACAAAGGATTAGAGTAATTATAAAAATGAATAACAAACTAATTAAACACACGCGTGGACACACTCGACCTACCTCCTTGATTCAAAAAATTCATGTGATAGGCCAAGAACTTTACTAAAATGAATAAAGTTCATCAAAGTTGTATCTCTTCCTTCTCTCCCCATTTTGTTTATAACTATTCTGTATAATTTATTTACTCTACTTGATAAAGTTCTTGATATGTTGTCTCGGTTACTCATGGTAATGGCCCTTATTTGGTTGCCTATATGTATACTTGAAGATTCACGATTTTTATATGTATTTTCACATAATGATGGATTAGAAATTTAATAAATTAACTATTTCTACTAATAAAAATTTGAAACAAATAGTTTTTCTATGGTATTCTGGATCTAGTCAAAAGTAATCTTATAATATTCTCCATCATGAAAATGACCAAAACAATCTTTACACTGCGCATTTAAAAGTACTGGCTCCTCAATTTACTTAAAACTATTTTTTTTCAGGAAAAAAAAGTTGATCGTTGAAGTGTTGTCTAAAAAGCTCATGGACATGAAGGAAGTGATTATCCTTATAGAACTTGTCTTAAAGGAAACAAAGATTATGGGCCACGTTCATAAAGAGCGCCTCTAATTAGTTATTTATTTCAACGTTTATTTGTTTATTTTCTCAATAGTATCACAAAGTCCCTTGTTTTCGCTTTAGCTTTGTCTTCTGTTATAAATTAGTTAAAAAATTGTGTCCCTTGTTGAGGTAAATATACCACTGTTCTCATCCACAAACCTTTTAATAATCATTCTGAAATGTTGAAGGATCTTAAGGATCCACAGAACCTTAAGTATCCATATAAATTCCAAAATGACTTATTAATAAGAAATAATTTTTTCTCTCATTATATATATGAAACTAATTCATGATACTTCAAGATATCTAGCTAGCCATAGAACCTATAGTCACTAACACGGAATCCAAGTTAATAACTTGATGATCAATTTTAAATCCCAAAGCAAGATTATTCAAAATGTCAACGTTCGGTGGGAATTGAGTAGCTCGAAATTTCATCAAAATTGGTGCTTTGTTTCATGTATGTTTGGACTAATTGCAACTTTTCTTACTAGTCTTCCAAGAGATCATCTTACTAATATTACTTTACGTGTAATGTGGGAGTTATTAATATATTGTTTATGTGCTTCTTAATCTTTTTAATTATATATATGATGATTCTAATATTCTTTTCTTGCATAAAATGCATTGATCCAATAACAATCCATGACCAGAGCTTATGTTCACATTACCTTTTTTCTTATCATTTTACCAAACAAGTTTGACATTGAACAAGTGCATGTGTGACTAATTTATAGAAACTAAGCCTTGGGTTTGAAAAGTTGCATAGAATTGAGAGAGAGAGAGAGAGAGTGACATTCTCCCCAGTAGGATACAATGTTGGGGCCTCTTTGTATTTGAATGATAATATTTAGACAGCCTTCTTTGGGACCTGATCATGGCTCTTGACTCTCACTTTAGACTAGGTTTTGCTTTAGAAGTTGTGTGTTCATTATGAGAAGAAAGGAGTTTTGTAAACAAAGGCTTTGATGTTATTATGTGTTCTCAATAAAGGAGACATGTTGTCTACTCGTGTGCATAAATATAATAGGTTATATTTTGTTGTCACAAGGTATAACTTTGTATGTTTGTATACTTGCTAGGGTCATTATATGATCAATGTAGTATCATATAGTGTTAGGTAAAGCTATAATAAAGTTTTCCTTTAAACCATTGTATTGGCTCTAAAGAGGGATCTATTGGTGGAGAGAATGCTAATTAAAAGGACTATTTCTTATCATTATATCAACTAACCACCATATTATCTTAAATAATTGGACACCTCATTCGATTAGGTGACAATACCCCAAGGCATAGCTCAAAACAATGGAGCATTCATAATTGGTGTCTTGAAAGAACTTTCTTAATCAACCGCATATATTGATATAATTTACTACTCAAGCATCATTATGAAGTGCATTAAGAATAATTGATCAAAATAAAACTTTGAGACGGACATTGAACTTTGGCTGGATCTTACAAAAATAAGGTGAAGATGCCTTGCTTTTTCTCTCATGTCAAATTGGTGCATGCATCCGCCAATACTTTAACTTTTTTAGGGGGGAAAACTAGCAATATATAGTGAAAGTGAATGAGTGAAACATCATCATGCATCCGCATATCACACAAGTAGTTATAAACTTTAATTAAATCTTGCAGTTTTATATACAGTATCAGATTGCCATAATAAGAACATATAGAAGACATCAATTTTAAACTTAATTAGCCATTTTTCTTTATCTAATTAAATAGAGGGGTGAAAATGATATGCTTAAAACATCAACCTAGCATATATGTTTCTTGCTCAATTGTATATGTAGCCATAAAGAACTTGACAAAAACTCAAGCTGATCTTAACCAACATTTCTATGAATTGTTGCTGAATTTCTGACTGAGACAACTATGTTTTAGTTAGGGAAAATGCACTGAAACATGAAGTTAGTTGACAAGTAGGAGACACAATTCAATTAAAATACATTCAACTAGATGGGTAATATTGTATTGTACGAGTTATCTGAATTTATTGAACTCATAAATTAATAAATTGTGATAGTAGTAAACTCTAATATTCAAATTTAGAAGGAATGTAATTGATCGTTTGCCGACTACAAGAAGCTTGATGGTTCTAGAGAATGCTATATATAGAAACCAAGAAGAGAGTATCATAAGTTCAAAGTAAGCGTCGCCAGGAAAAGAATGTCATCTCTTACATTAACAAATGTACGTGGATCCCAAAATAAGATAATCAAACAAATTAAATAAAATGAACCTCATTATATCTCAGTTGTAAAACAGTTTGTAGTAATCAACGTTTTACTAAAAACATAATATAAGAACAAAAACAATAAGTTAAAGTCATGAAAAGTCAAGTTCTTGGCACTACATTAATGTTTTCTATTACACCATACAGAATATCTCCTTCTTTGCTTAACAATTATATATCAAACTATCATCAACCATATTTCTCCATTAAATCCTCATAATCTCTTCTATGACTCATATTTACACCATTACAAATTAAGAAAGCATTAGTTCCTCATCATTCTTGAAGCCAAGTCATGAAGCTCACCCGATTCGTTGCTCATAGCCATTCTCTTATTCCAAATTTGCATTGAAAGATCATCAAAATTGTTCTCAACACCATCTAGAGAGCTTTGTGGAGACATAGATTGAGCATAAGCGTTGTAATATTGAAGGAAAGGGTCGTGTATGTTTCCGTGGCAATGCTCCTCCACTGATCTTGAGCTTGTAACCGTGCCTCGAGCTAGTTGTGCCTTTGCTTGCATCAATTGTGCTTGCAAGCTTGCCACCTTCATTCAAAATTCACAAGAAAATGGACAAATAAGATCACTGGGAATTACTTGTAATTGCGGACTTCAATTTGTCATTCAGATACTTAGTGTTTTCTTTTCTCTTCACTAATGAAAATGGCTGGTTATTTTCGACTTTTACATTCAAAATTTGGAAAAATTAATTAATCAAGTACTCTGAAAATTGAAGAAAAAAATGTTTAATTTAGTTTCGCAAGGAGACTTTTCCGATTGCACGCTTCTTCTTCTCCATAATATCCAACAAGTTGCAAGTTTAAATTGTTTCACTTGCAAAATCTATTCTAGCTTGCTGCAAATTTCCAAGTACTAGGGTTCTATTATAAGTCCTCTTAATAACCCATATTTTAATAAAATTTAATTTTTAGTAAGAAATTAACTTAAACAATTGTATGTTCATTATTTTCATGATCAGATTAATTTATTATGCATATATAAAGAATCGTTTCTTCATGAATCAAGCAATATATATTTTCTGAGGAAATAAGGGATTTAGCCCATAAAAGATGAAAATAAATTAGGAAGATACAGGTAGCTAGAGATTGATATGAATATTGGTAATATAATTAATATGAAGAGTATGTTAAAACAAGCAAATCATATTGAATTACACATAAAACTATTCTTCTACGATCTAGACCTCTTTAAAAAATATATTTTTTTTCAATCATCAATTAATATAATTAAATACCTGCTGCTGGAGGGCGAAGATATGAGAAACACAGCCATTGACAGGATCCCTAACCCTAGCCTGAGCCTCATAAGCGATCGTGACCACGGCCTCGCACCGCTCGTGCTGAGGCACGTGCAGCAGCAGCTTGGCCGCGTTGCTGGCCCCGAACACCTTGTGAATGGCGGCGAAGCGAGACGAGCCGTGCTCGTTGCTGAAGTAGGGAGCGAAAACGCAGTCGGAGGCGCACTTCCGCCTCAAGAACTTGCACGCGCCGCACGGCGAGCCCGTGTTTGAGTTGGAGCTCATGTTTGTTAGGTAGTGGCCGGATATTTTGGATGAGTGAGGGGAGAGTGGAGGTGGGGGATTTATAGGAGGGATTGGGGAGGGGTTGTAGGGTTTTGAGGGGACATGGATTGATGGTGTAATTGAGATGGGTGGATTTTTTTTTTTTTTTTTTCTTTTCCTCCTCTTTGGATTTGATTGAAGAAGGTAGAGTGTGGGCTGTACAAAGCTTTCCAAGTTGTGCTTTGTTTTTGTTTTTGTCTTTGTCTTTTAGGGTTATTTTCACATAAGCCCACTACATTATATGTTTTTTAGATGGACCCTCTAAGTAATCATTATTGCTAATTACTTCTGAAAAATGGAGTTCGGATTCTCTACCTGTAGAGAATGCTTACAATTGGTTACGTGGCCTAGTATAAATACTATTGCGTTATTTGATTGGGTCCCACAATTAAAGTTTTTTTTAATATAATTTAGATTAACAATATCATTCATGAGGTCCATTGAATGAAGAGATATTACTCGTAGATTGTAGAGTTTCTCTACACTAAAGAATGTAGAGGATCCTATGGCGTAGTTAGTTTTCAATCTTATTATTTGCCTTAACTTTTAACTTTTAATTAGTGGGTGTTTATTTGCATGAAAGTAAAAAATAAAGGGTATATGTTACAAGACCCCCCTTAAGTTGTGTTTTTCAAATAACCCAATTAACTTTTAAAATGTCACGAAACGTCCCTTAAGTTTTGGGTTCTCAAGAAAAACCCTTCAACTTTCAATGTTATTCAAACAACCGCCTAAAAGCATGAGACACGAATTTCACTGGCAAAAATATCCCTTGCGTGGTTTTACCCACCCCATGTGAAAATTGCAATTACGTCGTTAATGGGGTTTTCTTGAAAATTGTTGAAAGTTGAAGGGTGTCTTTTAAGAACCCCAAAACTAAAGAGGTCTTGTGACATTTTTGAAAGTTAATGGTGTTATCTGAGAAATGCCCAAACTTGAGAGGGGTTTTATGAAGTTTATTCAAAAATAAAAGTTCAGAAGTGACATATTTTTAGCACTTCAGATGTTTGTTTTATTGAAAGTATCTATGAAAGTAGAATGTTTAAAAAAAAATCCATATCAAGGTTAATGCATGTTATATCATGATTTCTACTTTTCTAGTTTCAACAATAATTTACTTTTTACAAACATATCCTTCATTTCACTAGCATGCTGATGTGGATGCACCTTCACACTAAAAAAAAAAGTGACTTTCACATTAACACGCCCTTAAGGAATAAAAAGGAAATAGTTAAGTTAACTTAACTTAAAATAATCAATCTTAACACTATTATGATACTGGTAATACATATTTCGATGGTTAAAATAAAGGTTACTGTCTTTAACGATAATATATAATATCAAGGTAAATATTTTTAAGTTCAATTGACTTAACTAAGAGTGGTTATATTTATTTTTGGAAAAGAATTAATTATTTTAAAAGAATATTATAGTTTTATTTTCTAAATGTAAGAATGAGGATAAATTAAGGGATGGCTAATAATCTGAAGGGATTAAAATACTAATCATGAAAATTTTTGTGGTGATTTTCAAATTACCATGATTTAAGGGGCATATGTGAAAAAAAAAACTCTTCTTAATAAAAAAGGGAGGAGATCGGTTTGATAAAGGAGTTTGTTTACTTTTTGATGTGTGCGCAAAAGAGAACGTTTGGAGCCCCTTTTCTCCGCCGAACTGCCGCACTTTGGGACTGGTCTTGGCCATGGTGTTGATGCAGTAAGCGCTGTTGCTTTCGTGTGAGTTTAGTTATCTTCATGATTCATGATTATTAGTTATTACCCTTCTAATTGATGAATGGAATTGAATTTGATACTTTGTCTGCTAGAAAGGACTTTGATCTACTCTTAGAATAATCTAATACAAGGATATTTGGTATTACTACAATAAGTGACGGATTCAGAAAAACTTTGTTAGAAGACTGGGCGATAAGTATCTATGTACCTAACATTGAAAGTGTTATATTTAAAGCTATATTACTTGATGGAAAAGATAGATATTGAGTGTTTGGGTTTTTGTGATTTTAATTGATAATATCCTAAATTCAAATGGAACGGGCCATTCAATTCAAACGGGCTCAAAATGAGTCACTAGTTATTGGTAATATAAGCAAGTATGTGGCCACTGAGGTGCCAATTCTTAAAAAAATGAGGAATAGATTGAAGTTTGAAAAAACTTTAGAAGGTAATTATGAAATTCCCAAGGGTGCAAATGCACCTTAAGTCACAACATATCCGCGCCTGAGTATGCTGATCATCTGACGATTGCTATTTTTAATGCATCATAAATACAGTGGACAAAAATCACTAGATGGAACTATTTCTTTGGTGTAATTATATATTGCAAACTATCCATTTTGTTACGAAAGACTATAATTTAAAAGTTATTGTCATCTACATCAATCATTTAACACGGATCAACTAGCTAATTAGGAATATCACTTTATGGTCTAAGTTGATTAGATTTTGGATCATTGGATTGTTGATCCAATTAATTTGGAAAACTTATAAAAACGTCAGTGTTAAATCACTGATAGCTCATTCCTCAAAAAAAAAAAAATAATAATAATAAAATAAAATAAAATCTGTGAGATATATATATATATATATATATATATATATATATATATATATATATATATATATATATATATATATATATATATATATATATATATATATATATTATGGTTAAAAGAATGTATTAAATCTGTAAAAGTCATAATTTGATGTATCTGGTTATTGAAAATTTTCTTTTTTTATTCTTATCTTTTTATTTAATGATTAATCTGAATTTAATTACTTTATTAATTATAAGATGAATATATCTATCCTTACTTACATATTCCTTCTGGGTTAACTAAGGTAATTATCCACGTATTGACCAAATAAAAAATTAAAAAAAAAGTTAATTGCCGACTCGGCTCAACAGAACTCCAAATTTTGAATTTCCAAGTTTAAAAACAATTAGGTAAATGATTAAGACAACACCTTCAAAGGATCCCTTAAAAAGAAGAGCACATCTCATGAAATTAGAGAGAAAAAGAAAAAGCAATTATTTAGCCGTGTAACCTAATCATCGATCTAAGGCACAAGTAGAATCGTGATTTTAGGAAGAATTTTTTGTTGTGCGCAGCGGAAAATTTCGGCAGCACCTCTGCCGAACAATGGCCACAACAAGAGAGCTAGATCACAATAAGAATTCCCGTTTCACCAAGAAAACAAGAATCTGAAGTAAATATCTCAACAAAGTGGGATATTTACTCTTCCTCATCAGATTCTAGGGTGACGTGAGGAACCTAAAAGCTATTACAAATCAAATCAAACAACAGGACACACGAATTTTACGTGGTTCGGCAAGTTGCCTACGTCCACGGGGCAAGGAGGGGGAGATCTACTATTTGAGAGAAACAAAATACAAATAGGGTACAAATCTCACACCAAAATCCTAGAACAAAGCTCTCTAAACCCTCGCAAATATCTCCCTCAAAAGGATGCTCAAAATTACCCTCTCTAGCACTTTTAAAACAAAAGGAACAGGTCTATATTTATAGAACCCTCTCTCTCATCTTAGGCCTTAAACAATTCGATGTGGGACTAAAAAACCATGTCAAAACATATTGGGAAGAGGAGGTGGCCCCCATCGCTCACTCTTTGAATGTTGAACAAGCACCCCACGCTTGTGTTCACGCATTCAAAACGCGTGAACAGCACATGGGCCCCACGTTTACAATTCTCCACCTCGGCGAAGTTTCTTTCAAAACTGAGCCGACACCAAACAACCAAATGTCTCACTTGTTGCGTCCAGGACGAAGTGGAATAAATCCACGACAACGGACTCAATCCACAACAAGTCGGGAACCCAAACGAGAGTTCAAATAATCTCCTCCCCATCAAAACCAACATCGGCTGCATCATAAAGACTGCCTACGTATCCTCTTGCCCAAGGAATCAAGCCTTCACGTAGTTCACCAAATGGCCGCCAACGGCCTCAACAATCACGAATATGCAACAAGTCTCTGCAATGATCAAACTTGTTGCTCGGAACCACCTTTGTGAGCATATCTGCCGGATTATCCTTCGTGTGGACCTTCACAATCTACACATCACCATCTTCAAGAATATCACAAACGAAGTGATATCGAACGTCAATGTGCTTCATCCTCGCATGAAGAACCTGGTTCTTCGCCAAATAGATAGCACTCATGCTATCACAATGAATGGTGACGGACCGTTGCGATATACCAAGTTCCTCCAAAAGTCCTCGAAGCCAAATCGCCTCTTTCACAGCCTCCGTAATAGCCATATACTCTGCCTCCGTCGTAGACAAAGCAACCGTAGACTGTAAGGTGCATCTCCAACACACCGGGGCACGGGTCAAAGTGAACACATACCCCGTCGTAGACCGGCATTTATCCAAATCCCCGGTATAATCCTAATCAACATAACCAACGCACAACTGCCCACCTGTAGTGTCCCGCTCATACACCAAACCAACATTGAGCGTACCTCGAATGTACCTCAAAATTCATTTCACGGCGTTCCAATGACCCACTCCTGGATCGTGCATGTATCTCGAAACCATGCTCACCGCTTGTGACAAATATGGTCTCGTACATACCATTGCGTACATCAAGCTTCCAACTGCGCTCGCATATGGAGTCTTCGACATCAACTCTCGATCTTCAACTGTCTTCGGTGAAAGGTCAGCTAAAAGCTTCAAATGGGCTCCTAATGGTACACTGACTGGCTTCGTATCCATGCTAATATGGAACCGCTGTAGAACCTTCTTCAAATAAGTCATCTGTGTCAAATAAATATTACCCTTCTTTTTGTCTCTGCCGATCTCCATCCCCAAAATGCGCTTAGCCTCACCCAAATCCTTCATCTCGAACTCCTTTGAAAGCTGTGCCTTCAATTCATTTATAGCAGACCTGGAAATAGAGGCAACCAACATGTCATCGACATATAATAACAAATAGATATACGCACCTCCTTTCAACTTGCAAAAATATACGCAAGGATCAAACTGGCTCCGAGTGTATGAATGACCAAGCATAAACCATCGAATCGCCTATACCACTGTCGAGGAGACTGCTTCAAACCATATAGCGATTTCTTTAGTCTGCAAACTAACTTTTCTTTCCCTGCAGCTCGGAATCCCAATGGCTGAGTCATATAGATTTCTTCATCAAGATCACCATGAAGAAATGCTATCTTCACATCCAACTGATCTAATTCCAATCCATACTGTGCCACCAATGCTAGCAAAATCCGAATCGACGAATGGTTCACCACCGGAGAGAAGACCTCATTATAATCAATACCTTCCTCCTGTGCATAGCCCTTCGCAACCAACCTAGCTTTGAACCTCAATGGAGTGCCTTCAATGCCCTCCTTCTTAGTGTATACCCACTTACAACCAATTTTCTTCCGTCCCTTCGGAAGCTCAACAAGCTCCCATGTATCATTCTTGTGAAGAGACTCCATCTCTTCTTACATAGCTACCTGCCACGAATCAGCCTCCGAACTCTGCTCGGCCTCTCTGAATGTAGTAGGTATCATCTCATCGATACTCTCCACCGGAAGTGCATATGCAACTGTGATACCGTCGTGGGCATATGTATGTTTCTCCTCTGTCTCCGAACCGCAATAGAATCCTGAACCTGAGCCGTCGGTCCCTGATCCTACACATCTGTACTCATATCCTCCGTGTCACCGTCGTGCTCACCTGGCGTCACCTCAGTCGGCACTCTAATGAATATTGTACCATCTGGACAATGTGGAGCTGCATCGATCTCCACCACCTGCGATATCTCCTTCGTCGGGTCGCACTCTACCTGATGAGAGTTGGGAAGCTTCAAGATAGAAGCCTCATCGAATATGATGTCTCTACTCAGCACAATCTTCTTATCAACTGGATCCCATAGCTTGTATCCTTTGACACCACGCTTGAACCCTACAAATATGGCCTTCCTAGCTCGTGGTTCTAATTTATCTGTTCTCACATGATAAAATGCAGGGCACCCAAATACCTTGAGCTGGTCATAATCTCGTGCTGGCTCTCCTGACCACTTCTCCATAGGGGTCTTTCCCCCAATCGCAGATGAAGGCAGTCTGTTGATGAGGTGGCTCGCATATGTAAGTGCCTCAGCCCAAAAGTTCTTCTCCAAACTACTATGCACCAATAAACATCGAATCTTCTCCAGCAAAAACCGATTCAACCTCTCTGCCACCCCATTTTACTGTGGTGTATGACTAACCGTGAAGTGTCTCTCTATGCCCTCGTCTTGACATAACTGCTGAAAGGGGTCTAAAGTATACTCACCATCGTTGTCGGATCTCAACGTCTTGATCTTTCTCCCAGTCTGCAGTTCTAATCTCTTCTTCCACTCCACGAATATATCTAGGACTTCACTCTTCTTCATCATGGTGTACACCCAACATCGCCTAGAATAGTCATCAATAAATCTGACGAACCAATGTCTACCACCAAGTGATGCCGTCTTGGTGGGACCCCAAACGTCTGTGTGCACGTAGTCCGAATACCCTTCGTCTAATAGATGGCTGTTCCGAACTTCACCTTTGTCTGCTTGCCAAGAACACAATGCTCACAGAACTCAACTTTTCCACTCTTGGCTCCCTTTAATAGCTCCTGCTTGCATAATGCCTGCTGTGACCTTTCACCTGTGTGTCCTAACCTATAGTGCCAAAGTTTGCTCCTGCCCGCCTCTGAAACAACTGAAGCAACGTGGTCAATCTCGGTGCTCCCATTCAGATAGTATAAATTTCGATTGCGGACTCCCTTCATCACCATCAAAGATCCTTCAGTAACCTTCCATACACCGTTTTTGAAAGTCACATTGAATCCCTTCGCCTCCAAAGCTCCAACTGAGAAAAGATTTTTCTTCAGCTGAGGAACAAATCTCACCTCCTTCAACTCACGGACTACTCCATCGTGCATCCTAATCCGCACAGTACCTATCCCACAAATGCCACAGGGTTGATCATTTCCCATGACAACAATACCCCCGTCGACTTTCTCAAAAGATGCAAACCCGCCTTCTGGGTCACATGATAAGTAGCCGAATCAAGCATCCAATCGATACTTCCACATGATTCACCTCCGAGTAATCAATAGAGAATAGCACAATTGTCGAATCATCGCCTTTAGCAATATTCACCTCATTGGCCTTCGGCCCTTTTTCTTGCCATTTTCTTTCTCCTTGAGCTTTGGACAATCTCTCTTCCAATGTCCCTGCTCTTTGCAGAATGCACATTAGTTCTTTGACAATTGGTGGCGGCTTCTTGACTTTGACCTCCCTCTATTGCTACCTTTTAGATATGGGCTTCTACCTCTCGTCGACAAGGCCTGCCGGTACTCGCGACGGAAGTCTCCTTGTCCTTCCTCCTCAAATCATGGTTGATCAATGCGTTAGTAACTTCACTATAGCTGATAGAAGTACGTCCGTTCAACAAAGTGAGTACAAAGGTGTCATACTCCTCATCCGGTAAGGAGCCCAATAAAATAACTGTCTTGTACTCATCCGTTATCTTCTCATCAACATTTGCCAAGTCAGACAATAACTTAGTATAGTTGTTCACATGAGCCGCTAGTGAGGTGCTCCCGGACATCTGAAACCTGAAGAGTCTTCGCAGCAAGTGCAACCTGTTCTCAACACTCTTCGTGAGATACTTATTGTTGAGAATTTTCCACATCTTCATTGCAGACGTCACCCCAATCACATTATATTTCATCTCCTGTTCCAAACAGGACCTGATCACCCCACACGCGTTCCTATTCATCTTATCCCATACCTCCTCTTCATATTTAGGTGGCCTCTCTTGGACCATGATGGTCTCCTCTAAATTTTGAGCATTGAGCGCATCCTGTACGTCGCTCATCCACAAACCAAAGTTGATTTTATCGTCGTACTTCACCACATTAATTTTGGTGTTCTGAAAACCAACTTGTATTTATATTGTACTCGCCATTGACTTGCTGCTTTTACCTTCTTCTCCCATTGCAAACTAACTCCAAATTGTAGAGAAAGAACAACTTTGATAGGATTTAAGAATCACCCAACTAAATCCTAGATCGGATTCCAAATAGATTTCCTAACCACACGAGGAAAGCGAAATCTCCAACGGCAACTCCTAATGCTATCTCCACCGAAGCCGAGAACTCCAAGAACTAAGCTTCACACAAGAATCTTCCTCCACTAAACTTCAAAACCCTAGATCTGAAATCTGGGCTCTGATACCACTTGTTGTGCGCAGCGAAAAATTTCGACAGCACCTCTGCCGAACAATGGTCACAACAAGAGAGCTAGATCACAATAAGAATTTCCGTCTCACCAAGAAAACAAGAATCTGAAGTAAATATCTCAACAAAGTGGGATATTTACTCTTCCTCTCATCAGTTCTAGGACTGACCTGTCGAGGAAACCTAAAAACTATTACAAATCAAATCAAACAGCAAGACACACGAATTTTACGTGGTTCGGCAAGTTGCCTACGTCCACGGGGCAAGGAGGGGGAGATCTACTATTTGAGAGAAAGAGAATACAAATAGGGTATAAATCTCACACCAAAATCCTAGAACAAAGCTCTCTAAACCCTCGCAAATATCTCCCTCAAAAGGATGCTCAAAATTACCCTCTCTAGCACTTTTAAAATAAAAGGAACAGGTCTATATTTATAGAACCCTCTCTCTCATCTTAGGCCTTAAACAATTCAATGCGGGACTAAAAAACCGTGTCAAAACATATTGGGAAGAGGAGGTGGCCCCAATCGCTCACGCTTTTGAATCGCGGAACAGCATTCCCGTTGTGTTCACGCTGCTCAAAACGCTGAACAAAGACATGGGCCCCACGTTCACATTTTTGTGAATGAAGAGTAAGGTATAAATTAAATAATTTAAATAATATAACTTCTATGTTCTTATAAAATGATCAATTCCCTCTTAAAATATTGTTGTACTCTCACCTTGCTCCCTAAAGTATGAATTAGCTTATTTTCTCTTTCATATTATGTTTAGGATCCCAACATGGTCCTCCTATCAATCACTGTGAAATAATTAACAGAAACCCATGATGTGGCATCTCTTTTTTTTTCCTTGGGTTTTTGCCTAAAAAAAGATAGTGGAGAGACTACTACATTAACTGTAATAATTGATTTGTGTAGTGAGTGGTTATGATTCATTCCATATCTAACACTCATTATATCTCCATGAATTACACTATTTAGAGAGTTGGAACAACAAATGTCGATAGTGTTCCAACTTATGTTGTTGCAACACTCTTAAATTTGTGTGTTGTTCCAACACCTTTATTTTTTACTTATTTTGTTATTGCAACAATATTTTGTTAGTGCAACAACATCTAACCAAACAGAACTTTTAAAATTTAGTTATAGTTGAAACAATATGGGGTTACAATTATTTCTAACCAAACGCACCCTTACACTCAAAGGCAAATCATAACTATCCATTAAACAAATCAGCGATTGTGATATAGTAGTGATTTCTCCACTACTTTTTTGATATTTAAGAGGATTCGAATCAAACTATAAGTATGTCCCACATCTTATTCACCCTTTACCTAGACTTTGTTGATCACTTGGGTCCCACATATGAATTCATCCCCGACTCTCTACCCTTAAATGGTTAAACCTCATCCACGCTCAATTGTGTTTACAAAAAACCCTAACCTCACGAAGATCATAAATCGGCCGAATTTGAGGAGCTTCTGCCGTAATCTAAGGATGCATCAAGCTTTTTCAAGCTTGTATTTCCACTTAGATCCTACTGATAATAATATTAATGTTTGACAACTAAAGTATAATACATTGAAATCGATCCTACTAATAATAATAAAAAGATTAATAATTATATATCATGAAACAATAATAAAGATTAACATAAAGATTAAAAGATGCACATAAGGAAATTGAATACAACATCATCTTTCTACTATATAAAAGTTTTAACTTTTGGAACTCTACTACCACTTTTTCTATCTTTTAACCATCATGTCATCAATATCCCTGTTAAAAAACTTAAAAATTGAATTTTTTAATCCATTTTATTTTCTCAGAAGGATACTGAAGGAACCAAGGCCAAAATCCACGATAAGTCTAGTTGCTTTCAATAACTTAGGGTGTTTAGGAACCATGGTGTTTCCTCCATTTCCATGGTGTTTTGTCATAATAAAAACACCATGTGTTTGAGAACCATGGTGGCTTTATGGTAAAAACATCCAAAATAACAAGCACCACACTTATTTAAAAATACCTTTTAGGTGTTTTGAGTTTGAGTAGGATGTTAGTATAATAGCTAAATATGATCTACAATATTATAAATAATAATTTGTTAAAAATATAATGCTCAATATATTATATTTTATTATATTATATAAATAATAATATAATATATTAAATATAATATGATATATTATAATATAAATAATATTTTAATTTTATAATATTTAAAAATATGTTTAATATATTAACTGTTAATGTTGGAAATCACAGTCAATAATCATGTTGGATTAATCTTAGTACAAGTGGAGTCCGCTCTCTTCTAATGCCGGTCGTGATATCATGGAGGAAGTTCGCCACACCGAAAAGGACCTATGGAAAGGGCGGAGTTGGGATCTCCGTGATCTCTCCGACGATCAAGTCAAGATGGGTATTTAGTGAATATAAATATCAAAAACAAGAGTAGAGAAGAAGTCCCCGGGTTAGATCACTTACCGCTTGATTGTACAGCTTCCTATTTATATGGAGAATCGAGGGCATTTGCGTCTCTTTGCTTGGTAAGAAACGAAAGATGAGTCACCCTTACTTCCACGTGTTGATTGATGATTGGGCAAATGTCTTGTGTAGGCCGTGTAAGATCGCCTTTACAGTGTCGAATGCTTGGCTCAAGAGTCGATCTTGTTTCCTCGTTATTAATGGGTTCATTAATGAGATAGGATTTGTGACACCCGCACCGAATGGTTCGAGGTGTCTTAATTATCGTGAGAGATGGAGAAATTACCAAGATGCATTTAATGCAATATTGACGTATTGTCGGGACCAAACTTCATGCAACCGTCGTTTGGATTAAGGGAGTAAGTTGGCCGAGTGGGTGATGTCGATCGTCCAAGGGATCGACTCACACCGCCATTCGCGTCGTCAAAAAGGCGTACCGAATCAGCGGTCGACTAGTACCGCTATTCGAAGTCGCTCAACGGCCGATCGGCATGGCTTGTTGGTTTGAGTAAAGGAAGTGAGACGCCCGCCGACTCGACGGGTAAGTCCGGTCGTTCCTAATCAATGGGTTAAAATGTTCATTTGTTTGATGTATGGACTTTTCCTTCTAATCAAGGATTAGCTAATTAATGTTCGTGACTATAACAAATATAATATATTCAAACATGTATAATAAAATATTATAAAATTACTATAATATTATATATTTACTAAAATAGTATATAACTAATATTTATTACTAAATATAATATAATATAATACAAATATAATTAACATATATTAAATCAAATTTGTATAATACAATAAAATTAATATTATGTTAAAGTTAAATATTATATTAAATTATAAAATATATTAAATTAAATTACCGAATATATATTATAATATTATATTTTTATTATAATATATAAATAACTTAATTTAATATAATATTATAAATGATTATTTGTTAACAATATAATGCTCAATCTATTATATATTATTATATTGTAGAAATATTAATATAATATATATTTTTATATAAATATTAATATAATATATTAAATAATGTTAAATATAATATATTATATTATAAATAATATTTAAAATATGTTTAATATATTAACTGTTAATGTTGGAAATCACACAGTCAATAATCACTGTTGGATTAATCTTAGTACAAGTGGAGTCCGCTCTCTCTTCTAATGCCCGGTCGTGATATCATGGAGGAAGTTCGCCTACACCAGAAAAGGACCTATGGAAAGGGCGGAGTTGGGATCTCCGGTGATCTCTCCGACGATCAAGTCAGTATGGGTATTTAGTGAATATAAATATCAAAAAACAGTAGTAGAGAAGAAGTCCCCTGGGTTAGATCACTTACCTGTTTGATTGTACAGTTTCCTATTTATATGGAGAATCGGAGGGCATTTGCGTCTCTTTGCTTGGTAAGAAACTGAAAGATGAGTCAGCCCTTACTTCCACGTGTTGATTGATGATTGGGCAAATGTCTTGTGTAGGCGGCCGTGTAAGATCGCCTTTACAGGTGTCGAATGCAGCTTGGCTCAAGAGTCAGTGCTGTTTCCTCGTTATTAATGGGTTCATTAATGAGATAGGATTTGTGACACCCGCAGCCGGAATGGTTCGAGGTGTCTTAATTACTGTGAGAGATGGAGAAATTAAGGCGCTGAAGATGCATTTAATGCAATATTGACGTATTGTCGGGACCAAACTTCATGCAACCGTCGTTTGGATTAAGGGAGTAAGTTGGCCGAGTGGGTGATGTCGATCGTCCAAGGGATCGACTCACACCGCCATTCGCGTCGTCCAAAAAAGGCAGCCGACCGAAGGGTCGACTAGTACCGCTATTCGAGTCGTTCACGAAGGCAGTCGATCGGCATGGCTTGTTGGTTTGAGTAAAGGAAGTGAGACGTCTGCTCGACTCGATCGGGTAAGTCCGGGTCGTTCCTAATCAATGGGTTAAAATGTTCATTTGTTTGATGTATGGACTTTTCCCTTCTAATCAAGGATTAGCGGTTAATTAATGTTCAGGACTATAACAAATATAATATATTCAAACATGTATAATAAAATATTATAAAATTACTATAATATTATATATTTACTAAAATAGTATATAACTAATATTTATTACTAAATATAATATAATATAATACAAATATAATTAACATATATTAAATCAAATTTGTATAATACAATAAAATTAATATTATGTTAAAGTTAAATATTATATTAAATTATAAAATATATTAAATTAAATTACCGAATATATATTATAATATTATATTTTTATTATAATATATAAATAACTTAATTTAATATAATATTATAAATGATTATTTGTTAACAATATAATGCTCAATCTATTATATATTATTATATTGTAGAAATATTAATATAATATATATTTTATATAAAATATTAATATAATATATTAAATAATGTTAAATATAATATATTATATTATAAATAATATTTTAAAATATGTTTAATATCTTAATATCATATATTCAAATATGTTTAATATATTAATTTAATATATTCCAGTAATATTTTATATTATATTGATAAAAATAATATAATATAAATATTTATTAAATAAAATATAATATATAGTAGATTACTATATATTATATTACATTAATGTAATATAGTAAAATTACTATTATATTAAAGTTAAATATCATAGTAAATTATAAAATATAATTAAAAATATAAAATATTAAACAATAAATAATTTGCTATTTTATTTAATATAACATATTATATTAGTATATTTTTATTAAATTAATATAATATAATAAAAGTGTTAAAGTATAATAAAATCAATTTATTATATTATATTATATTATAGTATTAAACTAAAGTATGACATATATTGATGTAATAGAATATAATATATATTATTTATATAATATACAAAAATATATTATACTATTAGAAATAATATAATGTAATAAATAATTATTTAATTAATATTATATATCTTATATTAGTCTATATTATAATATATAATTAATATAATAGAATATAGTATATTAGTTAATATAAAATATATTATAACATATATGTTATATATCACATATGATATTATTATAATATAATATATGTGTATGGAAATGGTCAAACTAGTATTGACCAAGAAACTCAAAATGGTGTTTTCAAAACACTTTGGAAAAAACACAATGGCATGGTGTTTCTTTAGAAAAACAGCATAAAAACTCACAATGGTATCCAAACGCACCCTTAAGAATTGTCTTCTTTGCTGCTCTACATGTGAAATATATAAATTTGTTACCATGTATAAATAAAATCAATTGACCCATGATAAATAAGTATACGAAAATAGATGATAACTTTGTATATTGTGAAGCATTGAAAATGAAGTAAACATGATTTAGTATGCCAAATAATCGCCTAAGATTAAAACCTTAAAATACATTTGACACCTAAAGTAAAATACATTGAAATCGATCCAACTGATAATAATAAAATTTAAAAAAGAAGGTATACCTTTAAAAGTTAATAATCATATACAAAGGTTCAACTTCTGAAAAATAGGATAAAATGTGTTCCTTTTATAAGAGATTGGTTGAAATTTATAGTCACTAGTAGAAAGGTGAATAGTTGTGATCATCACATTTAATTGCACTTTTATTCCCTCATTATCTATTTTATTTGAATAAATATATTTTCTAATAATAATTTTTATCTTAATTTGCGGTAATTTAGAATTATTGAATAAGAGCCCAAATAAAGATTATTTCAAGCCCAAAAGATCTCTAATGAAGCTCAGAATGCCTAAATTCAAAGTCCACGACTAAGTTTAAAAGCAACATCTCAACACTCAACACTTTTTTGGTCAGAATTATTAACAACTTGGCTTATAATTGAGAATCAAATTAAATATAAAAAAAATAAAGTCAAATTCGTGCTCAGAATGGTCAACCGCAAAGAAAAGGCGATATCTCCCAATCCGGAAAATAGAATTCAACATATTATATATAAAAATCGCCTATCTCGACGAGACGGAGCCATCTAAATTATCAGATTCTCAAGATTTTATCAGTAGCAACAGGTTATGGCAGAAATCTGAATTTAAGTGATATATATTCAATTATTTAAAGGCCAAGTTAAATTCTAAGAAGCCCAATAGTATTTAAGAGAAGCCCAAGAGTTTTAAATGAATTAAATACAAAAATAAAAGCCCACAAAGTCCATCTCTCAAGTATTAAATCAATAATCTAGATTATTGTGAGAGATCCTATAGTTATGAGGGTTGCTTGGGGGCCTATGGCTATGAGGGTTACTTGGGGGCCAAGACAAATCCAAAGTTATGAGAGATTCTTATTTTCTATAAATAGAGGGGTAGAGTGAGGGCTTGAGAGTGTGAAATATTTTATAAAAATTTTATTTGGAGAGGAGGGTTACTCTTAATTGAGAAGACCTTCTAAAAATTATAACTTTTGTTACACAATAAATAAAATTTTTCACCCCTACAATTTCCTTTCTCTTCTTCTTATTCAAGGACCAAAAGGAGGATGAGATGAAGATCAGGAGTTGTAGGTTTTCATTTTATTTCTTTTGCATTTCTTTTTCATTTCTTGTTCATTTATATGCTTTGTAGTTTAGATTTACTTTCATACAATTTACTTTCATGCAATTTACTTTCATGTCTTGTCTTTAATTTGTAGTATAGATTTAATTCCTTGCAATTAGTTAGATTGTCTTTATTTCTTTTCTTCTCATTTTCTTTTCTTTTCTTTATTTCTTTATTTTTATTTTCCTTTTTGTACTTAGTTTTCTTTCCTCCTCCCTCTCTTGATTTCTTTTAATTTTTCAAAGATGTGGAACTAACCTCTTGTGGGGATCTAGTTTTTCATGAAACTAGTCTAATTCTCTCTTATATTTGTGAATCACTCTCTTATGCTTAAAAGATCATGTTTAGGCTAATCAACTAGAGAACTAATCGATAGAAGAAGAATTTGATAGTCTATGCTCTCATTAAGTGTTTTGATAGGTTATGCTTATGAATTCTCGATTACTATCTTGTTGTTATTCTCCTCATGAGTATTGATTTCATTTAGGTGATAATTTAATAGGTTATGCTTTCCTTAAGTGGTTTGATAGTCTATGCTTAATAAATCTAAAATGAAATGTGATAAAAGAGAATGGTTTATATCTTATAAGTAAGATTAGCTAGTGGATTCAATTCTAGATTCCTTCATATCTCTAATTGAATCCTCCATCTTTTGCTTTATTGATTTTGTTTTCTTGATCTTGATTTCATTTCCTTTTTACTTCTCACACTCTCTCATTCTCATTTTGGTTTATTTACATACATCCGTTTTCATTCTCTAATCTCCTCACTCTCACTTTCCTTTTGCTTTTATTTACACTTTGTCACAATCACACTCTTAATCTCTCCACAACACATTTTCTTCCTCGTTTTTCTTTTATTTGTGCATAATCCACAATCCACTCTCTACTCTTTTCATGACCACTTTCACCATGTACATAAACTCCTAATTGTCACGCATAATTTGAGAATCAAAACTTGAACAAATTCTTCCTACTTTCCGTTCTTCGTGGGATCGATAACTCTTTATACTATAACTTGAAGGTTGTATACTTGCAACTATAGGACATCATTTAGTCCCCATCAAGTTTTTGGGGCCGTTGTCGGGGAACGGTACATAAGTAGGATTTTGATTAATTTTGGTTCTTTAACTTGTGTGTTTTTCTTTTGTGAAAGAACTTGGAGCTTGAAGATAAAGAATTGAAGATTCGAAGATTGAAGATTTACCTCTAACGAGGCTTTGGATAGCGATTGCGTGGGTAACCCTTTTTTCTAGTATTCTCAATTCCACCCTTTAGATAGTTCATTCACATTAGAGACAATTAGGATAAAAAAAATAAAAAAAAGATTTTACCTTTGTCGACCCTAATAAACTTCATTTCTTTGATTGTCGACCATAATAAAAAATGAAAAGATTTTTTATTTTTTGCATCCTTTTAGTTGCTTTTAATTTCTAGGATTGCATTTCATATAATAGTAGGAATTCACCAAAGTGATTTGAGCATCTTGATTTGGCACTCACTTGAAAATATTTTTAAGGGCAAAACTCATTAATCAAGATAAGGTGAGGGATTTCATCACTCTTTCCTTAGCCCAAAAATCACTAATTCCTCACTACACTTACCCAAGCCTCTTAAAACTGATTAGACATTGGCCCCTAAGGATTCGAGCTCATTAAGAAACAAGAAATCCTTAAATAAACCGGTCCAAATTTATTTGGATTAATTGGTGTCTAAGGCAAGGTTTAGGGGTTGCGTAAGGCGCTTCGCAAGGAAAGAGGTACTTAATTGATCTTTGATCTCCCTCTAGTGCTATCTTTATCTGGCTAATTACCCAAGTAAACTTTGATCTTTTCATTAAAGGAATTTTTTATTAGGAGCTGGTCTAAGTCAAGTTTAGGCTTAACCCTAGAGTTAGAGTGATTGAAAAGTGATTGTCTTGATTTGCTTTTAGTTAGTTTTTCATTTTTCTTTTTCTCATCATCTTCTTAACATTTTCTCTTGTCCTTTTTCATAAAAAAAATAAAAAAAAATTTGATTTTGGTGTATGCAAACTTGGGTTAGGGATAATACCAATCGTTTAATTCGTTTTGATCCATCTCTTGAACCAAACGAAATGGCCAATACCAACCCACCCGTTCTTCAAGATGTTTGTTACCCCACTAGAAATGCAATCCCCTCTTGCATAAAACTCCCCGAGGTCAATGGAGCAAATTTCAAACTTAGACCGCATTTTATTAACATGCTTCCCAAATTCCTAGGAGTAGAAACCGAAGACGCTTACATTTTCATCTCCGAATTTGAAGAAGTTTGCCTCATGATCAAGATGAGGGACTTAACCGAAGATGCGATCAAACTCCGATTTATTCCATTTGCCCTTAAGGATAAAGCCAAAAAATGGCTGTATAGCTTACCCACGGATTCCATCTCAACTTGGGGTGAATTTATAACAGTTTTTCTAAAAAAATTCTTTCCTATTCACAAAACGGTCAAGCTTAGAAACAGCATTCAAAATTTTAAAATTGTCCCGGGAGAATCTTTTTGGAAGTATTTTGACAAATTCAAAGATCTTCTTATCCAATGTCCTCACCATGGTCTTGAAAAGTGGCGATTATGCCAAATCATTTACGAATGATTGGATTATTCTTTAAAAACTTTCTTAGAGTCAATGTGTCATGGGGTTTTCATGAAGAAAAACGCTGACGAAGCTTGGGACTTTTTAGAGAATTTATCTGAGAAAACCATGCAGTGGAAACACTGTGATTCATCAGTTCCCCAATCCAGTTCTAGAGGTCCTTCCTTAGAGTCAAACATAGCCTCTGAAGCTAAGATGGCTACAATTCTACGCAGGTTAGAAACTTTAGAAACCAAAGAACGAGCTCCGGCTCAAATCAATCAAGTTTCTACCTCAGGTTGTCATAACGGTCTTTCTACAGCCCATGCTTCAGAGCAATGTCCACTCTTAGAAAATACTCAATCTCTAGAACAGATGAATGCTGCATTCCAGCATCCGATTAATGATCCATTTTCTCCAACCTATAATCCAGGTTGGAAAAATCATCCGAATTTTGCATGGAATCAGGGTAATTTCTCGGGAAATCAAAATTTCACTCCCTCTTCAAACCAACAATTCCCTAGGGGCAACGCAGTTTCTTTCAGTTCTCAAACTAATTTTCCATAACCAAATCAGCCAATTCCAAATCAGTTTCCTCATCATCAATCTTCAAATCACATTTCTTCAAATACTGAGAAACGTCTTAATATTTTGGAAAGGGGTTTGGAAGTCTTGATTAAAAACTCTACACAGACCACGAACTTGTTGACTCAAACATCTAACACGATGAACTCCTTTATGCAATCAACAGGATAAATTCTCAACTCCAACACTCAAGCCATAGCTAGATTAGAAACCCAGCTTGGTCAACTAGCTAGCGCTATAAATGAGAGAGAGAAAGGATCATTTCCGAGTCAACCCGTGACCAATCCAATGGACACGGGGTTAAGTTCAACTTTTCAAGATCAAATGAATGCAATCCATTCATAACAGTCAGATAACCAGGTTAATAATCAAGTCCTTCAGAATGAGAGAATTATGTTGAATATATGCATCTTGAAGCCAACATTTGAAGAACCCTTTGTCAATGAACTTAGATTTTTGGAAAATAGAAAACAACAAGATTTTATTTTTGATGAAATTTTTGTTAATAACGAATCTAAGTTCAAAAAGCACAACACCATTAATATCTACCTTCCATTGCTGCAAACATCACTAAAAACCCTGAATTTTTTAGAATTTAAGCATATCAGTGATTATATCATTATGAAATTCTTTAAATTTCGGGGTAGAATTTTCAGCACTAAGGTAGGATTTAATGTAGAATGTGAGCTTTTCATGTTTCATCTTGTATTCTACATTTTTATTTTTTGTCTCATAATAATAAAAAGAATTTATTCTTCTCTCATGTGAGAGTTTCTTGTTTTTCGTTATTTCAAAAAAACAAAGAGAGAATAAATTTTGGCTTCACCCCTCATCTTGAAGGTATTTGCAGAATTTTTATCATTGTTTAAAGCTAGCAGAATAAATGTAAGTGTTTTAATTATTATCTGTTTTTACTTTGTGCATAATAGAATTTGCATTGAGGACAATGCAACATTTAGATGTGGGGGTGGGAATTAGTCATTATTTTTGCTCTTTATCTTAGTCATTTTTCCTCTTTTTCTTGCCATTTTTTTCTTTTTATGTCACTTTTTTCTTCTCTTTTCAAAAAAAAAAATTAGTCACTTGCCAACTTAATAGAGTTGATTAATAATTGATCAATTTGATAGAATTTAAGTCTTCTAATCCTTAGTTAGTTCTATACTCAAGTTTACCTTTTATGATAACTCCAAATAAATTTCTTAAGGAATAATTTTCAAAATAGTATACTTTACTTAAGTTTTAACTTGGATTTTAATTAAAGTAATGAAATTTTTGCATGCTTAGCTTAGAGTTGAAAATAATTTTTCAAGTTGTCTTGATCCAAATATTTTTCTCGAATATATATACATATACACATATATATATTATACTAACTTAATAAAAAGAAGAGTGCGAAAAATGGGCACCAAATAAATTTCTCTTAAAATCATTGGTGATTCTATTTTACTAAGCCTAAGTTGACTGAGTAATTAAGCGCGAGGAGTACTTTTATGCTTAATAACCTAAGCCCAATTGGGTTGGGATTCATTGGCCCAAAACTCGCTAAATGGTCACTTAGAAAGCCCGATTAAAAAGAACAAAACCACCAAGGAATAAAGAGTTAAAAAATTTCATACTAACCATGTTTTTATATATAGTTATATTTGTATATGTTCTTGAAGAATTAAATGAATTAAAAGACTTGAAGTTTGTTTAAAACAAACAGTTAGCATGTTCTTTTCAAGACTTTTAAATTAAATTTTTGAGTTAAACTTGGTTTTGTACAACTATAATGGAAGGATTTTCTTAAGAAAATTACATTGGAGTTATGATAAAAATATTTTCTTGAGTATTAACCAACTTTACTTGGAATATTTGAATATATCAAATGAATTAATTATTTCATTAACTTCTTTAAATTGGCAAGTTGACTGAATTTTATGGGTATATTCACTGCAAATCCTCACGAGATTACAACTTGTCCACTGGGATAACTCAGGGGTTTAAAGGCTTGTTGTATGCGCTAAATACAATCGCGATTCCTGCGAAAGTGAGTTAGGAATTTTCTTTCATTTTCTTTCTTTGCTAGAGGACTAGCAAAAGTTTAGGTGTGGGGGTATTTGATCATCACATTTAATTGCACTTTTATTCCCTCATTATCTATTTTATTTAAATAAATATATCTTCTAATAATAATTTTTATCTTAATTTGCAGGTAATTTAGAATTATTGAATAAGAGCCCAAATGAAGATTATTTCAAGCCCAAAAGATCTCTAATGAAGTCTAGAATGCCTAAATTCAAAGCTCACGACTAAGTTTAGAAGCAACATCTCAACACTCAACACTTTTTTGGTCATAATTATTAACAACTTAGCTTATAATTGAGAATCAAATCAAATATAAAAAAAATAAAGTCAAATTCGTGCTCAGAATGGTCAACCGCAAAGAAAAAGCGATCTCTCCCAATCCGAAAAGCAGAATTCAACATATTATATATGAAAATCACCTATCTCGACGAGACGGAGCCATCTAAATTATCAGATTCTCAAGATTTTATCAGCAACAGTGGGTTATGACAGAAATCCAAATTTAAGTGATATATATTCAATTATTTGAAGGCCAAGTTAAATTCTAAGAAGCCCAAGAGTATTTAAGAGAAACCCAAGAGTTTTAAATGAATAAAATATAAAAAAAAGCCCACAAAGTCCATCTCTCAAGTATTAAATCAATGGTCTAGATTATTGTGAGAGATCCTATAGTTATGAGGGTTGCTTGGGGGCCAAGACAAATCCTATGGCTATGAGAGTTACTTGGGGGCCAAGATAAATCCAAAGGTTGTGAGAGGTTCCAAAGGTTGTGAAATATTTTATAAAAATTTTATTTGGAGAGGAGGGTTACTCTTAATTGAGAAGACCTTCCAAAAATTATAACTTTTGTTACACAATAAATAAAATTTTCACCCCTTCGATTTCCTTTCTCTTCTTCTTATCCAAGGACCAAAAGGAGGATGAGATGAAGATCAGGAGTTGTAGGTTTTCATTTTATTTCTTTTTCATTTCTTGTTCATTTATATGCTTTGTAGTTTAGATTTACTTTCATACAATTTACTTTCATGCAATTTACTTTCATGTCTTGTCTTTAATTTGTAGTATAGATTTAATTCCTTACAATTAGTTAGATTGTCTTTATTTCTTTTCTTCTCATTTTCTTTTCTTTTCTTTATTTCTTTGTTTTTATTTTTCTTTTTGTACTTAGTTTTCTTTCCTCCTCCCTCTCTTGATTTCTTTTAATTTTTCAAAGATGTGGAACTAACCTCTTGTGGGGATCTAGTTTTGCATGAAACTAGTCTAATTCTCTCTTATATTTGTGAATCACTCTCTTATGCTTAAAAGATCATGTTTAGGCTAATCAACTAGAGAACTAATCGATAGAAGAAGAATTTGATAGTCTATGCTTTCCTTAAGTAGTTTGATAGGTTATGCTTATGAATTCTAGGATTACTATCTTGTTGTTATTCTCCTCATGAGTATTGATTTCATTTAGGTGATAATTCTAAATGAAACTAGTCTAATTCTTATGAATTCTAGTTTTGCATGAAACTAGTCTAATTCTCTTATATTTGTGAATCACTCTCTTATGCTTAAAAGATCATGTTTAGGCTAATCAACTTGAGAACTAATCGATAGAAGAAGAATTTGATAGTCTATGCTTTCATTAAGTGGTTTGATAGGTTATGCTTATGAATTCTACGATTACTATCTTGTTGTTATTCTCCTCATGAGTATTGATTTCATTTAGGTGATAATTTAATAGGTTATGTTTTCCTTAAGTGGTTTGATAGTCTATGCTTAATAAATCTAAAATAAAATGTGATAAAAGAGAATGGTTTATATCTTATAAGTAAGATTAGCTAGTGGATTCAATTCTAGATTCCTTCATATCTCTAATTGAATCCTCCATCTTCTTTATTGATTTTGTTTTCTTGATCTTGATTTCATTTCCTTTTACTTCTCACACTCTCTCATTCTCATTTTGGTTTATTTACATACATCCGTTTTCATTCTCTAATCTCCTCACTCTCACTTTCATTTTGCTTTTATTTACACTTTGTCACAATCACACTCTTAATCTCTCCACAACACATTTTCTTCCTCGTTTTTCTTTTATTTGCGCATAATCCACAATCCACTCTCTACTCTTTTCATGACCACTTTCACCATGTACATAAACTCCTAATTGTCGCGCATAATTTGAGAATCAAAACTTGAACAAACTCTTCCTACTTTCCGTTCCTCGTGGGATCGATAACTCTTTATACTATAACTTGAAGGTTGTATACTTGCAACTATAGGACATCATTTAGTCCCCATCAAGTTGTAACAATTTTTTTAATTACTTGTATAGTGCATGTGTTGCACGTGGACTTAGTTTATTTATATTTTGACTTTCTTTGTTACCGAGATTGTGAAGTGACTTATATAAAAATATAAATTCTTAAATTGAACAATCAAATTTTATGTTAATAAATGAAACCGTCAAATAAAATTTTATTGTATAAAGAATTTTATGAATAATCATTATAACTTGGAATAATTCATGATTTATTTAAATAATTCTACCATCTTAACCGGTTATTTATAATATTATAATATTTTAATAATTATTATAGTATAGTTTAAATCTTATTTATACTATTGTTTTAATATTATTTTATTATAATAAACAATTAAATATTTTATTTATTAAATAAATTAAGTATATAAATTATATTATTATAATCTTCTTTAACAATTAATATTCTTACTTTTATTGATAGTTATAATATAATTAAATAATTTATTATTTTATAAAATTATAGTGTAATTCTTAATTAAAATATTAAAACAATTATATTACTCATACTAAAATATAATTACTAATTTAAAATAATAAAACAACTATAAATTCTACTATAATTTATTATAACAATTGATTAGTTATAAAAATAGTATGAAAGAATTATATAATAAATTATTATACATAATTATAATTATGAACATATTGTAACTATTAGTTGTTAAAAGATTAATTGAGAGAGCATAGTTAATAAGAGGTTATGATTAATTAATGAAGGATTAATTATAGCTAATAGGCACAATTGTGAATCATCAAAATTGAGACGGAAGAAAAGATATTCAAAAGTTTTGACATGACAATCCTCTTTGTATGTAGTATAATATAAATATGGACGGTGGTGATGATAATTAATGAGAACAAAGAAAGAGGAGTGTAAGAGATTAATGTGTTAATGAGAGGTTATAAAAATATAATCAATTTAATTCATGGTGACATTATTTGGAGGCTATGAATAATGTACTTAATATGGGAGTTATGTATGTGCGTTTATGTATATATGTGATTTATCACGAAAAGACACCAAATTACATGAATACCCATCACAATATAAATGACACTTTTACAATTGTAATTACAAATTGAAGGACACTTTTAGAAATATTTATTTTAACATCCAACACATTTAGTATTAGATGAGATGAGAGAAAGGAAACTTAGAACGAAATATGAAAAACTTTGCTTAGAGGAAGAAGAAGGAAAGCAATTTTGGAATACAAAAATGCATGTAACTTGCATATGCTATTTTAAATCAAACTTAATAGTCTTTAAGAGTACATTTACTATCAGAACCAACCAAATTAATGTGAGCGGTCGGTCTTAGCCCTTTGATGGACATGACAGGTGGTAGTTTGGTAATCACGCTCCCTATTGTGTGGCTCAAAACCGACACTAGCATATGGTCATTTCAGATAAGAATTATGTTAGGAAAAACAAGAATAAAAACAATCCAGATATAAGCAAAACAAACCACACATGAATAAAGGAATAGAGCAAAGAGTTAAAAACACCATAACTAATAAACTTAAAGTCTGAGATACTTTACAGATGTGCCGAATCACCCTCTAAACAGAGGATTAGTCTTGAAGAAATTATGCCCCACCTACGGTAGCGTTGGGTATGCACAATACTTCCGAGGATGAGACCGTAGCAGTCCAAAGAAGCCCTCTCTTTTGTTGAACACCTCAACTGCAACTTCACTTCGCCGGAATCTTCAATACTAGCAGCTTACAGAATTATGAAAGGAAAACAAGAGAAGAATTTTATTTCTATTTTCTGTGTCTCTCAAATGAATAGAGGAGGCCCTTTATATAGGGTTCAGGCGAGCTGAGGGGTTAGATAAGGCTTTGAATGCCAGTTATTGTAATGTTTGTAACGTCTGCTATAACTATCATTCAAACCTTGTAACGTTCGTAACGTATGAAATATTCAGGCTAGTTAAATGCAGCACATGCAAAAAGGGCACGCCACGGATCAGACTCACGGACCACACGCGACGACCGGCCAAGCACGCACCACCCGCGATGGATCATACAAGACGAGCCACCGCCGAGCCCAAGACGATGCCGCCGCTCGCCACACGCCCCTTACATACTAACACAAGTGTACATTTCTAACACCTTTGTTATACCATATATAACATGTATGTTAATTTGAACCATTTAAAATGCATTCAATTAGTCAATGTGGTACTAAAACTCACATACTACTAATTAAATACCTTTTAATTTTCATCTATGGAATCCAACCATATAAATGGTATCCTTCCATATAAATCGTCCATTATTCATTTATATCGGTAATCCCTCACAATTCCATAGCTGAAAGTAAAGAAGAGTACACATATCATGTTTTCAGAGAGGGTATCTTCCGATTTGAACATTCCCTATAGTTATCCAATTTTATCACCACAGGCACGAAGTGAAACTAAGTCCTGAACTTGAACCTTTGATGTGGTGATGTTCATTGGTAACAACAGGATATATGCTATAGTAGCAATCTTTAGGTTTGACGCATTATGGCCATGTGTCCTTATCCTTTTCGTGAACATTTTCAAGGAATAACCCACTTCCTCTAATTGCAGCCACACAATTATGTTCACATAGTTGGGCATCTCCAGGGATGCACTGCTTGCATCTCGCCTTCAAGACTTGATCCCATTCAGAGTTAAAATACTCTTACTATACTAGCAGTTAACAACACCTTCCAGGTATACATGGGGATAGACTCAGATACAAAGTATCAATCTATGATTAGGTGTTCAACTCACACAACAGCTTGTTGTTACCATATTGAATCTACTTTGTGGGATCTCCACTCAGATAGGTTGAGTTGCTACAGTCGATGAGTTAGGTAAGAATTTCAGTCCCATCCTCAACCTGGATTTAAGAACTAGTGCCAACTCAAGTCCTTTTGTAAAGGGATCTGCTGTGTTGTCCTTGGACTTGACAAAGTCCACAGTAATCACCCCTTCATCCACAAACTTTTTCACGGTCTTTATTCGTACTTGGATATGACCTCGAGTCTTGCGGTTATACTTTGAACTTTTAATCCTTGCAATTGTGGTCATATTGTCACAATGCACAGAGATTGCAGACTTTGTCCACCAAACTTTTTATCCACTCATATTGTGTTTAGATTTATGCCATCAAGAGATGCACAAATCTCAAAAAGCTCTTCATATCTTTCATGGATCCCAAGGCAACATCAATGGATAAAAAAGTTGATGGATGACTATTTCCTATCCACTTAAGTTTATAGGAGCTTTCCTATGTGTGTGTGTGTGTAGCGTGCAACGTACAAATTACTCAATGTGGAATTGACTATTGTTTCGAGATTGATATGTTACTTTGCGCGTGTAGAATTGATCACTTCGTAAAGTCGATTATACGCCATCTGTGTGATCTTGATCTTTCTCAGTATTGCTGATGATTGTTTCTGACTGGGAACTAACTTCCGAATTTGCAGTTTGGGCCGCTCACAGCTGGGCCGAAATTATGGTTGGGCTGAACACAATTGAGACGACATTCAAGAACTTTTTTTTAAACATTCCCTGGGGAGGTCATTACATAGTACTAATTTTTGGATTACAAGTTCTCAAAATAAACTAGAGGTTCTGGGCTAAATAGCACCTAAACACCTTATGCTTTTCATGACTTTTTGCACTTATATACCCTGTCTTTTTTTCTTGACTTTTAAGTACCCTGTAGTTTACATGACTTTGCACTTATATATCATATCTTTTTTTTTCTTGATATTTAAATACCTATTGTTTTTGAAGTTGCGTATTGTTACATTCTCTTATTTAAACGTCGGAATGTTATTGTTAAACATTGAAATTTTCCCTAAAATTTTTCATGTAACTTGCATATGATAAAAATTGATCAACTACACCCTAAACTTGGTATTTTCGACTAAAAACTCATTTTCAATCTTATTTTCTCTCACTTAGAGTTCCCCGCAATTAGATCTCTTACTCTAATTCAACTAACTTTAGAGTTATAATTAACCAATTTTTGTCATGTGCATGCCATATGCAAACTTCTTAGAGAATATTTCAACATTTAACTAAAAGAAGATAATAAAATGCTATTTAAAAAAATAAGGATATTTCAATGTCAAGGGGGAAAAAAGAGATAGCATATAAGTGCAAAGTCATGCAAACTATAAGGTATTTAAATATCAAGGGGGCAAGGAGGATATATATAAGTCCAAAGTCATGTATATTTAACTTTTAAGTGTTATTTATCCATTAAAGAGTAAAACCCAAGACCAAATAGAGGACCACTCTTCATAGTTCCAAACCCACGAGAAGCACATGGATGCCATTATGCCAGCAACAACAAGACCTCCACTCTCCCCTCTGCTGTCAATCCCCTTCTCCAAACCCAAACCCCTCCTCACTCCTCCTCCTCCACCTCTCAACCCAAAGCCCACAACACTGGCCCAAACCCAACAACTCCACGCCCAAACCCTCAAAGCCCAAGCCCAGCCCATTCTCCCTCTCCTCAACCTCCTCATCTCCTCCTACATCAAGCACAACCAACCCACAACCGCCCTCAAACTCTACGCCCAAATCCGAAGAACCCAATCCCATCTCGACACCTTCACCATCCCCTCCATCCTCAAAGCCTGCGCTCAGCTCGACGACATCGAAACTGGCAGAGAAATTCATGGGTTTGTTCTCAAGACCGGGCTTGATTGGGATGTCTTCGTTCATAACTCCCTTATCCAAATGTATGCTGAATGCGGGAGTGTCGGCAATGCGGCCAAGGTGTTTGATGAAATGCCTGAGAGAGATGTGGTCTCGTATAGCACGATGATTCGGAGCTATGGGAGAGTGAAGTCTTTTGATGAGGCTTTGGGTGTTGTTAGAGAGATGATGGGTTTGGGTTTGAGGCCTAGTGATGTGGCGATGATTAACATGATTAGTCTCTTTGCGGATATTGGAGAGCTGAGGATTGGGAGGCCGATGCATGGGTATTTGATAAAGAATAGTTTTGATGGGTTGCCGAGTGTTAATGCTGGTACTTGTTTGATTGATATGTACGTTAAGTGTGGGAGTGTTGAAAGGGCGCGGGTTGTGTTTGATTGTATGAGTGAGAGGAGCACTGCTTCGTGGTCTGCCATGATCGCTGGCTACATCAGATGCCAAGAATTGGAATCTGGAATGGAGCTCTTTGCGAGAATGCAGAGGGAAAATGTAGCACCAAATGTGATCACAATGCTGAGCTTGGTTATAGAATGTGGGATCATTAGAGAATTGGCACTGGGCAAATGGCTCCATGCCCTTATGCTTAGAAATGGGTTTCGAATTCCGATAAATTTGGGAACAGCATTGGTCGATATGTACTGTAAATGTGGTGATATTAATAGTGCTAGAACTTTTTTTGATAGAATGGGCGAAAGAGATATAATGACATGGACTGCGATGATAATGGGATACTCGCAGGCCAATTGCTTTGATGAGGCTTTTGAATTGTTTGGGCAGATGAAAGATTTTAAGATCAGGCCAAATGAGATGACAGTGGTAAACCTTTTGTCTCTGTGTGCTGAAGCCGGAGCCCTTGATCGCGGGAGGTGGATCCATGGTTTAATAGACAAGCGAGGGATTCAAATAGATGTTGTTCTTGCTACTTCCTTAGTAGATACGTACGCTAAGTGTGGGGATGTGGAAACTTCTTATAGAGTATTCGAAGAAACAAGAGACAAAGATGTGTGCATGTGGAATGCTATGATTAATGGGCTAGCGATGAATGGTTTAGGAAATGAAGCCCTTGAACTCTTTTATCGGATGGAGATCGAAGGAGTAGTTAAGCCTAATGACATCACATTCATAGGAGTTCTTCATGCTTGTAGCCACTCGGGCCTGGTTGCAAAAGGAAAACAGTTGTTTAAAAGAATGGCTTGTGATTTTGGATTAACTCCAAAGGTAGAACACTATGGATGCATGGTTGATCTTCTAGGTCGAGCTGGGCTTCTAGAAGAAGCTCATGAGATGGTTAAGGAAATGCCTATTGAACCAAATGTTATAGTGTGGGGATCTCTTCTTGCTGCTTGTAAAGTCCATAAGAACTCAGAGCTAGGAGAGGAGGCTGCTCAAGAGCTACTCAGGCTTGAGCCTTCTAACACTGGCTACAATGTTCTTCTTTCTAATATTTATGCATTGCAGAAGAAATGGAGTAGTGTTGCCAAATTGAGAACATCTATGAAGGGCACAGGGACTAGGAAAATACCTGGAATAAGCTCAATTGAACTTAATGGTTCAGTTCATGAGTTTATTACTGGAGACAAGTCTCACTCAGAGATCGAAAGGATTTATAGAATGGTTGATGAGATGAAGAGGAAGCTGAAACTAGCTGGTCATGTTGTTGACACTTCAACAGTGTTATTGAATGTTGATGAGGAAGAGAAAGAGAATTCACTTAATTATCATAGTGAGAAGTTGGCTATGGCTTTTGGTCTAATTAGTACAGCTCCAGGCACCCCTCTCAGGATTGTGAAGAACTTGAGAGTTTGTGATGATTGTCATGCTGCAACAAAATTGTTATCGAAGATTTATGGAAGGGAGATCATTGTTCGAGATAGGAATCGATTTCATCATTTCAGTGGAGGATCTTGTTCTTGTCGAGATTACTGGTAGAATTGGGGATTCGTCAACCTATTTTTCGAGTGTACAGGTAAAATTCAATATTTCTGTAAGTTATTTAATTGTTGAAAAGAATATGTCTGTTGCTATACATTTGTATTTAATGATTTTAATAAAACAAATTATTTCTTCAATTGCTATTTGTAAATTGCTCAACATTTTTATTTTTTGCCATATGAACTGATGGGAGCTGTAGTACACGTTAGCTGATTCTTTTCACTGCTCTACTAAACATCAATATGTCCACTATTATGATTCAGACCTATGTTGCATGGATGCGGATACGGGTACCAGTAGATGTGTGGGCACCGATACACGACAAATTTGTAAAAGGTAGGGCACATGGACACAGCTATATACATATATTGAAATCAATAATTTACATTCAATAATAATTTTTCATTCATATGTTATAAGAATTAAATCTTGTATCATTTTATTATTATTTTTTACTATATAGATTATAAACTAGAAACCACTTGTTTTTGAACTAGATTCCCAAACAACCTTTAAAATCATAGTTCTGACCGGGAATGGACTAAAACGAATCCGACCCATGTCCAACGAGTTTCAGAAGATGGATGTGAAGCGTATGATAAATGCCCAAGAAGTATATGACGAGTGTTTTAAGTTAAAACATGCATTACATAACTGAATACACGTCTGAATAACTATTTGTGTATATCCAGCGAGTGCTCAATGAGTGTCTGTGTCTGGTATGGCTACAACAAATGATAGAATTTCCCAAGGAGTGTATGATACATGTCAGTGTCTGATATGTGTCGGGGTACTGGCACGGTTTATGATAGAAGTACCCATGTAACATAGATTGAGACATGCAATGACTATCTAGAAAGCCAGTGGAAGTATAGTTTCGAACCTTTCGGTGTTCTGCTGTCAGAATTTGTGTATCTTGAAGCTGAATGAAAGGAAAATATAAGTGGAGAAGATAATTGATAAATGTTTGGGCAAATTCATTTAATTTAATGACAGCACAGGGAAGTGAAAACAGTCGAACAAGAATACAAATATTGTGAAAAATCCTCTGCAAAGGCATCCCGTGGATCTGATAGGTTTTAACTGCACTTCATAGACATATAGCAAAGTGTTGTATACCAGTAGGGAACGATGCATTACACGCAATTTTGTTGGTATCTAACCTATTTTGGCTAAATGAGGTCAACCATGGGCCTAAGCTTCAAGGCCCACCTAAATATGTCAAAAGTATCCTATGGCTCTCACTGCAGATTTGAGTTTCAGAATGGAGAATGTTGGTTTAGATGCAAACATCCCAAGATACATACTCTCTTTGAGTATAACTTGACATCCAAAAAGAATGGGAATACAAGAATGATATGATAGCATAATCCATCTTATTAGTGCATAATTTTGGAGGTTCTACCAATTATTTCTAGTGAGATAAAATAGAAATCCCCCAAGCTCTCCATAGCAAAATACTACTTCATTTTAGTAAGCTCAATTCTCAAACTAAGCATGATGTGATGAAAGAAGTTATGAAATGGGAATGTGCTTAGGATAATAAATAGATACGTCACATGTAATTTTAAGTGAAAAGGCGGATTTGTAACCAAAACTATGGGAACAAATATGAGATACGCAGCTGAATTGTTCCTTCTTGATTTTTTATAGAATCACAATCAAGAGAGTGAAACGGACACAGCGAGTTGTTCCTGAACAGAGTTACCTTGTCCATGGAAAGGAGTTAGAGGATGTCCTCAAAAGGAGCTGGATGCAGAATAAGGAAATATAGTTGGGGGGAAAGTAAAGCATATAGATTTGATGCTTTAGTCAAAGACAGCAATTTGCTGGAGGACGAGAATTAAGGGACATAATTAAGTCAATGAAAAGAACTTCTGAAACAAGACATAGATTGATTACTTTTTTCTGACTTCCAACTTGTCTATATATAATGCAGAATTCCAACCTCAGAAAATTGAAATTTTGACTGCAATTGTGATGCCAACTTTCCTTCCAAATTTCTGGTGTACGCTTAGTCATCTCTTTTATCTAGTTAACACATAGTCCATGAACTTGTAAGGAAATCGTTCATGTGGTTTCTAGAATAAGTTGGACTTGGACTTGTTAAGATTATGATTAGATGTGTTGATACCCCCATTGGAATCCTAACTCTGACTTTGTTTGCTATCATGAACTCAAGTATCTATGTCAAGGTTGACTCATACTTTCTCTAACTGATAGGTTGGCCGTGGGATTTCTTTAGAACTTGTTATCTTATGACAGATTTGTCATCCTATCGCTTTGGTCAGCTGGGCTTTGAAGACTATAATTATGAGATAATATGCCAATCCTATGTTGATTATCTTAATTAGTGGGTATTTTAATTATAATTATCTCAACTACTCATCAGTTGCTCTAGCATCATCACATTCCTACTCCAACAGAATAACCACTGGCAATATCAAGCACTGAGTGACTCCTCATCTACTGTTGTAGTTGTTTCTATAATCAGTTAGGTAGGATTAGTTTATAGAATAGATGCAGTGAATTGTCATTCCTTAAGTATATGAATTGTCATTCCTTAAGTATATTTTAAGGTTAAATTTCACGACCCCCACTTCCAAAACTTTGAGATTTGACTAAATCTCCCTGGATTTTCAACTTTTCATATCGGTACCTCTATCTGAAAAATAACTAAAATGTCCTTGAGAGAAAAAACTAACTCTCAATTGCGAGAGGTACGCATGTTGCTCCTGTAAATAGCAAATGACTAAGTTGAGGAATTTCCTCTTAAGAACGTTTTTGTTATTTGCCAATTACTACAGGTTGGGGTCTCCGGTAAGAAAAGTTGAAACTTCAGGGCTTTTATGAGTCACTCCAAAGTCCAAGGGGGTTTTGTGGGATAAAATAAAGTTCAGGGAGGGCTATGTGCAAACCCCCAAGGTTCAAGGAGGTTTTCCGAAAATAACCTTCATCCTTTACTTTTAGTTGGGCAGATGAAAGAGTATGGTAAGGTGATCACCATTTCTAACCACTCTCCTTTTCCTCAATTCCTTCTGGCATTTGCTTGTTTGAATCTGAAGGGGGGTTTAGAGGTCAAGAACAACTACCAAATCCCACTAAGAGAAAAAGGAAACAAAGAGACAAAGGGAGAAAACTAAAGGGAGTCTTAGTTGAAGAGTTGGTTCCGGCCTTCTCATAGTGTCCATAGGAGAAGATCCAAAAAGAGAGTGAGAAAAGAAATCTAAATTGAGATACCTTGCACTTTTGACTGATTTTATGCTTATGGCCTGTTGTTGATGGAGGGGAGAAAGGTGATTGTGAGCCACGTGGCACAAAGTCGTGACGGGCCTATGCGTCATTGTTAGAAGGGTGGTCAGTGGTCTGTCTATATATTATATATATAGGATAAATTTTTGAAATAGACCTTTTCAAAAATAAAATTATTAATTTCGACCTACTTGTAAAATATTTCTCAAAATCGACCTAGTTTCCGCCATGTCAGCAAAACTAGATCGATTTTGATAAAAAAATATTTCCAAACTCCACGGGATTGGCAATCCCGTGAAGTTAAGTTGTGTGTTAAACTCCCGGGGTTCCCAATCCCGTAGGGTTTACGATTTTTTTCAAAATCGACCTAGTTCCCAAAATATTTATCAAAATCGACCTAGTTTCAGCCAACGCGGCAGAAACTATGTCTATTTTGATAAATATTTTGGGACTAGGTCTATTTTGATAATTTTTGGGAATAGGTCTAATTCAAAATTTTGTTCTATATATTGCAAAGAGATCTCTTGATATTTCAGGGTGTTACATAGAAACTCTACATTACGTTGTAAGTGTTGAATATACATCTTATAAAGTATAAGTATGTATAAGAAAGAGTGACTCTGTTTGGACATTAGGAAACCTAAGCACTAATAAAAAAAAAGGTTTATGGTCAATGAGTGGTTAAGTATCTAAATGTAATTAACCCTTGTTGAAACCACTGGAATCACTGCACTATTAAGTTTATGGATAACGAGCTAACTCCACTTTTCCCATAGGGCCCGTTTGGTTGTTTTCTATAATTATAATGAAATTTGTTTCCATGGAAAAAAAACATATTTCCTGGTGTTTGCTTCATTTTCATGAAAAAATATTTTTAGTGTTTGTTTCGCCAAAAAATATGGTAATTAATTTCCATCACTTTTCTTAGTTTGGTTCAAATTGAAAAAAGAAAAAAAATCAATTGATGTGTGAATAGATTCTCTTTTTGATTCAATTTTTTTATTTCGATAAAGTGAGGTTTCTGTTGATTTTGGAGTTATTGGAGACGAAATCAAGTTTACGTTTTGGATGATGTCGCACACGTTTTCTAGTGCATCTTTCATTTGCTTTTTTGCGACTCCAAACATCAAAAAATGAGGGAAAGTGACAATTTTTTAGGGGTTTCCTTCGATCCCAAATTTCATTTTGCGGTTTTCTTCAATTTTCGACCAACTAAACAGGCCCAGGAAACAAATATACAATGCAAAAATACTTTTATATATTATATATGCACCACAAATGAATGAAATCGATTCACCCAATTCTTGCATCATATATAGGTTAGGCAAAGGGGAGTCTTGAAGTTTGAGCTTCTAAGGGTTTTATACAAGTCAATTCTCACGCTATTTTTCTTTGTGTTTGTCCGGCGCTTTCCACAATTTTCTCCCATCTGCCTAATCAAATTTTACAGCAATAAGGACTTTAACTCATAGTACTGCATTGTCACATTGAGAAGTAATGAGGATAATGCCGCCATTGGATTGCTCCACTCTATTGGAGTAGGTTTTTAATGATTGCAATTAAACTTGTTTCTTTTACCTTCTTTTTTAAAGAGTTTTCTCATAACTGAATCCCACCAAGTTGCTGATGCTTGATGGTCAAAAAAAAAAAAAAGAAAAAGTCAAAGAAAAGGGGAAAGACAAAGTAAAGGGAAGAAAAAAAGGTTCACACACAATCTACTGTGGGTGACCACACGGTTGGAAGTTTTCAATATAGCTTCCATGCTTTTGGGCTCGATTCTAGGTGGGATTATCAACAAAAAAAAAAAGAGTTTGCACACATTAGTGTTAATGAATTCTTTCCTTTTTTCCTTTTACTTTGGGTCAACGAGGTTTATGTATTTTGATTTGTCTACTAGTGAGAGAGCGCGTCCAACCTCTCTCTCTCTCACTCTATATAGATATATGATAAATATTTGTTTCTTATTATATATCATAGTGTATACCCATACGTCTATGGTATCATTCATATATCTGCCTAATGTAGACTAAAATATATTATAATCTTCCACTATTAAGTAATGAACAAGTATTATTGCACATTTAACAATTCATTCTTTGCAAGGGACACAGTTGATGAAGTTCAATCCAAAAGGCACAAACAAAAGCATTAGACCCTATCTATAGTATTTAGTAGGGATTAGCCGCAGATAGACCTCCTATACTATTGCCAAATTGCGTATAGCCCATCTATAGCTCTATAATTGCAAGTAGACCTCTGGATGAGTTCTTTTTTTTTTTTTTTTTTCTTTGACTCGAAAGACAAATATGGTCAAAGAGTCAAAAAAGTTTCACTCAAGGTGTGTTTGGCAAACTCTTAAAACGAGTCAAGACTGAAGCTTACCTAGTTTTGAAGTTTTTTTTGAATTGGCAAAAACTGAGCCAGTTCTAGCCTAGCTTTTCTTAGGCAAAAAATGAGGCCTAAAAATAACTCGTTTTTGAACCACCCCTCCTTGGTGCAAAAAAGAACCAGGTTACCTCAAAACTGGCTAGGAACAATCTTGACCCAATTTTGAGGGGTTTGCCAATGTGGGGGTCTATCTACACTTGGGAGATAATGCAGAGGGCCTATCCAAAGCAACACGACTACATGGTAACATAGCGTTGATCTGAAATGGGTGATAGTGCAAAAGATCTCTCCAGTCTCAACAATCAATGACAGTGACATATATCACATTATATTTATCAAGAACACGCATCCAAGTGTGGATAGAACACCAAGCTGAAAAAGTTTTCTCCTAAAACAGTAAAAAACAGTTCACTAAGAAGTCTCTCTGCAATTTGGTGATAGTAGAAAGGTCTATCAGCAATCAACCCACTTAGAATTGACACCATGTTAAGTTTCAATTCGAAATATTTTTGTTTCAACGGATTATATTGATTTCTAAGGACCTTATAAAGTTGTGAATTACATGCTCATTAGCAAGTTACTGAGCATATTTAGATTTTTTTTATAGCCGTTTTATTTTATTTTCTTGGACAAAAAATTTACTTTTTTTATTGTTTATCTAAACTTTATTTACTATTTTGCTCAAACTTTGGACCCCACCAGCAGTCTTGCGACGTAGAGAGAGCTGCGAGTGTTTCTTGGCGGGCCCACTGGGTATATTACGGAGAAGCAGGCAGGTTCCACAAACACATAACTGCCCGCTAGGGCTTTTTGATATATAGTGGTATATTACGGAGAAGCAGGCAGGTTCCACAAACACATAACTGCCCGCTAGGCGCTAGGACTTTTTGATATATAGTGATATTGGTTTCCATATGTAAACTTCTAATCTAATGTTTTATTCAAGGAAACATTGCGTCAATGCCCCAAAAATGAAAGAACCATGTGACCCTGCCCTTGGCATTATTTCTCTTGTGCAAATACCCCAAATATATTATCATTTAGTGTTTAAACCCCTTATACTCTGCCAATTCATCAGTGAGAGAGTAAAACCCAAATAAATACCCCTCACACTTTCCCCTTTTAGTATGCAGTCCCCCCCCCCCACCGAGATTCAATCTTTCCTCCGTCGCCATTGTACTTGATTCAAATCATCACCCAGATCTAAACCTGGATCTGCCATTGCCTCCTCATTGATCCCCTCCTCCCCCTCCGCCACCACCAACCTCAAGCGTGTCCTTATCAAGTTTGACTCCAACAATGATAAAAAGATCTCCTCTTCCAAGCTCGCCACTGTCTTGAGAGAGATGGAGAAGATGGAAGATAGTAGAAATTGATTACATTGGTTAAATGAGAGAGGGAGAAGGGTTATTCAGTATATGTTGGAGGCGAATTAGAGCTTTGGTTTGAGAAAAGGAGAGGTTTTGAGGAGAGATTTGGGAGATTAGAATCAAGATGAAAGCTATGAAAAAGTGCGAAAATGTCATCTTTTTGGTGTGCATGAATTGTTTGGTGAAGGTGATGAGGTTTGGATTGGGGGTTTAGCATAAGAACTTGGGGTGATGATCATGAGATGATGATCACGCTAATGGTTTTCTTTTGCGCGATGATGATTTTGTTTTCTGGTTGATGGATTCAACCTTGTTGCTTGGATTCAATGTGCAAATGACTTAAAGTTGTTGTTGTTAATTGTTAATCAGTTTGTTGTAAGAATTGTTCATGATATGATTGCAGAATTTCAGCTTGTAAGAAGCATTGGATAATTTGAGTGAATTAATAGTATATTGGCAACTTTTGCTTTCTAGTGGTAATTGAGTTATCTAGATAAAACTGTTTAATGCTTTTGTTTGATTATTATTAGCTGGTTGACGGTAATTTCTATAAATAATAGTTGTGATTATAGCTATTTATTTTATCACAACTATATTATTTTCAGCTGTAAATACAACATGAGCTACCTTAGTAGTATTTTTTAATAAAAGAACGTGAGCTACGTTAGTAGTATTTTTTAATAAAAGAACCAATTATGTCAGATTAGTTTGTATGGATGATGATAATGATGATGAGGGTGGTGATGATGATGAATGTTGAAGACACCAATGGAGCACAATTAAAGGTAGGTGGAGAAAGTGGAGAGATATGGCATAATGCTGGATGTTAAACTTCTTCGTAGACAATTAAGTTTAAGAGTTAGATATTAAAGGTATGAATCAGAAGCTATTATCAACACATAGATGCTAACTATATAGATTACTAGTTAACTTTAATAAAAGATGTTAGATATATGAGTTAGTTATGAATTTTAACAGACTGATGCTAATTTTAAATGTTGATTGTTAAGTTTACCATTTATTGTTAAGTATACCCACTGGTTATTGAGTTTAGAATATAACCGTTAGAGGTTTTTTTGCGAATTTTTTGGGGGTTATTGAACAGGGGAGAAAAGAAATTTCTAGAAACACTTACAATTTTAGAAACTTTCATGGGGCGATTTGCAAAATTTCTTAGGTAAGATTCACAGGTAATCCTTCATAGTTCACAATCAACTCATATAATTATATGTTTGTCTAATTTTAATGTTTACATAGACACAACTACACGACGAGATCTCCATAACATTTTCTTTATACATGATCTGTTACTATCACTGTCCAAGAAACAACGTCTCTCTTTGGCTATTAATGTACCAACAATCACACAAGTCACATAGTTATTACAGGTAAAAGCATAAAGTTTAACAATTTGAGTTTTTAATTTGGGAAAAAGTTTCGAGTTTGTAATTTGAGTTTTGTGTTTACAATTAGGATGCTTGTTTGAGTATGTTAATAATGGAAAATTGGATCAGTGGCTTCATGGAGAAATAGAAGAAATTAGTCCACTTATGAGCTTGCATGTTAAGTATAAGCATTTCAATTGTTGAAAGACTCAATGATAATAGAGCTAACATGACCATATCTGAAAATGTTTCGTTAATAATAGTTAAATACACTCTAAAATTATCACTTTTAACAAGTACACCATTATCTTAACAGTGCACCATAATCTTAATAAGTATGACATAACCTTAACAGATACACCATAACCTTAACAGATACACCATAACCTTAACAAGTACACTATAACCTTAATGAGTATGACTTAAACTTAACAAGTGCGTGATAAATATTAGCAGTGCGCCATAATCTTCTGGTACACTATAATCTTCATGATGCTAACTTTGCTTTGTGAAACACTTAATCTCTTAGAAGATGGAATATCCATCATTGATATTAGTAAAAAAAGAGATCTTTTCAACATACAAGTGATAATCTTAATATCCAAGCTTTACATTAACATCCAATCTTCCTTCTGTAAGAAAAAAAACCAAATAGGATGCTCTTGTAAAAAATACCATATTCTCAACTTATGCGTGATGCCATTAGTCAATATCCTCTTGAAGAGATCAATAGCTTTAGCAAATGACTAACCTTCAATACAATTATACTAATTCAAGAAATTATTTGTTTTTGACATTTCATCAAATAACTTATTGGCATCCTTTAATATCCCTATCCCATACTTCAGCAATTTTTCAAACATAGAGTTTTAAGAAACCACATTCGCCTCCTCAATTCCAACAACACCATCCTTTTAGCATCACCCCAACAGATGTCCAAACTCGATGTACATTTTCATCAAATGGTTTGAAACCCAAGCATCCAAAATAGTTTGACAAACAAACAATGAGCTATTGGAGAGGTGGATCGAGAGAGCGGTGGAGAGGGTGGATAGCAATGAAGAGGGTGTATGGTGGTGGAGAGGGTGGATGGTGGAGAGCGATGGAGAGGATGGAGGAGGAGAAACGGCGGCAGCAGGAGGTGGTACTTTGAGGACAACCAAGAGGTGGAGGCGAGATAATAATGATTTCTTTGATGGTGGTGTGGTGGTGGAGGAGGAGGAGGGAGGAACAATGATTGTCATGGCGGCCGAGGAAAATCAGGGTTAGGATTTGAGGGCATGAGGGGGGTTTAATGTGGAAGAGAAATTGATGGTAGGGATTTTGTGGAAATGGGGGAGGAGTGAATTTGGGGTCTTGAGGAGGTGGGCTTGGTCGACGGTGGAATTGGCGGCAACAAGGGGAGGGAGTTCGACGAAGATATGGCGACAAGAGGTTGCAACATAGGCGGCTCAATGGGGTTGAGATGAGGAAGAAACGGTGGCTGCAGTTTGAGAGAGAGAGAGAGAGAGAGAGAGAGAGAGAGAGAGAGGAGAGAGAAGGGTAATTTAAGGATTTAAAGTGAAATACATATACATAAATGGTACTCTTCAGCTGGAGGCGTTTGGTTTTTTTTTTTTTTCTCATGTTTTAAGAGATTAAAGCACATAGAAAATAATACATAGGGCTGGACCATATTGAATTTTCATTTTTAAGGCCTTGACACAATTTTCTCATCGGAACAATAACAACACCAAAATTTTGTCCCAAACATTTCTGGAATGAGCATACAAACTATTAAGGACCATGCTCTATACATGTTCTTAATTTCGTCTCCATTGGTATCTACGTTTATTGTTTTAATTTCAAAATTCTATTGTATTCAAGGAGATTACAACTCGATTTTTGCTGAAAATATATCATATTGCTTAAATTACAACTCTGTTTCCACTCTGTTTTCTGGGGCCATATACTAACTGCTACTTATTATGCAAAAAAAGAAAAAAAAAAAAAAAAACAGCGACTTTGGTAAGAAGCTGCTGCAACACAAAACAAGTAAAAATCCAGAAAGTTGGAATAGATATATCAGTACCATTATAAATTGGCTAAATGACACTCAAATACCCTATTGTTTCATCACATTTGTACTTAAATACTTTAAGTTGTAAAAGTAACAATTTAATATTCTAAGTTGTAAAAAATAACACTTTAATACTCTATGTTGTAAGAAACGCCACTTAAATACCCTCTTCTTTCACCACCTTTACATTTAAATATTTCAAGTTGTAAAAGTAGCACGTTAATACCCTAAGTTGGAAGAAAGTAGCACTTAATACTGTAAATTTAAGAAAATAACACTTTAATACCTTCTGTTAGTTGTCGGGACATATTCTTAGGAATATTTTCATAACAACTACCAAAAGGTACTAATGTGTTAACTTTTACAACTTAGGTATTAAAATGATAGTTTTTTATTTCTTAGGAATATTTTCATAACAACTACCAAAAGGTACTAATGTGTTAACTTTTACAACTTAGGGTATTAAAATGCTAGTTTTTATTTACAATTTATGATATTTAAATGCAAATGTGGCAAAACAATTGGGTATTTAAGTGCCATTTAGGCTTATAACTTTATAATCTACTGCAAGTCCGCAAGTGCAAGTTGATGTAAATTGTTATTTGGAATAATTTTTTGAAACAATAAATAAAGTAATTAGATGATTCCATTGCAGTAAAGAAAATTATAAAAGCACACATTCTGTTGTGGTGTTGCATAACATAATACTTATTATCATCCTGTCGTCATTGTTTAATTTGTTAGGTTGTAAAATACCATTTACGGATGTCTTGGAATCGCCATAGCTTTGACTTTTATAAGTCGTACTGTACAAATTTCAAAATGGGTAAGCTATATAAATGTAACATTTGTCAAGGGCTAATTCACAAAGGGTAAACTTTTTTTAGTTGAGCCCAGCCGCCTACTTAGTCGGTCAACAGTTTCATCACGGGAGAATTATACTTATGCCTCTTAATATTTCAGTAAAATCAAATAAATATGAGAGCTGTTTTATTCATTTTGTAAGATGTGTATTGAATATTCTATTAGAACAAGAAGTTAGAACTACTTAATCAATTGATAAATATCTCAGTTATGTTTTACTTTCAAGAACCTACCAATGTATACCAACCTTATTAACGTCATCTATGGGGATAATGCACATGTATATTATACATCTTATATACATGTTTTAAGTACATTTTTTATTTTTCTTTATATATAGTTATGTACTGATGCAACATAGTACATGCATTCAATGGCGGATCCACCTTGATCAAAATGGGGTCACGTGACGCCACCTTGGTCAGGGTGGACCAAGAACCTATTTGTAAGGATACATTTCACAAAACACCTATCAAGTTTGGGTTTTCTTAGAAACCCCCCCGTAAACTTTCATTGTTTCCAAAAAGCCTCCAAAAAGCTTGAACCTCGACAAATATATTTTTTTAGCATAATTTTACCCATCCATGTGAAAACAGCGGTTATTGCCTTCAGTTTTTGTTTTTTAAAACCATGTTGAGGTGTTGAAGGGGGTTTACTAAGAGCTCCAAAACTTAAGCAGGGTTTTGCAACAATTTGAAAGTTAAGGGGGTCATCAAAGGAGCACCCAAACTTAAAGGCAATTTTCTGAAATTTATTCACTAAAAAATTCTTCCTCCAGTTTCAAAGTTCGAATTAAGAAGCCCGTGATTAGTGACATATATTGAGAACGATATATTTGGCACCCATGATTAATAACATATATTGAGAACGATGTATTTGATAGGTTATTAATGATACGATTATGTACTTTTTTTTTTTTTAAAATATGAAAAAACGTTATGGACAATTGTAAATTTTTTTTAATTGCTAATCATGTAGTGACACCACTTTATAGAATTTCTAAATCCGCCACTGCATGCATTATCTGAACTATATGCACATTACATATGCATTTTGGTCATATAAAAAAAATTACTTTTTGCAAATGCAGTGTATTGAGATAACAAACAGGCATACTACTTAACTAATATGTCTCAGTCTCAGTTTAAAAGGGCACAACTATTATCCCAGCTTAAACTTTTTCTAGTGGATGTCCTCCAGGGAAAGTTAAAGTCATACAAGGGGGTAAAAAGTAAAGTTTCCCTGCAATCGAAAATTGAACTACTCCGCTAGCGTCATCATCAGCCCTCAGCAAAGCGCCTCTTTCTCCTTGTCCCCATTTACTTTGTTTCCCTCCATTTATTCTCACCCCCTCTTCGTCCTCCCTCATTTACTCCCAAAAATTCCAAATCTCCCCCGCCCCCCCCTCCCAAAAAATCCCCAAATCCTTTCAAAAACCCTAACCCTAGGTCCGAGCTCAATCGCCATGGTGGCCGAGCCCTGGATCCAAAAAATGCGCAAGAAGAAGAAGCCCTCCCCGTCAAATCTCCTCAAGTCCAGCTCCGAACCCATCGGCATCCTCTCCTTCGAGCTCGCCAACGCCATGTCACGTGCTGTCCACCTCCACCGCTCTCTCTCCGACCCCGAGATCTCCCGCCTTTTAACCCAAACCCTAGCCTCTCCCTCGATCCGCTCTCTGATCTCCGACGACGACTCCTTCCTCCTCTCCCTCGCCGCCTTCGAGAAGCTCGACGACCTCAACCGCGTCGCCGCCGTCGCCTCCCGCCTCGGCCGCCGCCACTGCTCTCTTCCCGCCCTCGTCGGGTTCGAACACGTGTACTCCGACCTCCTCGCCGGCCGCATCCACAACTCGACCTCGGTAAACTTTCTGTACTCTGCGAAAGATTTAGATTCTGCCGTTCGAAAAATGGAGAGATACGTGGCTTCTACGGCCGCGTTGTATGCTGAGCTCGAGGTTTTGTCGGACCTCGAGCATTCTGCTAAGAAATTTCCAGACACGGATGAGACTCGTCGGGTTTTCGATCAGAAGATTCAGTGGCAGAGGCATGACATAAAGCAGATCCGAGATTCTTCGTTGTGGAACCAGGGCTTTGACAAAGCTGTTCTCTTGTTAGCACGGGCGGTTTGCACGATTCATGCCCGGATTGGATCAGTGTTCGGAGAGTTTGTTCCCGGGGTTAAATCGTTGGACTCGGGTGTTTCGGGTCAAATTGTTAGGAGTGGCGAGGTTCAGAGATCGGGTTTCATGTCGTTTGGTTCAGATGTCTCGGGTCAAATTGTTAGGAGTGGTGAGGTTCAGAGATCGGGTTTGGTTGTGAATTCGGGCTTGAGTTTACATCGTGAAGGGCTTCGGTTGCATTGCGGAGCTAGCCCTGGGAAGCTTTTCTTGAATTGCTTGAGTTTAGGCGGTTCTGGATCATGGAATTACAATGAAGATTATATTGAAACTGAGAGTACTGTCATGCCTTTTACTGGGGAAATCAAGAGTAATCTTGGTGTTAAGGATGATAAGTTTAGTTTCGGGCCAAAGGGTAGATTAACAATGTTGGCTCCACCTTCAACTGTAGGTGGTTCTTGCCTCGCTCTTCATTATGCGAATATTATAATCATCATAGAGAAATTGCTGAGATACCCACATTTAGTTGGGGAAGATGCTAGGGATGACCTCTACCAGATGCTCCCCTCGAGCTTGAGATTGGGTTTGAGAAAGAGTCTCAAGTCTTATGTTAAAAATTTGGCGATTTATGATGCATCACTTGCTCATGATTGGAAAGAAGCAATGGAGAGGATATTGGGATGGCTTGCACCGATGGCTCATAATATGATCCGGTGGCAGACTGAGCGCAACTTTGAGCAGCATCAAATTGTGTTGAAGGAAAGTGTTTTGTTACTGCAGTCTATATATTTTGCAGATAGAGTGAAAGCAGAGGCGGCGATATGCGAGCTTTTGGTGGGATTGAATTATATCTGTCGGTATGAGCAGCAACAGAATGCTCTTTTGGATTGTAGGAGCAGTTTGGATTTTGATGATTGTATGGAATGGCAACAGATGCCATTTGATTCAGCTGAAAGATTATAAAATTTTTATATCTTCTTCATACTGAGGATTTCTTCCTTTTTGTTTGTCTTCACTACAAAATGTCTTATTGGTGAGGCATACACAGATGGATATTGTTTTCCTTGCGTGAGGTATGGAATTCTGACTTCCAATGTATATAGATCCAATCTTCCTAAATATGAAATTCTATAATATATTACAAGTCATGAAGTTTTGGGGTTTTATTCAATTTGGTGTACATCTTAATGACTCTGTTCGTCTTTTAATGAACCTTTATCAGGCCATTTGGATATTTTTATAGCACCTTTGTTGAGGTTATAGCTAAATATAACAATATCCTTGCAGGAGGTATTTTGGGTAACTTACTGGAAACAATTGTAAAGACCATATGCGTGTAACTAGAGATATAGCATTCAAGTTAACTAAGGCTGTTTCTTATATGAACACAATTTGTTACAAATACAAGAATTTCTTAGATGTAACCTCCACCGTTCAAAATATACGCAACTTGTTATTTTTGGTGTGATCAATAAATTGTTCTCATATTGCGGGATTCATTGTGCCTAAAACCTCAGCTTGGAAGTGCTTCCTTCAATATGTATTGTTTTGTTTTTGTGTCTGTCATAAGATTGCATGTTGATGCTACAGATGGAAGAGTTCTATAGTGTCACATAACATAAATTAGAGCTTGTGCTATTGTTCTTTCAACTTACTTTTTTTATGTTTGGATATTGTTTTTGCTACTAATTCATTTCAACGTTTAAGCTTTGGTCACATCACTCTTCATTTTTAGCTTTAGTGAAACTCCATCTCTTTATTACTAATCTATGCAACTGAAAATTTGGAAGTATAACTTTAAAGACCACTTCTATATTACCAACAAAAGTTGTATATGCAGGTTAGGTATGCTATAGATTCTGGCTTCTGTTATGGTATCTGAAATTATCCACCTGCTTGCTTATTTCTGATGAACTATAGGTACCTTAGATTTAGAAAGCCCTTACTTTCTATAAGTAGCAAAAGGTTCTGGCGAATTAAAATCCTGGATGTAAAACTTTAGTCATAATGAATGCTTGAAATATGACATGGTTAATGTTCATTCTCTATCGACGATGCTTTTATGTCTGCTATGGTAGTCTTTTTAAGTTTTTTTCAGGTAATTCTCGAGGTGTGGATGAAGTGAACCTTGATCGAAATTCCCACTGCACATTGCAAGCGACAGTATCGTTGGCATGTGGTGAGTACCCTTTGAGCAGTATCGTAAGTATATATATGCATACATACATATATACATATATGTAATTATGTTTATATTAATTCGTCCATTATAACTAACTACTTGTCTTGTGAACTACAGAAACAAGTCATTAGGACAAAGAGCGTCGAATTCATGCCGTTCTCCCTCTCGTTCTTCCTCACATTAAGTGCAGTTGTATGGTGAGTACCCTTGTTCATGCTTTTGTGTTATCAAAGGGAAGCTGTGACTGTGATTTACTGCTCATGCTTATATTCAATCTATTTATGCTGGTTATAAGTGCTAGCATTTTTCAACTAGAGTTGGGTATGTAGAGAGAAAAAATCTTGGACCAGCTTCTGTCATGCTGCCGGCTTCAAAGGTTTAGACATTATAAAAGGAGAGACTACCACTTTCTTTTTCTTTTTTTCTTTTAATGAAGATTGAGATACTTCTTCTAATTTATGTTTTGTATTATCTGGAGAAACAAGGATTCCTGTATCCTTATGCCCGCCTAACCACCCCTTACCCACTATTGATGGCATTAGCCATAAAAACATTCATCTTTTGGACACATGATCTTCATATCTTACCTGTTTCATCCAGTCTATAATTGTTAAAAGTTCACAAGGGAAATGCAATGCTTTATTTTCCACTTGTAGATTGTTGTGAATGTGCATCTCAAACTAAATGCAATGCTCTATTTGCCCCTGAAACAAAATAGCACCCCTATAATCTTCATTGAGCGCCCATACAGAATCATTTCTTGTCATACTTTGTTTTCCAGCTGTCCTCAACAACCATCAGACACAAATCTAAAGCTCTCTTTTCAGGAACACTTGAATTCCCCTCATCATTTGCCCATACCATCTCTGTCAGTTGTAGGGGTACATTCTATGATTACTGCAACTTTATCCTCCCATGCACTGTGTTTGAGTGCCTCTTGCAATTTGTTCACGATAGAATAGAAAGGGTGTGTGTGGTAACTTCTCCTTAACCAGGTTAATATCCACTAACTTGGTTAAGCAGTTGAATTGGCCCAGTTTTTTAGCTCATTTTCCTTGCCTTATCCAGGTTAAGATTGAGCTACCTCCCCTCGGCTAGTCCTAAACTGGTTAATGACTCATCTAGGTTAAGAGGGATTTACCAAACACACCCAAAGAAAATAAAACAGGCCTCTTTATTGTCGAAAATTGAGTAGGTTTAGTTGTTTGGTTCGTGTCATATTCTTACGTAAGGATAATCAGTAAGATCTTTATGAACCTGTGTCCTCGAAAGTTATGAGCTCAGTTTATTGTCTTGTATGAACTAGGCGTTTAAAAGCATCATGCATCTGTTGCTCTATAGTTGAAGGAAGGAAGTCCATATTGAAAGTACAGGACTAATTGTTGAGAGTGAATGCCTCTTTTGACTAGTAAGGGATTGTCCCAAAGCTTCAAAAGATACAATAAAAGCTACCTTCTCATGGACAACAATGGCTTATAAATTTCTTTCATCTCTCCTCCTTGCCCATATCACATGCTCTTTTTTCTTTAAATTTGGAGCAATTTTAAAAAAGCAAATCCTGTGTTAGGTGCCATGCCTGGCCGCTGACCCTTTGTAGTTATAGCTTTTATGAGGTGAAACCAGTGCTCGGAAAGTGACAAGCTTTTATGAAAGGGAGAAAGAAGAGAGAGAGAGAGAGAGAGATGAGAGAGATAGAGGCTCTCTCTTTCTCTTCTCATCATTCGCTCTCTCTCTTCTGGATTCTCATTTCACATGTGATGATAGTTGTAGTTTGATGAGGGAGATAAATGCCACATTCATTATCTCTGCTGTCACACTGTGCCAGTTTTGATGTTGATCCGGATGCACGGTTGGGAGTTCAACTGCATTTTCAGAATGGAGGTGGGATTGAATTGCGTTGGGACTATTGCTTCTCTCTGTTTGGTCTGTGTTTGTGTGTAATCTATTCAAAGTGCAATAAATACTCAGCTAAAGTGCAGTTTTTTTTAATTAGAAATGGAACTTCTTTTATTATTGGGTATAAAAGTAGTTTGGATTGACGATTGCCGGTTTTTTTTTTATTTTAAGAATACAATTGTGGATATTGAAGGCGTTGGTATTTCCATTATATAAATATTGTGTATGCAAGAAATCTGTTGTATTAGAGAGAGCGGGTTTTGGGTTGGGTTTTTTGTTCACTTTTATCCATGAGCAATGTGTCTACTTTTACTAAACTTTTCTGTTTTATTTTTGTTTTACCTTTCAACGAGAACATATCAATAGTTAGTATTCCAGTCTGCAAAACTTCATCGCTACGGTTCAAGTGATCAATACTCATTTGAAGAGTAGGGACTGATGTTGATAGAATAGGTGGATCCAATAGCTCCATAATTATTTGTTCAGTATGAATAGGGCTAATTAGCACGTAAATACCTTACAGTTTCTCTCTTGTATACCCTCTAAGTGTTTTTGGCAGAACTTATATACCCTAAAAAGTTTTCAAAATTGGCACTTTATAGTACCTTCTACAATTTTGCTATGTGAACGTGAGAATATTCACTTGAAAATCTCATGTGATATTCACATGCTAGCTTTAGAACACTTACCTTTAATGTTTGTTGAATTATTGTTAAACCTTTTCCCAGAGTATTCTCACATTTGCATAACATAAGATATTAAAGTGCCAATTTTAAAACTTCGGAGTATAGAAGTGCTGCCAAAACAAGTGAGTGTATGTAAGTGCAAAATTGGGGAAACTATAACGTATATTAGTGCTAATTGTTTAAGAAAAATTCATATATGTTTTGATACTAGTATGATAAACACGTATTTGATTTATTTGATATCAAATATTTGTTTATATATTTAATATATTATATTTTAAATTATTTTACACGCATATGGTAGTCTTTTTCTATCCCTTTTACATTCTTAGTGTAGATTCTAAGTTTTCATGTTCCCCTCTATTGAAATATTTACCTAAAAATTCATGGATTTCAAAATTCACTAAAAATAATATATCTTGTAGTTTGTGGGATATCAAAATGCAACATGAGTAAGTGATATCAATTGTGATTAATGGTGTTATTAAACCCTCTAGAATCAATAGCACTTTCACGAGCTTTCGTTATCAAAGAAATGGTAAGGAGATTTAGACATTTTATGGTTTGGAAAATGGAAATGATTGTAATTATATTGTTACTAAAAAGAGTTTTGGTATAAAGAGATTTTGGGTTAACATATGTGCATAAATGTAATGAACGCCTGCAACTTGAGTGATTGCTCTTCTAGAAATGGGTCGTGGTCTCAAATTTCTCGAAATCATGACGCCCTTTACATGCACAATAAATAATCCCATTTTTTTTCTTTCAGCTGTCAAAAGTTATGTACAGTAGTCTATCAATATACTTGTATAACTATATGTTCGTTAAAGCGGTAAACCTTTTGAGAGAGCATCATAGTATAAGGTGATGGCGTTCACTTGTGAAGCCGTAACCATATTGGCGTTTTAATCATCATGGTTGAGCGTATACTTCACAATTAGCTACTGGTATGCCTCTGTGGCGCAAAGGTTGATAAAATTTAAAGCCAAGAATATGCCTAACGATTTCAGTGCATTGCATAAATGTTATAGAAGATAATCATCTATTCGCAATCTAGGATCTTCAGTTGCTTGGGCTAATTGGGTTTGGTTCATAGGTCATATACCTTGACTAACTTCTTGTGCTTACAAGGTATTTATGCAATGTCTCGCAACACAAGAGTTTTTCCGTAGATGCGGGCTAAATATTGTCTCAAGGTACTTGTGTATTATGGCTGCCAATAAGGATGTTACACATCTCTTTCTGGAGTGCCCATATGTGCATGATGTTTGGGATCATGTATTTGCACAATTGATGGTTGGACGTGAGCCATTTCCATCTACAACATAGAGTTTGAGGTTATTTCTGATGAAGGTTGTCAACAAAGCGTTATTTGGAGTAAGCATGCATCGCATATTGCTTCAAGTGTATTACTTTTGTATGGCAAGAGAGGAATAGGAGATTGTTCACCTCTAATCCACCGTCAAATTCTTCACAAGTGACTTATTTAGTGCTAACAGTTTCAAGCTTTGGAAGATTTGAGTCTCATAGTTTTATTTCCTTTGTAGGCTTTGTTTTTCTTTGTTGCTTTTATAGCTATGAACTTCTTTCTTATGGATTAGATATCATGTATTGTACTTTATCTTTATTTTAATCTAAGGACGCTCGCCTCACTCCTCGCTTTGACAAATAAAAAAATAATAATAATAATGATAATAATAATAATAATAATAAATAAAGTTAATCCTTAAATCAATAAAATAGTCATTGAGTCCACTAATGCAAGAATAGATATAACTTTCGTGTACTGTTAATATTACCGGATGCTTTCTCAGCACTAGATCGACTACTGCAGATGGACCGCGTCTATGATATTATCAACTATCTAGCGGTTTGAGAGAGAATAACTGACCACTCTTAGATCAGTGTATTGACCCTCAAAATTCTCTCGTCCCATACCAAGGCTCTGGATAGCTTCTGCATCCAAACTCACCCTTGCATGAGACATTAACATAAACACGCTCAATCTGACTGCAAGAACATGGGAGCAAATTGGTTCAGTAGTTACTGAGGGGGAAAAATTCAAAGATCAAAATGCGATCAAATATTAAACAAAACCGAGTTGCTTATTAAGATTTAAGCTCCAAGTATTTGACGGTTGCATAACAAAATTTGCAAAAATGTAAGAGCAGGCTTTACATTAAATCACAAATTAAGAAAGGGGAACGGAGTCAAAAAATAACAATAACTACATAAAGATGATTCTCACAAGCATTACTATCCTCGAGCTATAGCTATTTACAAAAACCGCATGCATCCTCAAGAACATGAGGATGATCATCCCAAGAGAAAGAAACAAGATCATATAACCAGAATACATTTGATGCCAGACATCAGGCCTACAAGGAATCAGGAGAAGATACACAAGCTTTGACGGATAGCACACTATATTGAAGTGGGGGCTGCTTTAAGTGAAAGCTTCAATATTCCCAAATTTTATCTGCTGTTAGGCATGAGAGTCTCGAGTATGCTATTACCATTCACCATTTTGGTTGTGCCAACAATGAAGTCATAGCCCATTCCTTCCTGCAAAGCACAACCGGAGTTGCATCACGTATCAACCATAAAAAGCAGATGAAACAAATGTACAACACTTTGGATAGGATACGAGGTGTGGCCAGAGAGTACCTACAAATTTGAGCATTTAAACACATCATGAAGAAAGCCCATCAAAACCCATGACTTGGAAGTTAAAAATAAATAACTATAAAATATAGTAACGTGAGAAATAAGCCTCCATCTATGGGAGTGCATTCAGTTGGCACTGAATAAACTACTGAAGGGGCGTGTAGATATGATGTTTTTCAATAACAATTCAGTTTAAGAAAACAAACTATAGGAGATTAAAGAAAAAGATCCACATCTTGATTAATACCAAAGAGCCTTGTTCACACTATAAAAGTTTTCTGTCAAAAAACAACCTCAGCGAAATCTCAGCTAAATTTCTGTCGAGAAGAAAATACAAGATGAGAGTATTACCTGTGAACTCAGAAAACGAAGAGCAGCAATCTCAGCATAAGTGACCCCTCCAATAAAGATGACTAATGCAATAGCACGGCGTCCGTCAGCAACCCTGTCAAAATCTCAAAATACTTCTCAGATATGTTTATACCTCATTTCACTTAAGCAACGAACATCTTTAATCAAGACGTCCATAATTAGGCAAAATAGTATAGGATGAAATATCAAAAAGGCGCGTTTAAGTGGGCAAAGATCATTACAATTATGAGAGTATCCAACTAGAGCACAAAATAAATTTGCAAGCATATTTTTTATTGTAATTAGAGAATACGTAGGAGCATTTTTCTTTTTTCCCTTAACATTTACAGATTTATGCCATTTCCTAAACTTAAATAGAACATCAATAGGAGTAGTTTACACCAAAAAATCTTTGTATAGGTACAGAGAAGCATACACACCTGCCAAGAGTAGACTGTGCTCCTTGCAGTGCATCAAATGAACTGCTAGCAGAAGCAGCCTATTTATACACATGATAAGACGAGCATTTAGTGTAGGATTATGGAAATATAGACCTCTAGCTTCCAGTAAAGTAAAAAGACCATACTACCAAATGCAGACTTACTCTCTTTAAATCAAGGTGTGGTCCAGGCAACAGCTTTAGAATATCTTCGATAGAACGCCTGCAAGGAAACCTTCAATATGTCTACCAGCAAATGCACTTTAAAGCATCAGGTGTCCCAGATTAAGGTATATAGGGTCTACAAAACCCATGCTTCAGTGCACATACATAAATTGGAAAAGGGCTTTTTACATGCTTGGATCTTGGAATATGTTATGAGCACACACGTGTGCACTCATACACATATTGTCTATAAAGTGAAACATTGGGCCATATACGTTCTTGGAGAATGCCTTTTTGACAAACATACACATAAGGTGGAATAAAAGGTTTGCCACATGCTCGTAAATTGCTTGAAAGCTTGCATCTAGATATCTTATAAATTCAGTTTCCTTACTTACAGAATGAAGATTACTAAACATGGGATGCATGGTGCCAAAGGTAAAAATTGCTACAATCCCCACAGAGGGTGTTAAGCAATGGTACTTGTAGGTCCTGATATATTTGTTGTGTTGAAACAAAACTTCTTTTGTTCTTGATTTTCCAAGAGTAAGAGATATAATAAAAGTCACAGATATAGTGCAAAATGTAGAAAGATGGAATTTGTCCAATTCCAACCATAATTTTGAGCAACACGTTCATCTATGTAGTAACATCAAATAATTTTAGCATTAGCATCTCTTCAGAAAATTTATGCAATAATGCATTCAATCAATTGAACTGTCTAGTTAATAAAATTTGTTTCCAGCCCATTTTTTCTCTCTCATTTTTTATCTCATCTATTAAAAACTCTAGTTTATCACGATGAAGCCATGACACAAGTTATGAGTCTATGCCTTACTTTGATAAATGCATATAACTAGTTATAGAAGAAAAAAGTATAATCTAACCACATGTACTCCTAAGTATCAAAAAAAGACATGGAGACATGTTAAAATATGAACAAATATGGAGAAGCATACACAACTGTTTTTCTTTCTTTTTAACATAAAGAATATTTAGATCAACAAGTAAGAGAATATGCTTACCATCCAGATCTAATAGCGTGTTGTACTAGGCGGATGCTAAGAGGGGCATATCCTGAAAAGATGTGTGAGATATCGTTGGGACTGTAATCAAGAACGAATATGCAATGACTTTAGTTAGTATTTCCAAGAGAAAACAAATGCATTATGACGAATAATTTCTGCAATATAAATAAATATACACACCATGTCAGTATTAAAACAAGTATACTTAATTCCCTATGATATAAAGAAAAACAATTCAGCACTCACTTTGACAGAAAATCTCAAATCAAATTTTAATACATGTGTTTGAACATATAAGATGATTAGTAAATCATAGTAATCACTAATCATCGATTAAAAGGAAATGAAACAGGAAAATTGGAAGTTCAGACATAAATTGCTCAAACTACCAACTGATGATTGGTGAGACCATTAAATGATGATAACTTTAGCAGAAGTGGGAAAAACATGTGAAAGGTATCTCATCATCAACATGCAAGCCATAAAGTGATTTCAAATCTAGAGTAATTTGAAAGAGAATTTTAACTAGGATTTAGGATTGCATGGTCGTAGCATTGTTAAGAGCTACTGCATACCTCCAAAAATTAGCCAAATGTAAGTTCCGGAGAGGGACGTACGCTATATAATCTACTACTCACTACTTATCAGATGATTGCAAATATACCATATCCCCCAGCATGATCATTTACTCTTTCTGAGTCGTATTTTGACAGGTACAACTTTATTTTCTCTTGTGAAGGTTGTTTATAGATATGACAGAAGTTAATTACTTATATCTTTTCTTATACCTCTAGCTGGAAGTTGTGCGTACACCACAGTTCAGGACAGGGAGGTACACCACATAATCTACTAGTATCTAACTTATCATATGGTTACAAATCTACCATATCCCCCAGCATGATCAATACTCATTCTGAGACGTACCTTGACTGGTACAACTTTATTTTCTCTTCTGATAGGTGTATAGATATGATGGGGGTACTTATATCTCTTCTTGTAAGTACAAAATGGTTCAGGACAGGGAGGTAGACCATATACTCCACTAGTCTCTAACTTATCAGATGATCACAAATCTACCATATCCCCGAGCCCGATCATGGCTCTTTCTGAGTCGTATCTTCACTGGTACAACTTTATTTTCTCTTCTGATAGTTGTGTATATATGATGGTAGTTATTTACTTATATCTTTTCTTATACCTCTAGCTGGAACATGTAAGTAACTATGCACTTGTAGATGCTTAATGTTAATAGAATGACGCCGTGGCTGTTAATAATGCAAGCTAAGTAATAGGGTTGATTATGGCTACAGGTCTGCCCAAAAGAATAAATATAAAGTATCTAAAGCTCAGCTATTGTTATGAATGACTACCCTATCATAATAAACTTTAAAAACAAGAACACTAGCAATAACAACCTATGCTATGGTTACACAAAAATATAATTAGCTGTGTCATGTCAAGTGTGATCTATGTGTGGTAGTGTGTGTGTGTGTGTGTGTGCTACCTGTATACAAGTGCAGAATTACATGTTGGAGAAGGTTCAGTAATTGTATCCACCAATGAAACGGTGCACATATATACGAACCTGCACTTGCAAGCAGTGCCCAAAAAGGTACAAATGCTTAGGACTCCCTGAGGCATGCCTCCTGGAGCTTTGGAGTTAAAACACCTCGAGGTGCCAAGAACCACAAGGTTTTCACTTTTAACACGAGATGGAAATGCACAGACCTCATAACTCGTTTCTCCCATTTACATGAGGCATCCTCTTCATGGGCAAGTCAAAAGACAGGTCCTTTATTTTGATTTACATAATAATATACTGTGATAAAAACATTTAAGAGATTGAAACATAAAGGAAAAGTAATGAAAGCTGAACATATGAAATTTTGCTAGCGAAAAGGTTGTCCGCAATTAGATCTGCTGAATGTTTTATTACTTTATTTTGCAGTTTGTGATTTACATGTTATTTGAGGAATTTAGAGAGATTAGAGAGATAAATTAAGTCCTCTCATAACAATAAACAAACTTAAAAGATAAAAAGAAAAATGCAAAATAAATTATGTGTAGTCCTGCCACTCTGGTGTGTTTGTCAACTACTTCTTAACCAGATTAGTCAATTTGTGTTTGGTACCAACTGGGCCAGAACTGGCCCAGTTCATTTTAGTTCATTTTTCCTCCCTTAGACCAGGTTAATATTGAACCACCTCCCGCCCTGGACCAATCCTAAACTGGTTAAGGAATTAACCAGTGAAGAATTTTTTCCCAAACACACCCAAAGCTTATAACTAGTCTCATTGAGGGTCTAACGCCTTGCCTTACTAAATAATGTCAGCAAATAATAGACAATAAGGAAACACATAGCATATACAGAAGTTACAAGAGAGGACCCACATAAGTTTGAAAGGAAACTAAGAAGTGCATTAGTGGTAAATGAAGAAAGGTAAGATCAAGATCGGATATTTGGGACAGGGCCTGATAGGTATGGCTATGGACTGAGGTAGTTGTATGGAAGAATAAACTATTTATTAATGTGTTGGGGGTAGTTCTGCAATCCAATTCGAATAGACTACACAAAAGCCTAAAATTAACTGGTCTAAAATAATAAATAATCTGAACATTTGAAAGCATCAATGGTAGCAACATAATACCTATCACAAACAAGAAATGATAAAATTTTAAGAATATAAGAGGTTCACCATTCTCCATAACATCGTAAAATCCGAGCATGAAATATAAGATATTGCATGATATAGAAAAAAAAACTGATAAACAAGTATTTAGTACTTGGGAGTGTCTGTCTCATCAGCAATCAGTTGCAGAGCTTTAGAAACAATTGGCCAGTTGCTTTTAGATTCCTGCAAGAAAAAGTTCGAGTTCACTCAGGCATATAGGGATCAAATAGAAAGATGGTTACCATCCTACCAACACAACATACAATGCTCACAGGAAAAAGTTGGCTACCAACTAAAGGCTGCAGGATATACCTGTCTCCTTAGAAGCCCTGATTTTTCAAGATTATACAATGTGGACATATGCTCAAAACCGTAGCTATGAAGCAGTTCCCGTCTAAACCAGAGAAGAATATATATTACACATAAATATCAACACAGATGCCACAAAAAATTCAAGAATAATTAAAAAAAAGGGATGAGCCCTTAACTGATTAAAGGACTGAAGAAGAAGACTAGGTCTGCAATTCTTCATTAGTTGTTTATCTATTTTAGTAATCTTTAATATGAACTGATTGACAACTGGTGTCAGTGAGAATAGACATTGTAGGAGCTATCTTACGCCATTCACTAATTGCTGCCCCATTATCATAATTGTAAGTGACATAATTTCTGTGACGAACAAATCATAATCAGACTAAAAAATTTATTCTCTCATAAACATGATCTAGGAGCTATCAACTGAACCTGTTAATAATTCAAAATCCCTTCAATGGAACTAGGTTTGTTACAATAGGCATTGTAACTCGTGTTTTTGTTGGTCTTTGTTTAGCATTAAAGCAATCTTGATACAGATTGTTGGTCCGAAACCGAAAAGTTAAACTTTTAGGTAAAATGGGATTTGACATGGTTCTAGAGCACCAGAAGCCATGAGATATTGGGTTCAACTCTCATTCTAATTTATAATGCTTTCTAATGAGAGCAGCCAGATGTCTTTCCATGAGAACTACAGGCCCAGGTTATGAGGAACGTCAAGTGTTACATTAGCTCGATATAAACTATTAGCTATGACATCTCATCAGCTTCAGCTTCTCCTGAAGTGGTTCTTGGGAGTTCTCCACAGCTTTTTTGCCAATCCGTCCCCTCCCCAACCCCAAAAAACCAATTCTTTAGGCATCCATGTGCACAAATAAGCTTTTTGTTCCGTTTTATATTTGTCAGCTTGGTTGAGGAAATGATAGAAAAGAAGGTATGATTTATAGTACAATCTACGAAGCAAAATACATTCATCAACTTCCACACTTACAGGAACGTATCTAAGTAGCAGTAAATCTGCTCAAACACAATCCAGGGTAAAATTATTGGAGAGGGATGCATCTTGCAGCATGTTATTTGTTACTTGCGGGTTACGAGGAGATTTCTTTTCTGAGATGGGAGGCACATGACCCAGTCGGAATGACTTCAACACACACACACATGCATGCAATGCACGTACACATACATATTCATATACGGAGAGATGGATGCTTGTGTTCATGTAAACATATATCTATTGGGGTGGATTTTATTCCTGCGTTTGGCCCCACGCCGGTTTTGGGTGGGGAGGGGGCACACCTGGGAAATGTGTTTTGGGTATGGAATTAACTCTCCACTCTTCTCTAACTCCAAACACAACAAATATAATGCAATAAATTAAAAAACAAAAATTAAACTGAAAACACAATTTAACTGCCTAAATAAATCCGGAAACACAAACAAGTCTATAATTTTATATTATCCTCCTAACTCTGTATGGTACTGGCCGAAATTTATACCATGGACAATTGCAGCCTTGTTGCTTAAATTTTAGTGTGATTCAGCACAGCTCCTTCAAATTATAATCTGATATGGTTAATGGATATCACTATCAACCGATATTTAAGCCCTGATTTTCAAGCAACAAAATGCACTTTGAACCCATATCAATATATAAGCAAAGCAAATGAAAAATGAAAGTAAAAAATATTCTGACCGCATTGAGCACTATGAAGTTTTTCTTGCATTTTGTTTTGAGCAAGTCATCAATCCATATTGTAGACAAGAAAATTACTAATGGTTCTAACGCCAGTTTAAACAAGAGAAAAAGAACAATTATTGCAAGCATACGAAAAGCAGAAATTGGCAGCTCACCTCAAAGAATCGAAGTGTTTCTTAGGCAAACCAGAATTAGTAATGGAAAATAACACCAGCAGGCGCAAGACAGTCACGATAGGCTCCTGCTTGTGAATCATTTCCTCAATGTACTCAAGGCATCTGCAGTTTACCAGTATCAGCTAAGCGTCACTATAAGCTGTGCCAAATTCATGTTCCTGATCAACATCAAGAACACCAAGGGGTCCAAATGCTAGCAAAAATTTGAAGAACAGGATAGGAATACAACTAAGAATACATCCAACAATGCACCAGAAATCAAAAAGCAAGACAATTGGACAAACATTAAAGTGAAAGCTTAAATCTATTAAATAAATAAGTTGCATTTTCTCTATACATGAAGTTTGCAGAGGAGAGAAAAAAAAACACTGATGCGAAGTTAAGCTTACATTTCAAAGTTCTGTAACTCCAACATCGTTTGTTCTATGTCAAGTCTGGCATGAAATGATGGTTTACTTGTAAAAGTTTGCAAATGTTGAGCAAGATTTACGTGCCTCTGAATAAAAAATCAGAATGTATTAAACTTATAGGCTTCATGTACATACCTGAATAGAAAGGAACGGATAATATCTACTTACAGCTATTTCTGGTAGTGAGTTCAACTTCTTCACAAAATCCTTCAGCTCAGATATTTGAGTCTGTCATTATAAAAGGCATGAAACTAGTGATGCATCACATATTACAATACAGTCAACATAATAATAACATAGCATGATTATGACTGACATAATAAAAGGCATGAAACTTCTGATGCATGACATATTACTACAAAGTCAAAAACAAAACCCTAGGTCCTAGGACTATGCAACAAAGACTTTCAAAAGCTCTTGCCATGAAAGTGATAAACTGAAAAACAAGAAGCTATATGTCGATGGTGCAGCCCAGTGTTTTAAAAGATGCTAGCCAGTTATAGACGGTAGCAGAATCAGTATCTGCTTGATTAACATAAAACACGAATCGCTCAGAGTTTGATTCACAAATTGCCACGGCTGAAACTTAGGGTAGCATCTTCTTATCTAAAAGCTCCAACGAACCAGGTTTTAACTATCCATTTTGATGGATAATGGTAGAAGTCAAATTTTGATGATTGAGATAAGTCTAACTTGTGTATTACTCTATTTTTGGTGCTTTTACATAGTTATTTATCTTGGAGATTATCATTTAATGTTAAAGAATTAATCTCTTAACAGCTATGCCATTGCTTAGTTCTCTTATTTACCCTGACCCAACCAAAGGATTTGCTTACAGTAGTTACAGTAGGCTTTGATGGAGATATCTCTAGCTGAATCTGGTTCAGATTGGGACTGACTAGTTCAGGCTTATCCATGCCATCTTTGACCTAAACAACCCAGTTTGCACCATCAGAACAAATGGAGATAGACTTGCACATAAACACTGGATTGACTGATTTTACAATTTCACTCCTACAATTTCACTCCTGTTATCCTTCACTTGCGAAAAAACCTGTGACCATGACTAATGGTATGGGGAGTATGCCTATTGCCTACGGAATTTAACAGCTCATTCTTTGGTGAATAACCATATGCCTGAACCCATTTATCAAGCTTCTAGGAAAAGAAGATGCCATCTACAAATATCATATTCAAGTCTGAAGCATGGGCGCAACAATTTAGTAAGTCGGTTCTTGGAAAAGGATACTCAAAACCTTTTTCTGGTCTGGCTCTTAATCATTCTAGATCAGGATACTATTTACTACTTTATGGTGGAACTACAATGAAAATGGAAACTGTTTTCCTTTTTGGAGGATAAAAAGTAAAACTGTTAGCCACATCAAAATCTAGCTCTTTTGGAATTGTTTAAAGAATTTTGAACCATACCCAAAAATAGGAAAATGAAGGTGGTTCTATAAAACAAACAAACTAAAGGTGCTTCCAAGATTCAACTAGTTCATTCACTTAGCATCTTGAGAAAACTTCCAAGCTAAAATTGTGCTCAAGTAACCGTCACACAATTAAGAGGTAACAACTTTCTCATCTTAGAAGTTAGAACAAGTACCAAGTAAAACTCGAGAATAAATTTCAAGAAAATAATAACAACAGTACTGATAAGCTTCAGTCTCTATAGTAAAATATTGCAGATATGATAAAATAGTTCGAATATAAATCAGAAGCTGCTGAAGGAAGCTTAAGTTTAGTCCTTACTGTAGACTTCACTTCTGCATAGTCTTGCTGGATTGAAGTTGCTTTTTGGCGCAAAACCTGAAATTAATGCTCAGAAAGTACTTTTAAGAATGGGAGGGGGGGGGTGCACATGTGGTCACATTTACACTTCATCTAGCTGCAAACAAGTTCTATACATGGAGAAAGACTAACAATCTAGAAAAGAAAAGACAAAAAAAACGTTTAAAGAAAATCACCAACCTGCACAACAACTTCAAAATTGAGATCTCGAATCTCCTTGAACAACTTGTCACTGAAACATCAAAAAAAGTTGCAGAAGAAAAACATAAGTATCCTGCACTTATTAATCATTTCATCACAATAATGTAAATAAGGAGATTCAAACTTAAGAGAACAAACCAACAATAACAGAAAAGCCTTCTACCAAATTTTCAGGGTCGGTTAAATCTAAGAACCTAAATAAATAATATCTATGAGAAAAGTAAAGGTATGATATTTATTACTAATATGCCCTCTGGTGGAAAATATAAACATATAGGCTGCCCTTAATAGTTAGAAAACACATGCCGACCCAACACAACAGTTAAGAACAAGAATTGATAGTGATGGTCAGGTTATAATGTAATGGAAGATAAGAGGAAACACCATCTTAGGTGACAGAATTAGAGAAAGATCAGAGATGAAGCATTTTAATACCACTAAATTTGACGAACCATCAGCATCTATATTATGATATAGTTTGCCAGGGTTCACGATTATGATTTAAGACATGCTAGCCTCGGGCCTAAGTTGTAACTTTTTCATGAGAATTATAAACAATGAACATATCATATTACTCAAGTATAAGCTGCTCCAGAAGAAATAGGTAAAAGAGATCTAAAGTTGCAGTAGCGTCGCACACACTAATCTTCTCCTAGAATAAGATTTTGGGGGTATGTCCATGGGTAGTATAGAAAATGTGAAACAAAAGCATTAATTGCCAACTTATTTGCATGCATGTATATAACCCATGTGAAAAGAGTCGCATGTGGCTACTGTGCGATTTTGTAAAATTGTATGCTTCCAGCAGGGAAAAAAAGCAATATAATCCCTTAAGTAGAATATTTATCATCAAGACGATGTAAAATTAACCAAAATCTTCTTGCTTCTTACCTTGAATTAAGTGGGACCTTAACCTTTTTCACATCCTTTTTCCCATCTTGTTGGGAACCCATAACAGATGCATCAACCTCAACCGAGCTGTTATTAATTTGCAAAATCTGTAAAAAGAACTATTAGAAAAGCCTCACATAAAAAATACCCAGTCACTGATATTCAAATGTAGAAACAATATGCACATAATTTGCAAGTGCTACTAAGTAAACCAGAAAGAAATCATAAATCAGCAAAGCATACAGTTAAAAGGGCAATCTCATTTGCCAAGCAGAAAAAATTATGTATTATCAGCACATAATCTTATATGAATGCATGACACTAACTGAAAAGCGCATAATATTCAAATGAAATGGACCGATGAAAGGGAATTATCCCGATTTGAATTTTTTTAGTATTATAAAAATGCTAAACATTAAAATATCCAGAAAAAGAAAAAAGTAGAAAAACTAGACCATATACTAATGAAATAACTTATATCAAACTATAACTCAAGACAACTAGTGTCACAGACATATCAAGAAGAACCGGCAGCATTAGTAGCACAAGCTTACCGACCTGCTACTACGAAATTTGAAAAGAATAGTGAGAATTGGAAGTAAAAAAAAATAGAAGTTGAAAAACTGAATAGATACTCGCATTCAACAAACATCATGCCATGACCATTGTGCTCTGCTTTGAATGTCACCACTATGTTGCAATCGTTCATCATCACCTTGCTATTTAAACCATGCATGTTTTTTATCCTGGGACTAGGGGGTATTGTAATACCCGGATTATACTCATGTACTGTGCTAGACTGAGCCTATTACAAATGTTTGTTTTCGCACGGACTAATGATTGGACTAAGATAAATAATTCAGACTAGTGTTTGTTTTCAGAGGGGTCATGACCGGTCAGACTAATATCATAAACAGAATGACCTTTTCGTCCTCAAGTCAACTAATACTATATTAATGCATTTGTTTAGTCAAAACTTCAAAGTAGATCATAATTTTTCACTACATAATAACATTTGTGATTAAAGATAATATTTTATTTATTAAAGTTGGATAATGAAAAGGATCCAGCTCTAGAAAGCAGTAAAAATTGTTTCTTGGTTGTATCCTCTACTTTCTTAGCAAAAGATGTCAACAACCCAATTGCCATGCTTCGGCCTTCTTCAAAGCTGAACACTTCTATATCTAGTGAATAGAAATATAATTAACTAGATTATCATTATCTATAAATTTGTTTATAATCCATCATATAGCATAGCAGAAACAGGGTCAGAGATATGAGGAGGCCAATCGTACGTTCTTTTTTCAGAAAAATAAAGATGAACCCGTCGAAGCTGTCGAAAATAATGCAGCCACAAAAGTCTAACTGGAAAAATGAAAGAAGAGAACGGATAGAATGAATAGAAAAATTAAAAAAATCGATGGAATTAATAAGTGTAGTGGTGTTTTGTCAAAAGTATCTTAATCCCACTGGTGTGTAAAGGCGAGGGTCGGCTTGGTTTACTTTAGTCCCCTTTTTGGGTATTGTTATAACATGGAAATGACCAAGTGTTAATCCTCTCTTAGGAGTCGACACGTGCCCCGAATTAGCTATACACCACATCAACTCAGCCCCATACAGGACGAGTCGATGCCGTCATCACTCGACCCTTCCCAAGGAGGGCCGAGTCGAAAGGCGCCCTCGCTCGGACCCCGCTATTTAAAGCCGACTCCATGCCTCTTCATTTTGCAAAGATCAAGTCGAAGAGCTCTCAATCCGGAATGGCCGAGTTAAAAGATGTCATTTATCGACCCTCTCGCAAAACCGAGATGAAAAGCGGCCATTCTCAAACTCCACGCCGACAACCGATCATCGTCACATTAAATACATGGTCGGAGTCATCATTACATCGACCCTAAAAATCTTAATGACACATCAGACCTCGTCATCACTTTCACCATCACATTAATCGCATAAATGACTCATACCACCCGTAGCCGACACCTATAAAATATTAGCCAAATAAGCTGACTACTTGGACTCCGCCAAAGTTACGCAATTACCCTCCTTGATCTGCTATAAATGGGTGCACCGCTTACTACATGAGGGTAAGCAATCTTTTGCAACATAACACACTGCAGTCAATACTTTTCTCCTCCACTTAAAATCACTACTGACTTGATCGTCGGAGGAACCCCTGGAGATCCCAACTCCGATCCTCTTACGCGTTTTTGTGTGCAGGACCAAATCCTCTGACAATAATCAACCATCGAAAAAAATTGAGGAACTCTAAAACCCTACATATCTCACACTAAATTTCCCTGTTGATATCTGACATCATGTATTAATGAATCTCTCCTTAAAAATAGTCCGGGCCGGATAAGGAACAAACATAGGCTTAAAAGGTGTGTCCAAACTATTTAAAAATAGTACTCCCACTAACAGAAAAACAAACATGGCTTTAGTCGAATGGAGGCTCTTCACTCTAGGTTTTTGAAGAGGAAAGAAATCAACAATGGCATTAGGGAAAAATAAGACTGTGACTTGAATTTTAGAAATTTATTATAATAGTGGGTCTCAATTTCAAGTGGAACCTTCATGCAACAATTGTCGGATTTGGACCGGATTTCCAAAATGAATATGCACCTGCGTAACCGCCTAAGCAGCAAATAACCTTAATGGGTCAGATTAAACGGTCTGACCATACAAAGTGCATAGTACTTAGTAATTATCATTACAAAAAGTTAACATACAAATTTTGAATTTAAATTGGAGATTTGGACCCAAAAATACCAAATCGAGCTTATAATCCTAGTCTTACCTGAGACTAGGATTTATGAGAGAGTGGACGAATCCATGAATACAGGCTATAGTAGTTCCTCATGTATGTATGCATGCATGCCCACATGTGCATGTAAGAAACACAATACATAATTTCAGCATCTAGGAGTATTTGTGTGAGGATGTTCCCTAAAATCAGCTCTATCTGGTAAACTTTCCTTAAGATATACTATTAAGGCCAATAACCTAGATTACCTCCCATAGAAACTGGTCGAAAAAACAAACAAAAATCGTTATCTGAATTAAACATAATAAGAACCTAAGATTCAAATAAAAAGTATGTTTCAATTTTATTTTATTTTTGACAACTGATCCATTTAATCATTAAGTTGTGTCAAGGAACCCGGTCACTACATCAATGTTGAGGGTTATAATTTTATACTCTAGCATGCCCCTCGCACGTTGAGAGCCCTTTCATGAGCTGAAGTCTGGACTCACAAAGCGGCGTCTTTTTTTAGAAATTTGTGGCCAGTAAGACTTGAACCGGATTGCTCAGATATCATGTCAAAAGACTATCACTACACCAAAACTGTGAAGTTATGGTGAGGGTTGAAGGTTATAAATTATACTATAATGAACTTGACACCAAATTCGAGCCAAAAGTAGGAAAATAGATAGAGAATTCGATATCCATGGTGAAAAGTGGTTCAAAATGGATGTCCAAATAATGTAATTTCTGAAAATCAGTATTCAAACTAAAAGACTACGTAGCCCAAACGTGCATCAAGAAGATAATAGGAGAGGCTTCGTATAAGCATATGAGCAAATTCAGAGGCAAAATTACAGCAACTAAGGCCCCATTTGATTGACAAGAAGTACCAAAAGCAAGTAGATCAAAGTTATTACTTCTAAAATTATGAAATAGGAAGTAGCGGAAGTACTACTTTTTTGTTTGTTTCACAAAATTTTAGAAATAGTGGAAATTGTATTTCTTCCACTTCATTAACTTTTTTGTTTGGATGGCAATTATAAATATAAATATTATTAAGAAGAGAGAAGAAGATCTTTCGGGATTTTATTTAGAAATATAGAATATCCACATAATACAAAATTTGATATTATTCCTAAACTTACTCAGGATTCAGCTACTATCGAGGTACTTCCGAGTCTTTAAGGGAGGAAAAATATTTAAGTAGGGATGACACATAGGCGTCACATCAGCATTTACAGAACTATCAGAAGTAGCTTTTCCAGAGAAATAAACAGACTTTTTTGCTCGGAAATAGCGAAAGCAACATCTACTTCTTTTACTTCAGCAACTTCATAGTCACTTCCATGCAAACAAATAGACCCTAATTAGCAGTGTCCTAAACAAAATTTTCTAGCCATTTGCAAAGACATAAGATTATGAAAGATCTCAAAAAGAAGGAGAAGAGGGTTGTTCTCATTTTTTTTCCATCTAACATATCTTTTTTTTCTTTAAGAGGCGAGAGAATAGAAATTTCAGTGAGCTAGGAGTATATCACATCACATGTAAGTAAAAAACATTGGGATCAATACTCAAAGATCACTCATATGCATCAAATGGTAAGTATTTTTTCAGCAATTGGAATACAAATTGTCTAAAGAGTTAGATGTAAAGTAAAGCTAATGCTAAATGGGATAAATTTCTCTCTTTTCTCACTTCAGTTCAGTGCATGGAAGTCCTCAAGTGAGAGAAACTAGTACTGGAAATACATTTCTTTCAACAATAAAGTTATCAATTCTATGGACCTCCACCTGTCAGATATTATTTGCAAAGTTTTTCCTCACTGTCTTTGTTTTCAAGTACGTCCAAGTGGTAATTGCATCTATGTTAACACAAAATAATCTGCGCTCTAATATCAGCTCGACATGTGATGTTATTGTATACATATTTAGTAGCGCATGAGGTGTTCCAAGGAGATGTCTAGACCCTCGCAAGTAATAAATTCATATGTGATAACAGAATTATTGCCTAAAAGCAACCATCACTAACCTCATCCAGTAATCCTTCATATGTTAACTGAAAGCACATTGGTGTCACCATATCAACCTGCAGACAAGAATGTATCCATAACTCATAAACAATATCCACACTATTGCATAGAATTTGCAAATTGATGAGCAAATGACTAGAGAAAAGATGCATACACAATTACTTGGTCAGTCTTTGGTTAACATGAATGCCATAAGTAAATAATTTTTGCTAAGTAGTGATCCACTATTCTGAAGCCTAATTTCAATTTGATGCGTTATATTTTGCTAGTTTACCTAAAAGAGCGAATGTTCCTAAAAAATTATTCATATTTCCTTCATTCATGCTCTTGTTAGGCTACAAAGGAACCGATTCTTTGGAATGAGACAAAACTGTACAAAAGATTGTGTAGGTTTCTCTTGGCAGCCTTCCCATGCAGTCTTAAAAAAATAATTTCAGTTAAAGATGTAGGTTATTAGGAGTCTCTTCTTTAAGATGGGATTCAGCAGACCTTAACTTTATTAACCTAACAGGTAGTTAGTTAATTGCAGGGTCCATAATTATCAAAATTATGAAAAAAAAAAGGTAGTACATCAAATATGGAATTCAAAAGGTTTTAGATATGTACTAATTAGGTTCCAAATGAGTCAAGAATAAATAAGCTCAGTCATGGAACTTCAAGAGTTTTATGTTTTTATCATGTAATACGATTATATAGTTGATGAAATATTAGGAAAATATCACAAATAATTTTTTTTAAAGTGTTTTATGGTAGATGGAGCTCCTGTGTATCTCACCTTCCTTTCATCCCTAATGTATTTGCACTATTCCTAAACCTTCATACACAAACAAAAACCAGTGAATACTTGTAAAGGAGGATATCCCTCGTGCGTCAATGGAATGCTCTGGTGGAAAGTTCGAACTACTCATAACTATACTATACAAGGTGCCAACTGCATACACATAGGTCATGTCCACAATATTCAAACCCAACAATCAAGGCTCACTTGTAAATTGAGATGAGAACAAACACTTCGTCCTGACAAGGAAGATACATGAAGCTTAATACAAAGTAACACATAGCACTAGTCCAAGGGATTGAGTACAAGACTAAACACAGGCTAACAGGTAAAGAAACATTACATGTGAATCAAATTCCTTTGAGGTTACATATGAGCTATGAGTGTCCAACTTACAACGACCAAATCGCACATGTCAAATACTACAGCCCAGTTCGAAACCATTTAACCTAGCGAGAAAACCACTGAAACATGAACAAGATGTCATTTCATCATAGTGACATTAGAGCACCATTTACAGATGCCCAAACAAGTTTAATTTTATTGTGAAAGTGATTTTCTTATACAGATACACCAGACATTAAGGACATGTCTACTCCTTGCTACTACAGCCAGGTACTCAGATGTGGTAACTTCTAGTCACTGACACATAGCAAATCCTCGTAACTGAGCTCCTACAGTCGTCTGTATGTATCTTTGTGATCAAGGTTATTGATAGCGGATAGCGTCCGTAGAGATGAGGCACTGATAAGGCTATTTCGGGCTATAGCAGCAAAATAGCGACAAAAAGCATAAAGTCAAATGGCGGTAATTTAAATATGCATAAATATTCAAACACATAAGAAAACTTTAAAAATCCTACAAATGCATATTTTGATTTATAGAGATCCTAAGGATGAGAAAGAGAACTCAGTAAGCTTTGAGTTGGCGGAGGCGGCGGAGAAGCAGGATAGGCAGTCAGAGAGGGGGGTTTTGGGGTTGAAGTGGAGTAGTCGGAGAAGGAGAGGTAGGAATTAAGGTGGATGGCAGTCGGAGAGGGGTTTTGGGGTTTGAGGTGTTGTAGTTTGAGAGATAGAGAGGAGAGGTTGAGGTGGAGTAGTCGGAGAGGGAGAGGAGGGGGGTTGCCAGTGACGAAGTTGGTGGAGGGAGAGGAGAAGAGGCAGCGGAGTTGGTGGGAATCGTGAGATTTAGAGTTTTTTTCTTCGCCTTTTGAGATCAAATCGGAGAGGGGAGAGAGAGAAGTGAAGCTGAGGGAGTTTTAGTTAAGTAGGTGTCGGATACGGGTCAGGTTTGAGTCGAATATTAAACTATCCATAATGAACACTCTAAATGTCGCTATTGCGAGCAAATAGCGCACATAGCGCTATCTTCCACCGCTTTCACTGATATCATTGCAAGTGGTGGGCGCTAATGCAATTTGTGGCACTATAGTAGTGCTATTGGGCGCTATTTTCAACCGTCTGTGATATAGCAGGCAATCCGTTTCTTGGCTAACACATTCGACAACACATGGAATTCCTAATAACATTCGCCATGGATTTACATAATAACCATCATCCTTACATGAACAACATAAAATAAATCACGAAGTCACATCGTACCACATCCAAAGACAATAGCCTTTATAGACCACAGTGCTTGCAAAGTCCATCATGAGTGGTACGACACAGTAACCAGATCCAGAAAAGGTTCCAAGGTAGTTACGAGGCAAACAGTCAAAAGAGGAGTTTAATCATGATTTGTGTAATCTATTCTCTTCCTGGTATGGCAATGACAAAATACCAACAGTCAAAAGAGGAGTTGAATTCCTTTCTATATTAAATTTTACGTGAGTCGGGAATAACTAAGTTGAGTTTATCGAATTTCAGCAACTAAGGCTCGATCATCTCATTCTCATGTATAAAAAATCTGAAACCTCTTTAGGAATTTCTTTATATTAATCATAATGATAGTTCTATGTAATGAAACTAATCTAGCCAATGCTTTATCAAGATGGGATGACCTTGATCTAAAAAATTTTAAAAAACATTCTTTTCAGCAATCCAATAAATTTGAAGTAGGGGGTCACATCTCGAGATGGTGCTTTGAGAATATTTGTTAATGGTTAACTCAGCCAATTTGTATGATAAGTATTTAACATCTTTCTCATCAATATGTTGATATCATGATCTAGTTAAACCTCAAAGTTCTATTCAAACAAGGGAAATTTAACCTCAAAATGGCAGCATAAGTAGGTCTACCAATATTAACATCAATGCACAGTACACAGAAGCAAATACTAGTTTTAACAAAGAAAAGCATTTAACCGCACAATAATATGGAAGGGGCAACATGTTTACCTCCCTATCTATCAAGATGAGTGTATTTATCTCAGCAATTCCAACCTGAAGCAACAAAATTCATTTATAACTGCACATGTTTTATTCCAACCTAGAAAGTGAAGGAGGTAAAAAGATGTATAATTACATCGGGTTGGTTAACTGACTCCTCCACTTGCATGCTATTGAGAATATCAGCAACCTTTGTTGAAGATTTGCCTTTAGCCCTCACACTTGGTATGACTCCAAAGGATAACTGAAATATTTAATAAATGAACAAATATAGATGAGATTTACATGAAAATACAAGCATATGGCATGTTGTTTTGACAAGTACAATGGAACCCAAACTTCAAAAGCTGTATGCTATTATCCAATAAGTCGTATGGACCAAACAAAATATGTGCACAACGTAGCTTGAGACTACAAATATGGGGGAAAGTTATAAGTACCTCCAGCTTATGAATGGCTTTTGCAACATGCCAAAGAGAACTCAAATCACCATCCACATGACACTCCTATGAATTAAATAACAATAAAGATTAAAAAGATGTAAAACCTATAAGCATCTTGAACTGACAAAAGAGTATATCAGACATTCTCAATCTACCTTAAAAGCAAGGTCAAGTTCAAAAGATAGTACATCCTCATCCAATGGCAATGTGTACAAAGGATAATCCCCCAAAGTTATCAGATTACGAACATTCGCCTCTTCAAGAATCTAAAATGATAAAAAAGATGAGGATAATTCATCAAAAAGCCATCGGTATTGATGGATATCAATCCTTAATTTCAAATTGAGTCTCAATGCACTTATGAGTATCAAAAGTCACAAAAAGGAGGAATATGGACCATTGCGATCATAAATAGATTATCACTTAGAAGAAAGGTTTAAAATGTCCACAACATTAGGGATTTTACAGATTAAAAATGGGAAGCAAGCATGAAACTGTTAAATGTGCATGGAGAGACTTAAGATGGAGTTACCATAAACAGTTAAGTAACGCGGAACGAAAAAGATAAACTTTAATTCAAATCTAATCTAAGAATTTTGCGAAAAAACGTTGGATGAGCAGCACCATAAATAGTGCTCGGGTGAACAATAGCCCATGTATACTAACTTGAGTGAACAGTAACTTTTTCCTTTCTATTGAATAAAAAGGCCAATGAAAGAAAGATAAAAGAACGAGAAAAATACTGATGGTTAGACCGTATTTACTCACAGACATCTAACTGTTAGTTAAGATGGAGTTACCATAAACAGTTAAGTAACGCGGAACGAAAAAGATAAACTTTAATTCAAATCTAATCTAAGAATTTTGCGAAAAAACGTTGGATGAGCAGCACCATAAATAGTGCTCGGGTGAACAATAGCCCATGTATAGTAACTTGAGTGAACAGTAACTTTTTCCTTTCTATTGAATAAAAAGGCCAATGAAAGAAAGATAAAAGAACGAGAAAAATATTGATGGTTAGACCGTATTTACTCACAGACATCTAACTGTTAGTTAAGCCGGTTTCACAAGCTGACGCTTAACCCTTCGGCTTCCCACCGAGAAACAATGGCTTCACGCCTTAGAAAAATCACACAAGATTTTAACTCAAATTTTCAAAAATTCTTCATAATCTAAATACAACGAAAGCATAACCCATATATATAGGGTTTAAAAATCTTATCTCTACTATACTTCAAAAATCAAATAAGCTTCTAATCCTAAAACAAGTTGAATTCCAACTAATACTATCTAGCTAGAATTTAAATGCAATTAGAATTCTAATTTAAAATTTAAAAATAATCAATAATATCCTAACAAACTTATCTATATTAACTAGTATTTCTGCCGGTTGAGGATTCTTTAACCAAATTTGGATTTGACCTTCAATTTGTCCTACATCAGAAAGTCTATACAAATAGACATAAAATAAATGCATGCATGTATATGTATATACAGAAAATATAACATGTGATAGGCAGTGACTGTTTAGTAAGAGTTAATTTTTTTCAAAAACTTGAAGTTAAATTAATTTCTTTTACAACACTTACCTTTTAAACAAATAGCCTTCACATTTTTTATTGAAATTTCTTTTAAGACCCCGCAGTTCCACTCTATTCAGTACTTCCTTCTTTTACTTAACCATAGATATCAAGTTTTCTGAAGAAACAGTAAGTGACAAATACAACAAGAACAACAACAGCAACAGAGCCTTTATCCCAAAATTTGGGGTCGGTTATATGAATCCTACTCTTCTATTCAGTTCTGTTGAAGGTTATCTCCTCCACTAAGTTAAGTGTTATCATACCATTCTTAATATTTTCTACCCAGGTCCCATTAAGCCTAGTGTTAATCCTTCTCTCTCCATTAATTATGATCTTACCGCTCCTCCCAACTGGTGCATTTAATGGTATATCGCTGACTTAAAAGCCACAAGAACAGCAAAGCTCCAGCTCTCACTTAAAAAGATGAGAGGTTCCGGAGAACTTTCGTAAGTAATAAAGGGACCAGAAACCATTTTCCGTGAAGCTAAATATTATCACGACTCGGCATATTCAGATACAACAAGCCCATTTCATTCATATGAAGATCTCTCAGTTTGAGACTTTGAGAACATGTAGAGTGTGCAGGTGCATTAGTATCAAACCCTCCGGATGTTCAACTTCAACCAAATGGACCTTTCTTCAATCAGACATAATGACCTAGGCGCTCCCAGGACCTAGGCAGGCAGCCTAGGTACTGCTTAGGCCCGCTTTTTAAAACATTGGATAACATAAACCAAGATGTTTAGAATACACCTTGATTCCACACTCCTGCAAAATATAGATGTTTTTATTATCATCTAGTTCATTCAATTTTATATATCGATGATTAGGTTGCCAGAACCAAGGGCATTCTTTCACCAATAATTGAAGTGGTGTTGATGTTACTCTTTAGTAAAGCTATTTGTATTTATAGGCATTAATTATCGGTATGTTTCAATCATAACAGTACTATGAATAGCATTCTTTTCACCAGTATGTACAGTATTTTTCTCGCACATAAAAATTAGTTAGCTTCCAGCCTTCAATATAGGATGCAAACAGAAGCCACATCTTACAACCAAACCCACGAAAGAATGAATCATGTGCAGGTACCTTTCCTTAACCTTATTGCCTGCCATCTAAGTAATGTAATAGTTAAAGTTTTCCCTTCAAAATAAAATAATTACAAAAAGGAAGTACATGTAAATGAGAAAATCATAGATAATGGCACGTTTGAAAAAGGTAAACATTTACAATAATGAAGACAAAGCAATCAGAAAGATAGAATTTGCCAATACACACAACAGCCCCAAACAAATTTTCCTTTCAAAAAACTGTGTCGACGTAGTCATAAAAGACAAGTCCTAACCAATGTTAAAAATAACGAAAATGGGTTATGTAACGCTTGACCTCCTGTTAAGGGTTAAGGAAAAAAGCGTAAAAACATAACACATAACGTAGGTTATATTATTTATTAATTATTTAGATATTTTATAAATAATAACAATTCATAATAACTTTAATACTTAGAATCATCAAACTTTTCAAACATAACATCACAATTATCAAATATAAAAATATAGTATCACAATTACTTAACAAAAGTTAGTCATATATGACTAACAACCATTCCAAAAGCATCATCAAATGATCAAATATGTTAACATCGTCAAGTTTAAGGCAATAACAATAGTCTAAAATAAACCAAACACTTCTAACCCTCAAATTCTTAACTTTACAAAAATATTCTAATTCCTAATCAAGTTCACTACATCAACCAAACTAGACATGATTATGTAACAACAATAATAAATTTGGCATATGATGAGATTGTGTGCAAACTTAATTTCACAAAATCTAGTATTAGCTGAAAATTGAAAACTAAAACCTAATCAAAATCAAGTAATAACTGAAAGTAATTATCTCACCAACACAATTAACCCACTAATTAATCTCGTACTCTAATTCGTAATAGATCTTAAAAATTATGTTGAAGGGTAAAGTAATGGAGCAAAAACTTTGATATGATTTAGGGTAAATTGGCAATAGAATATATTGGAATTTGGAAGATAATTTCAGAATCACTATTTATTTAAAGGATATAAACTGAGATGCTCAACACATAACTGAAAAATAAAAAAATTTACCTCACCGGAGTCGCAAAAGCCGCCGATAGCCGGAGGAGTTTCAGAGGAGGCAAGGAGTTAGGGTTTGGGTTGGAGGAGGCGAAGAGATCGTATATACGTAGAAAGATAATAGGGTGATCATGACTAAAAGGGGTAGGGTTTAAATGATTTGGACGGTGGATATGTATCCACGCATCCTAATTAGAGATGCAATTTAACCCAAAAAATCCATGTTAACTGGTTATATAACGTAACGCACATTTAACGCAATATAACGTGTTTTTTTTCTGGGTTAAATAGTTTCAGCGTTAAATGGGTGTGTTACATAACAAGAGGGCACCGTTAAGTTACAAAATGGGTTATAACGGGTTTTTTTCAACACTGGTCCTAACATATTTTTTTCTTCCTATTGATATATTGTACAACAATGCAGCTTGGGTAGCATTAACAAAGTCGTCAAATTTTTACTTGAATGTGTCACTAGTGAAATCTAAACATAACACAAAAATTCCAGAAGAAATTCACCTTCTCACAAGCAACCGTGCAACGTGGAACAAAATACACAGAATACTCCTTGTTAAGTCCTTTCGATAGATCATTCTGAATATTTGAGGAAATAAACTTCATCAAGTTAGGCTGCGAAGGGACAAGATAAACCACTTTGCTACTTTCCGTTTGTACAGGTTCCTCAGATAGATAACGCAGTTCAGCACCGCTTTCCTATTCAAAATGCAAGATAACCATAATAGTAGTGTCAGGACTGTTCTGCTTCAGCATGTGAGATGCATTAAAGAAAAGGAGGAGGAAGCAGAAAAGTCGCATTAAAGTGGTGTAAAAGAAAACAAGTTATCAACTGTGGTAAAGAAACATGCAAATAAAAGTAATATGCTTAACAAACAAACAATAAAAGGTATTCCAGAAACTATATAAGGCAACTATTCTTGAATTATAATTCATAAGAAACTCCACGTTCATTTAGAACACAACTACTAACAAAAGAGAAGTGTCAAAAACCACAAAAATGAAATGCTAGATAAGTAAGAAACTGTAATAGCTGAGAATTTAGCATACATATTATTTTACAAGACTAAATTTATTTTCCAAAAATATTTTTGACAAAAGCCCACAAATCATTTTTCCCTTTTATATTAAGGCCCATTTTATTTTCTTACTTGTTTCCATGGAAAGGCCCACTTTGTTGATGGCTACGTAGACTTGTGGCCAGCACCTAAGATTTTTGATTTTCATCACAACTCCTCAAATCTTTCATCTTATCCTATTACTACTAGTTAACCTCCCTTAGTCTTAGGGATATGCTAATCACACCTCCCTTATATAAAACCCTATTTTTCCTCTCCTCTGCCGTTCTTGCTTCAAAAAAAAAAGGGAAAAGAAAAAGAAAAAAAAACACAGAGAAGAAGGGAACAAGAGAAGGAGAAGCATAAGCTTTGGATTTTACTTTGGTTCACGGGGTTCAAAGTTATTACTCGGCAATTTGGCAAGCATACTTTTCCTCAATTTTTTTATTTGTTCTTTAATTGCTTATCTTCATGCAAGCATATTTTTCCCTCACTTCTTTCTAATTTTTCTATTCTTTATGCAAACCTTTTTGATTATTTAGTTATTCCTTGTCTAAAGTTTCTTGACTAGATTTAGTATAGAAATTTTTGTAGATCTAACAAGTTATATGATTACTATACATTCTTTTTTAAATTACGATATGCTACAATTCTTGTGATGAATAATTTTTTTTATAAAAACATAATATTCTTATTTTCAGAGGTAATAATATAATTTTATTACTTATTCTCATAAATGAACAAAAATCCTTCTAACAAGTTAATTTCCTTTATTCTTTTTCTTTTAAAGATTTCCATCAAGTTTTAATACATTTACCTTTTCTCATCACATATTCATCACTGCAATGCATGTGACTTGGTGGTTGAGCAGTTGTGTTGTTGTTGGTTAGGTTTGGTGTTCAAATCCATGGGCATGCATTATTGCAAACAAATATTTTTGGATCTGATTGACCTCAAACCAGACCCGTTATGCCTATTCCAGACCCGTTATATTTATTTCAGACCCGTTATGCCTAATCCAGACCCGTTATATTTATTTCAGACCCGTTATGCCTATTCCAGACCCGTTATACCAAATTCGGACCGTTACATCTATTTCGGACCGTTATATCAAATTTCAGATCCGTTTGGGCCTTTTGCACACTAAAAATCAAATTTGTGGATTTTTTTAGTATCAAATCAAACCGTTGACCTATTTTTGACACTAACCAATTATGTTATTATTTATTTTCCTTTGGCTATGATGAACGAGTATATTTGGTTGATCACTTGATGCTTGTTGGATCGCATGATGATATGTTTGATCACCTAGTGACATTTATTAGAACCAACTGTGCATGAAGACGACTTCCGTCAAAAATATGATTTATAAGTATGCTATCATAGCATAGCTATACCCTCGATACCGATATCCCGGTGTGAGGTTTCCTTGACTATTATTATTATTATTATTATAGCATCGACTAGATGATGCACCCATCTTGATTAGACATGTTCTGGGCTACGGTTATTTTTCATAGTTTTACGGAAGCCGTTCCACGGTAGTACTGTGGTTAGTGCTCAACATTTCATGCACAGTCACTAAAATTAAACAGATAAATATGGGTTTTAATAAAGGGGAATTGGACGGAGAATATTAAGTGTATATAAGCGGGCTTATGCGCACCCCTGATATCCTGAGTTATATATATACAATGGCCAAGGGCCTATACTTGACTTGGCAGTGTTCGGGGCGGTTCTAGGAAACCGATTTATATACATGAAAATATTCTCCTCTAATTCAAATAACATCTAAAATTAATAATAATGTGCTTGTGTGCCTTGTGATGGATCTTATCTTGACATCTACAGTTAATATTTCTTTTATCACCTAAATTTTTTTAATTTTATTTTTCTTTATATCTGTCACATACACTTACACGCGCACAATTTCCTTCATTTTACATGCTTGTTGGGAGTTTTCTGACTCCCCTGGGGTTTGCGCACCCCAGACCCAGGGACTGCTCTATCTTCGCAGGATCGAGAGTATTTTGAGGAGCAGGCTCAGCGGCAGTGATTACCATTTATCCTATCATTTATTCAGTTCCATTTGGTTTAGGTAGTTATTTATGTTGGACTTTTTCCTTGAGCCACATGTGGCATTCCAGACTATGATGTTATTTTTTTTCTTATTCTTTTCCATTTTGGATGGTTGTGGACTTGTAGTTGTACTCCGTCATTTTGGGAGATTTCTTTATCTATATTTTCTTTTGTTATCTTAGCTACATGCTCTATGGTATAGTTTTGGCTTTATATCAGTATACAGGATGATCTAGAGACGTGAATGTGGCCGAAAGGTTGCATCGCCGGCCGAGTCACGTTCCCAATTATTACATTTTGGGAACCGGGGCGTGACAGAAACCACACAATTGTATATATTTTATTGTTAGGCGTTTATATGATGTGGATCATTTTAACATTACAAATGTTTAAATTGAATTGCACAGAATATATATACTTTCAAGTTTGATGAGGATCCTAAACATTCCCACCAGGCAGTCTCCAATATAGGTTGGAGTGCGTCTTGAAGCAGATTGGATCCTAGCAATAGAAGTTGGTCATTAGTGATATGTTTTTCCATGGCATCGTAGACCCTGTAAAAATACCCATAAGGAGCAAAAGGACCACTCCTTATCCCCTCACAACCCAAAGGAGGGGGTTTGAAAGTGTTATATTTATGAGAAGATCATAGCCCTCATATTGCAGAATGCCTATAGCCATATGAAATTCAATATCAAGTTTGAACAAGGTTTTTTTATATGATATATTTTTGCTAGTCATAGACTTGAAAATGGAAATTTTGGCTCTTGCAACAACTTCAATTACTTAGTCAGGCCTCCGTAGATAGCCTGTGGTGTTTATTTAGTATGACTGATATATTTTCTGAGATAAAATCTAACATATTATTTACTTAACACTCGATAGCTATGACATTATATCTTTTCTTATTCTGTCTTATCCTGCTTTTATATAACAATATCAAACAAAAGCAACCTTGTTAATTTCTTCCTTAAGAAACATAAACACAGACTCGTTCATTTTGTTCTTCATGTAATTGTTGATCATGCCAATATGATTCCATCTACACTTCACCTCAGGTCGTGCAATTGGGAAGAATTTCTCATTCCATGGGAAATTCATCCACTTTGTTAAATTCCCTTCCTTGACTATGGGTCAGTTTGGCAAACAAGCCCTATGTGAATTTGATGGGTTCCTCAGATTGCATAATCTTAATATCATGACCAAATCTACCTACATGCAGCTTGTAGGTACCTTATCTAGGAATTTATTTCGGTTAATTCTCATGCAAACCCCTTGTCAACATCAAAAAGCCCAACCTCATTAAATAACAGGAACTTAGATCCTAATGATGATTTCTCTTTTTTCTATTGTCAAGCAATCAAATTCTTCGAGTAATGAATATTGGACCTAAAGCTAAACAAACTAAACAATACAATTGACACACCTTGAGGAGTGAAGTCTGAATCAACAGTGACAGCGAACCCGCGAGCTTCGGATCAATGACCAAGCATTTCTTTCCACGAACCTAAACATTATAACAAAGTAATCTAAGTAATAAAAAATAAAAAATAAAAAGACAGAGAATTCAAGAGAGACAGAGGAGAGAAAATCTCACATTCTTCAAAATGTTGAGAAGATCCTTCTGTGATTGCTCCCTGATAAATTAAAAAAAAATTAGAAACAAAAAATCGATAAAAATACCCAAATATGACAGAATTAAGCGAAATAAAGAAGAGGAAGAAGGAAATTAGGGCACCTGAGAGAGGCGAGATTGAGAGGGGAATTGTCGAGATTAGGGATTTGAGCCATGAGAGAGAAGGAGAGCTGATTTCGATTCGAGCTTGGTCGCCAGAGACCGGGAGTCGCCGGCGAAAGAATAACAAGGACAGACTGGAAAAAGAGCTGGCTAGTGGAGGAGAGAATAAAATTCATCAAATACACAAATTATCTCACAAAATTTCTCTCATCATGTACAATTCATCAAATACACAAATTACCTTACAAAAGTAAGGGCAGCGCTGTCGCCGTTGTAGTCAGGGCGGCGTCGGTGGCGAGAGGATCGACGGGCGTCGGGGTAGCGGCGTCGGAGACGGAAGAGTGAGGGGAGTGGTTGGGGGCTGCAGTGTCGAAGAGGGAAGAGTGAGGGGGCGGTGGAGGCGGAGGCGGGGTGGTCGGGGCTTGAAAAAGGAGCCGGAGCGAAGGCGGAGGAGGAGTCCGAGCGGAGTAGGGGCCGCGGCGGGAGCGGAGGCGGAGGGGAACGACGGGCGGAGTGGGCGCGGCGGCGAAGAGATGAACGCGAGAGAGAGAGTTGAGGAGAGGGAGAAAATAGTGATGCCAGCTATCTAAGGGTGCAGCCGGTCCGGAATAGCGAGCCAGCTCGCGTGGGATGGGTGCCGGGACGAGACGGGCCACGACCCGCAGACAAGCCGTGCTGTATGGCTTGTTCGCCGACTTAGAAGCCTAGCCGCTCGCGGGACAAGATTAAGTGAAGTGGGCCATGCCATCCATTATGTTTTATTTTTTATTTTTTATTTGGATTTTATAAATGATTTTTAATTTTTTAAATAGTTTTTAAGCATTGTTTAATACTTAAAAATTATATGTAATTAACTAACAATGCAACTATTATAGAAATAAAAAATAATTTTATTAAGTAAAATTGTATATTTGTATAGAATGATAGTGAGAAATATCGCAAACACAGAGATTTTACGTGGTTCGAAGCAAGTCCTACTCCACGGGTGGCAACTAATTGTTCCACTATTTAAAAAATATAGGAGTAAATTACAATAAACTTTAAGCAAATAAAAATAGAGAAAATACATCAACTTGTTACAGAGTGTAATTTACCCTAATTGATAATATCTTTTAGGGTATCACAGCCAAGTAGGTTAAGGTAGCACATTTAAATTAGAAACTTCGCTTCTTTAACTCTACTTGGTAAGCATTTGTGACATTTGTAACTAGAGACCCTAGTCAGGATCTGCTTCGGATATGATACCTACGATATCCATATAACTGGAAAAATTAGATAGTATTGAGAAAAACATAGTTCAAGTGATACAAAAGAGTTCTTTAATATGTTCATTATAACTGAAAAGCTAAGATTAGACATCTTGACCATCAAAATTAACCACAAATCCATAATTTAATAATTAAAACTACCATAAGAGTATGACTAACATGTATTCAGATATTTCGGATACGGATCCGGATATTTCACTACAAAACCATATCCGTAACCATATCTTATCGGTTATAGATTTGAGTAACCATATCCGTATCCTAACGGATATGGTTACAGATATTTCCTCGAATACGGATACGGTTTAGCACCCTTATCTATCTCACTTCTAGGGAGAGGGTTTTTTTGAATAAAACACCAACAACTCTAGATCTAATCTAAAGCCAAATCCAAAGGTCCTCATTGTTCCACATCACTACTAAGTAAACTTAAATTACTTGATACCAAGTTCCTCTATTTATATATAGGAACTTGGTACAAAGCACAAAATTTGTGCTTGGTAGTGAGGTGTCTTATTCACATCCACGCTCCAACCCATGTGAATGTGATCCCCCATTTGAATGAGTAAATGTGAATGAATCACCTCACTACCAAGCACAAAAACTTGTGTTTGATACCAAGTTCTTTCATATTGCTCATATATATAAACTAGATAGGATGCACGTGCGTTACAAGTGGTCAGCTATTTGTGTTGTCATTTTTTTTATTATTATAAAAATCTTTACTATGACTCAGTTGGGAAATTGTTTGTGGTATGGGTTTGGATTTGGGTTTAAGTTATGTATGGAAAGTCTTTTTGTTCAAGCAAAAGAAATACACTAACTTCTGATAAACTTTTTTAAACCAAATATATTATTTTCACATTTATTTTCAAATACAACTTGAACTCTAGACAATCTAAATTTAATTAGGAGTTGCTTTAAAGTAACAAATCTGATTAAATTGTTTATAAATTATCTTTAGAGTCTTAATTACTATATCTTTATAGTTTTTATTTAAATTTCTTATCATTAGAGCACCAAAAGAATTCTCTTTAGTTGATTAGTTTCCACCCCTTTGGAATGGGAATCAGGGCCCAACTAAGATTGCATTAGGTTCGGTCTTGATCTCTATTAGTTGTTCATTAATTATTCTCACACGAGGTGAGTCACCAGCAATAAGGTAATGATATTACGCATATGTGAGACTTATATTCTTTAACCATTGATTATTTTCTATTCAAGTCCTTTGATTGCTTGTGCCATTTCAGAGATGACGATCCACATTCATAAGCTTGTATTATTAAAACCATGTCATTTAATGGATTATGATTTAACGTTATCATGGTTTAGATGTATAACTGAGTAACTAATTATAAAAGATAAATCTCAAAAGATAAAGCTGTTTTTGAGTAACTAATTATAAAAGATAAACTGTGAAGGCTACTTTGAGCTTTTGAGGATATCCAGCAGTAGTGACAAAAATTAATATGTAATACTTGATGGGTCACAGTAATTGGATAGATAAGTAATTTCTTGAAATTATGACTTGCTTAGACATATTAATTAGGATAGGATAATAATGTGAAATCCAAAATAATTAAGGGTAATAGTGACCATAGAAAGATTTTTCTAAACTCACACTTTTAAAAGGAGTATGATATGATATATATATATATATATATATATATATATATATATATATATATATATATATATATATATATATATATATATATATATATATATATATATATATATATATATATATATATATATATATATATATATATATATATATACTCTATGAACTTAAGTTCATAATGAATAGTGGTGCACCAACTTTTTATCCACTCATCTTGCCTTGAGATTTGTGATGCACAAATCTCAAAGTGGCCTTTATATCTTTCACGGATCCCAAAGCAAGATGAGTGGTTAGAAAAGTTGGTGCACCACTATTCATTATGAACTTAAATTCATAGAGCCTTGCTCTCTCTCTCTCTATATATATATATATATATATATATATATATATATATATATATATATATATATATATATATATATATATATATATATATATATATATATATATATAAACTTAAGTTTATAGGGAATAGTCATACACTAACTTTTCTATCCATTGATGTTGCCTTGGGATCCATAAAAGATATGAAGCCCATTTTGAGATTTGTGCATCTCTTGATGGCACAAATCTAAAGGCAACATCAATGGATAAAAAAGTTGGTGTATACTATTCCCTATAAACTTAAGTTTATAGGAGCCTTGGGAATAGTCATCCACCAACTTAAGTTGATAGGGAATAGTCATCCACCAACTTTTCTATCCATTAATGTTGCCTTGGGATTCGTGAAAGATATAAAGCCCACCTTTAAAATTTGTGCATATCTTGATTTCACGGATCCCAAGGCAAGATTAATGGATATAAAAGTTGGTGGACATTCCTCCCTATCAACTTAAGTTTATAGGAGCCTTGCTCTCTCTCTCTCTCTCTATATATATATATATATATATATATATATATATATATATATATATATATATATATATATATATATATATATATATATATAAAATATATGTTATGATCATAACCGCTAATTCCTGATTAGAGGGGAAAACCCCACATGCTTTAGGCAAACAAACATCTTAACCCGATTAACTAGAAGGCAATCCAAACCCGCCGGCCGAGCCGAATGGACGAGTCGCCTCCTCTACGTGGCCCGACCATCTAAGTTGACCGACTAACCTCATGGACGACGCGAAAGGCGGTACTTGTCATCCCTTCAGCTATCTATCCTCATGGACGACGCGAAAGGCGATACTTGTTGTCCCTTCAGCTATCTGTCCTCATGGACGACGCGAAAGGCGGTACTTGTCGTCCCTTCAACCAACTATCATCAGGAACGACTCGGATGGCGGTGCAAGTCGGCCACAGCCTCGACTCCCCTCTTCCTCACCCCAAGTGGCTCCCTCAATCTAAACGACGGTTACATGAAGTTTGGCCCTGACAATGCGTCTACATCGCATTAAATGCATTGCCAGTCCCTTAATTCCTCCATCTCTCACAGTATTTAAGGCACCTCGGATTAATTTGGTTGCGAAACATCGCCAATCCCATCTCATTAATGAACTCATTAATGACGAAGTAACAGCCCCAACTCTTAAATCATCCCATCGCCTGACACCTGTAAAGACAAACCGCCGTGGCCGATAAAAAAAGACATCTATCCGGTAGACAATCAACACGTGGAGGGATGGGCTGACTCGATTATAAGTTTTTCTCCCTAGATGAAGAGACGAAAATAGCCTCCTACCCTAGGTATAAATAGCGAACTGTTCAACGAACCAAGTAAGTAATCTCTCCCAATTAAATTCCTCCTCCATTTTTGCTCAGTGTATTCTCTTCACATACTGACTTGACCGTCGGAGGGACCACCGGAGATCCCAATTCAGCCCTTCCACAGGTTCTTTCTCTGGCGTAGGTGAACTTCAAGTCTGACACCATCACCGGATATCAGAAGAGAAGGTAGACCCCATTCAATTAAAAACTAATTCAGCAGAGTTTAGTATTGTGTGATCTCATACATCAATAATATATATATATATATATATATATATATATATATATATATATATATATATATAGCAATGCTCCTATGAACTTAAGTTCATAATGAATAGTGGTGCACCAACTTTTCTAACCACTCATCTTGCTTTGGGATCCGTGAAAGATATAAATCTCACTTTGAGATTTGTGCATCACAAATCTCAAGACAAGATGAGTGGATGAAAAGTTGGTGCACCACTATTCATTATGAACTTAAGTTCATAGGAGCCTTGCTCTCTCTCTCTATATATATATATATATATATATATATATATATATATATATATATATATATATATATATATATATATATATATATATATATATATATATATATAGAGAGAGAGAGAGCAAGGCTCTATGAACTTAAGTTCACAATGAATAGTGGTGCACCAACTTTTCTAACCACTCATCTTGCTTTGGGATCCGTGAAAGATATAAATCTCACTTTGAGATTTGTGCATCACAAATCTCAAGACAAGATGAGTGGATGAAAAGTTGGTGCACCACTATTCATTATGAACTTAAGTTCATAGGAGCCTTGCTCTCTCTCTCTCTATATATATATATATATATATATATATATATATATATATAGTAAGGCTCTATGAACTTAAGTTCATAATGAATAGTGGTGCACCAACTTTTCTAACCACTCATCTTGCTGGGATCCGTGAAAGATATAAAGTTTCACTTTGAGATTTGTGCATCACAAATCTCAAGACAAGATGAGTGGATAAAAAGTTGGTGCACCACTATTCATTATGAACTTAAGTTCATAGGAGCCTTGCTATATATATATATATATATATATATATATATATATGAGAATAATGGGTATCTTGGTAGAGTATCTTTGGTAGTGAGGTGGTCACTTCTTATCCACCCATTCAATCATACAACCCATATGCACCCATATGAATGTGATCCCCACATTTAAATAAGTGGATGAAAATGAGCCACATCGCACTCAAACGCCAATTTTGTGCTTGGTACAAAACATACTCATTATTATATATATATATATATATATATATATATATATATATATATATATATATATATATATATATATATATATATATATATATATATAGAGAGAGAGAGAGAGAGCAAGGCTCTATAAACTTAAATTGATAAGAGATATTGTCCACCAACTTTTATATCCATTGTTGTTGCTTGGGATAGGTGAAATCAATATGCATACAAATCTCAAAGTGGGCTTTATATCTTTCACGGATCCCAAGGCAACATCAATGGTTAGAAAAGTTGGTGGATGACTATTCACTATCAATTTAAGTTTATAGGAAATTTGCTATATATATATATATATATATATATATATATATATATATATATATATATATATATATATATATATATATATATATATATATATATATATATATATATATATATATATATATATATAGCAAATCTCCTATAAACTTAAATTGATAGTGAATAGTCATCCACCAACTTTTCTAACCATTGATGTTGCCTTGGGATCCGTGAAAGATATAAAGCCCACTTTGAGATTTGTGTGTATCTTGATTTCACGGATCTCAAGGCAATATCAATGGATATAAAAGTTGGTGGACATTCCTCCTATCAACTTTAGTTTATAGGAAATTTATATATATATATATATATATATATATATATATATATATATATATATATATATATATATATATATATATAGCAAATCTCCTATAAACTTAAATTTATAGGGAATAGTATACACCAACTTTTTTATCCATTGATGTTGCCTTTAGATTTGTGCCATCAAGAGATGCACAAATCTCAAAATGGGCTTCATATCTTTCATGGATCCCAATACAACATCAATGGATAGAAAAGTTGGTGTATGACTATTCCCTATAAACTTAAGTTTATAGGAAATTTGCTATATATATATATATATATATATATATATATATATATATATATATATATATATATATATATATATATATATATATATATATATAGTAAGGCTCTATGAACTTAAGTTCATAATGAATAGTAGTGCACCAACTTTTCTAACCACTCATCTTGCTTTGGGATCCGTGAAAGATATAAAGCCCACTTTGAGATTTGTGTATCTTGATTTCACGGATCTCAAGGCAATATCAATGGATATAAAAGTTGGTGTATGACTATTCCCTATAAACTTAAGTTTATAGGAAATTTGCTCTCTCTCTATATATATATATATATATATATATATATATATATATATATATATATATATATATATATATATATATATATATAAGTCTTAGCCATGTTAAAATATTTCTTCCAAAATGCCCTTTAAGTTATGTAAAACACATATATGCATACATAAAACACATACTTCATACATAAACCATACATTCATTTTATTTATTACATCATCATTATTGCAATAAGTATGAAGAGTAATATAAATAATTAAACGTATTACTTTAAAATTTTATCATATTAGCTTTTATTACATAACATAATTCTTCATATTTACTAATTATTAATTAATTAATATTCTAAAACCTACAAAATGCAGGAAGATTAAAAGGCTGCTTTCACATGAAAGGTTACATTTATTAAGAATTGAAAGTTAATCACATTTATTAAGAATTTAAAGTTAATCATCATAACAATAAACACATTGCTCCTCTCAAGTTTCTAACGGTTGATGGAGAGTTGAGTTTCTAAAGGTTCATGGAAAGGAAGCATCTCTATTAAAATCTTAAATGAAACAATCTTTAAACTTCCCTCAAATTAATTCTATTATATTATTGGGGGTACATTCTTTCAGATTATTTTTCTATTCTAGGATGGTTTATATGCTTGCGCTAGGCAACTATGGAGATCTCGCACACAAACCAAATGACGAGTAGATCCCATGAATCAAAATAGAGATTATTGAAAAGAGACCACCACGCAGTGGTGACACGACAACTACAGAATTGTTATTCACGAGTGCTTTGGTATGGAGGCGAAGGAGGTGTTACAAACACAGTAGCTTTGAGGTAGGGGATGAGAGAAGGGATCAATCAGAGCCACATGGATTGCTAGAGAATGGAGAGGATGCGACCAAGCAGGCGGAGACACAACCGAGACAAGCCCAATCGCGAGGATCAACCTCTGAGATTATTTTTCAAGAAGGCCGTGTCCGTTGAACTCCATCAGCTTAGAGGGTGGGAGAGCAATTAGGTGATTGTTTTTTTTTACTTGAATTTTTTAGGGTTTTATTTTAAAAGTAATTATTTTTCTTAAGTATCATCAAGCGGTGATGATGGAGTGATGATGGAGATGGGTGAAAGACATGAATGGAAGTGCCAAAATCAATAGAAAATCAACTTGCCTTATAATCTTTTACATGTTGTGAGTCCAAACAAGGATGAAAAGGGAGGCCACGACACATCTTCCATTTCTTAAGCTATTGTATTCATGTATCCAGACATGTTCATATATTTCTCATGCATGTGCTAACATTGTTTCTATACTTCTTTTCTTTCTCTTGATGTCTTCTGTTGTAGCATTTCCTTTATGTTGATAAATCATATGGAGTTATAGTGATAGGTATGATTAAAAAGCAATCTCCTAATGTTGTGGTTTCCATTTCCCCTATCCAAGAAGACATTGAACCAACCTCAAAATTTCTTACTTTTTGTGCTTCACAACCCTGACATTGCAACAATAACAGGGTGTTGCAGTATTTTTATCCAACTAGGACTAAATGTACAATAATAATATGCTCCAAAACTAGCTAGCTGCTGGTGTTATGGCCAATCGTTGGACTCACTTGCATAAGCATTAAACTATAATATTTTAGAAAATTAACATTGAGAGAAACATTTATCAAAACACATTCATAATTTCTTTTTCAAAAATAAGAAACAAGAAGAATTATAGTAAAAATTCACAAAAGGGAAAGAGCAACATTGAAATCTAAAAGCATTCTTTTACAAGTCTCCAAAGAAATATAACATAGAGAGATGTTAAGGTTTGCCTTTCGTTCATTTTGTTCCTTTGTAATATCTCATGAACGATAAATTAGCTATGTCTAAATGAGGACTTACATACAATTGCATGCTTGATTAGACGTTGGATAACTGCATCTGCATCTATGCTATCTTTATATACAAATTTTATTGGATAAACCATAAATTTTGCAAAAGTACCATAAATTTTCACAAATTTATAAAAGAGCCTAACTTCATAAATTTATGAATTAACCCCTAGAAACAAAAATGAATCTCATAAAAACTATATTTAGTATAAGGCTTTAATGAATAAATAGATATAAACATGAAAATGGATGGACGTGCACCATACTAGTATGAGAAAAATGTAGGAACTTGATATTAAGCACAAATTTCATGTTTGGTAGTGAGATTGCTCATTCCTATCTACTCTCTAACTCATGTGAATGTGGTCCCCATTTGAATGAGTGGATGAGAATGTGCTACCTCACTTCCAAAGACAAAACTTATGATTGGGACCAAGTTCCTCCATATATATATATATATATATATATATATATATATATATATATATATATATATATATATATATATATATATATATATATATATATATATATATATATATATATATATATATATATATATATATATATATAGTAAGGCCTATGAACTTAAGTTCATAATGAATAGTGGTGCACCCACTTTTTTATCCACTCATTTGCCTTGAGATTTGTGATGCACAAATCTCAAAGTGGCCTTTATATCTTCACGGATCCCAAAGCAAGATGAGTGGTTAGAAAAGTTAGTGCACCACTATTCATTATGAACTTAAGTTCATAGGAGCCTTGCTCTATATATATATATATATATATATATATATATGATAAAATGAGATGGTGAGCTCAGATTCTGTTTATGAGCTAACCCAATAGGCTACTCAAAATGATGATCAACACCTCCCATCGTCATCTGCACTCATCATGATCTATATGTAGAAAAAATTATATTATTTTTAAGTTTTTAATTATTGTTTTAGCTATGTATAGAAGGGACGGCTGCTAAGCTGCTTGAAAAATTAACACATTAAACTAGTTTGATTCATATTCTAGAAGACTCTAATTTATGTGAAAATTTTACCATATACATTTGATGACGTGTTGAATGAGATGTACGGTACCGATCATGAATTTGATGAGTTGATTAGTCTAGCTCATGAATATATATATATATATATATATGTGTGTGTGTGTGTGTGTGTGTGTGTGTGTGTGTGTGTGTGTGTCTTTGTGTAACTCAAATGCCTTATAGATTGTGTTAATTTCACAACCCCCCAACTTTCAGAGGGGTTATGCCCCTAAACTTTCGGTGCTGCACATAACCACTCCGAACTTTGTTTATCTCTCATAACCCCCCTGAACTATGGGGTGTCTCACAAAATGCCCTGAACTTTAGCTTATCTCGCCTAACCCCTCTGCCTATAACTTGCAAATAACTATAATTTTTTTGAGAGAAAGGAGTACGCTGCCTTTAAATGACAGGTGATAAAGTTAAAGAATTTTTCACTCAAAGACATTTTAGTTATTTACAAATTACATGCAGGAGGGTTAAATGAGATAAACTAAAGTTTGTGGAAGTTTTGTAAGACACCCCACAGTTCAGGGGGTTTTGTGAGATAAACAAAATTTAAGAGGGTTATGTGCAACACCACCCAAAGTTTAGGTGTGGTTTGTGAAGTTGACTTCTTATACACACTTACTAGCCTTCAACATATCTACAAGTTCTTAACTTTTACCTTGGTCGTTAAGATGTATTCTCAACAAACCTATATCCACCACTGTGGCAAATAGGGGCGTAGTTTGGTCATACGCCAATTTGGCCACTTTTATTAGATAAAATGATTTTTTTAAAACTTCTAAATCCTTCCAATGTGAGAATATTCCCTCATTTGATCCTTATTCAAATTATTTTGTTATTATATGTGTCCTAATTCTATTTTAAAATAGAATTAAAATAGGTTCAAAATAGTTTAAATTGTATGGTCAACATTAAATCAATTCAATACCATTTAGTTTCCCCTACTTTGCACGCACTTATATATCATCACGATGTTTTTGGTTGCACTTATATATCCTAAAGTTTTCAAAATATGCACTATAATACCCTCAGTTATGTAAATATGAGAATTTTCCCCTGAAAATTCTCATGCGACATACACGTGTTAATTTTAGACCTAGTTAACCCTTGATTTTTGTTAAATTTACTATTAAAACTACTGTAACTTTATTATCGTGATGCCCCTATTTTAGTCCCACATGGGAAAATGAGAACATATATAGAAAGTTTAAATAATGGGTCATGAAGTTCAAGTGTAGTATTGACTAGCCAATTCAGGCAGTATGGTAGCTCAGTGGGTCCCAAAGCTTACATCCCCAACGGGCTAGCTGGTCCAAGGCGTGACAATTATAAACATATCTTAATACTATTTTAAAATATTAATAACAAATTTAAAGTGATATAATTAGCCCATTACATTTGGAGTCAGATTGGACCCGATTCGTGCATGTCCTAAAAGAGTGCAAGACTTCATTGAACCAGACGTAGTCTACATCCTAGTCGAATTTGGCATGACCGAGGCTGCATCTAAGCACCGCTCAGTTAGTACCAAGCCCTCAAGTTCAACCTGGGTTTGTTTGAAACCTAATAAAAGATTTACTTGCAAATACAGTGATTTATTGTCCAACTTATATTAGTTGTTGTAAAAGAATCAGAATCTGTCCATAATTATATTAGTTGAAACTCATAATATTTCTATGGGGAAGAGAAAAAGAACAAGTAGTAGAAAAGAAAAGAAAAGAAACTAAAAAAGAAAAAAGAAAAAGTGATTAAAAATAAAAGAAAAGAAAAGAAACTAATAAGAATGAAAGAATAGGATGCTAATTATTTATCTCTTGGAGATTTTTATTATACTAGTATAATGTCGTGCTTTGCATGAATGTACATGTTTTAAGTTTTGAATTTTTTATTAAATAGTAAAACTATGAGTTAATAAATAAAGTTGTATAATAAGATTGCTTAAAAGAAATATATGAATTACTTATTATTGTGTAGTTATTATAATTGAATATTTTTCTTATAATGATCGCCGTGTTAACCTTTTGTTAAATAAGTCCCCAAATTTAAAATTGTTCTTAAATAAAGCTGTCAATTCTATAAGTTCTCTTAAATATGCATATCCAACTTGAAAGTTGTTAACTTAACTCTAATTAACTAAGCTGCATTAATCGTGTTAGCTTTTTCACGATGTTCCTAGATAGTTATACTTGATACATGCAACATATTGCAATAGTTACTTCTCATTATAATTATTTAATAGGGTAAATTACACTAAACCCTTATGAACTTTCATTATATGAACTTTTAAAATTACACTAAACCCCTAATGACTTTTCTATTTCAAAGAAGACCCCAATAACTTTCTGAATTTTGCGATAACCCCTATCAATTAGAACCGAAAATGGCATAAAAGGCATTTTGAAAGTTATTGGGGGTTTGGTGTAATTTATCTAAAAGATCTTGGGGCTTTCCACAAAAGTTATTAGGGGTTTAGTGTAATTCGAAAGTTCATAGGGTCTATTTACTATAAAATGTTAAAAGTTCATGGGGTTTCTTGTAGTTTACCTTATTTAATATTATAATTCTTAGTTCAAGTAATACTATTAAAATAATTATCTTGTCAGTATACTATAAAATATTTATCTAATTTAATTTTTTAATTATGCTCTTAAATAATTTAGTGCTATAAATATTTTATATATTTTATTATACTATCATTAACAATTAATAGTACTATTATTAATAGTGAATAATTTTTTGTAAAAAGTTAGTTTTCAATCATTACCAAGTATAGATTATTCAAGATCATGTAATAATCTTTGAGAAAATACTATAAAAATAATATTAAACTATTTATTTAATAAGATAATACTAAATAAATAATGTAATTCATAATTTATGTGATATTATTAAAATAATTACACTATTTATGCTATTCAAAATTTATTCAACTTATTTTATTGCTCATTGAATTAGAGTATAATAATTCAATTTAATTGGCTACTATTAATAATTGTGTATACTTATTTTATAAATTATTTTATTTTATTATTTTAAAAATTAATAGCTATAATATTATTGATAATTATAATTATTTATGAAGTTGAGGAGGTGCATAATTAATTAGAGGTTATATTTATTTAATGAAAGATTAATTAGAGATAATGGCATAGTTAGAATTTATCAAAATTTGAGAGGGCAAAAAGGAAATTAAAAGTTTTAGCACCCCAATCCTCTTTTTATAGTAGTATAGATAGTTCCTATCAAAAAGACTTAAATCACTAATAGGTTTCATCTTGTAATACTTGTTAGTTTGGGTTAATAAAAAGAGTTCTTTTATCAGCAGAAACTAAGAGCGCAAGCCCATGCTAAGCCCAATTCCAAGACCCAACACTTTAGATAAACCCCAACGCGAACCCTTTAAACTCTCAGTCTCCCGCTGCTTGAAAGGCGTCATTTTTTTTTTCCTGGCTATTTATGCCCCATTTCCTCTACAATTTCGGCAAATTTCTTAAACCTCCTTCGAATTATCAATCTCTCCTCTCAATCGAGATCCAACCAAATCTCTTCCTTGTTTCATCAGGATTCGACGCCAATTCGCACTTCTTCGCGATGAAAGGTTAGGGTTTCAAAAATTTTCTACAAATTCTCATCATGTTCTCTCTCTTTAAGTTGCTTAAAGTTTTGTACCTTTTGAGATAAAATCTCAAAAAGGAATAGAAATTATGTATTAGTTGCAAAATACTCGTATGTAGGGGACTAGAAATCCCTTGAACTTAAAAAACAAACTGAGCAAGAAAACAACCGCAAACATAAAAAATTACTGGATGTTGTAGTTTGAAACCCTAATTGTTTAATCTTTGGCTCATGAAATGACGATATATACTTAAAAAGAACTAGTCTGGTCATGGTTAGTGATGTTTTATGTAATTTAGTGAGTTGAGGGGATGCAAGCGGATTGATTATAAAATTAATTGGACACTGTAACTTAGTCATTAGTAACTCAATTATTGGGTGGCTATTGATGATGCAACGTAGCTGTTTGGTGGTTGAACCACCCATGTAAAAGTTACATTATTGCTTGAAGCAGTCAAGATCATGTGATGCTAACTCAAAGTTTGAGGAGTTAACAAAAGACTAAGTTTTAGCTATATAATAATCTATTTATCTAGTAATCTGACAAATTTAGTTATTTTATCATGTACTTGAGCTTCTTCTACATGACTTAAAGTAAGTAAAAATTACGGTATTACTTTTAATTTATTTTAAGCAATATCTTAAACTTGGTTAGATCTAAAATAAAAATAAAAAAGTAGTGCTATGGTATCCAAGTGCAAGATTAAGTTAATCTTTCTTATTTAATAAAGCTGCATGTACCTTGTGCCTGATTTCTTTATCCTATTGTTTATGTTGTATGGGTGATGTATACTTCAATAATTAATTTGTCACTTCCCACGTGCAAGGTGATTGTTTGCTTAAACCTTTTCTTTAAAAAGCTTAGAAAACAAATTGTTCATCTTTCCTAGCTTAATTACTGTTGGACTGTGGCCTTTTTATGATTGACCATATTTAATGAATTACATGTTTTAACAACTAATTAAAATTAACTATGTATATTACTCACATTGTCATCATCATTAATGTGTCCTAATTAAGCACGATGAAATTAGATTTAGAAAAGGGATGATGCCGATAAGGAAAACGATTGACACTTTGTGGTTGCACGTTAAACAATTCAATCCATCCCCTGCAGCTTCTAGAGGTTGTTCCTGAGTTAAATGAACTTGCTAACGTAATTTGAATCAAACTTCACAAACTGATATTGGCATTAAGATAAAAGATTGTCTTACAACTTTATATAACTATATTCAAAGATAATGCACGTTATTTTCAGTAGCAGGAATGTGGTCATTCTCTCTTTAATGTAGAATTTCACTAAAACTTCTTTCGGATCTGTATGTTTACTGACGTATTATCTTTTGAAATAAATAATTTTAAATCTAAATTTAGATGGATGGAAATAAATGTTTCTTACAACATTCATGCCATATAGAGTATTCTTACATGGATATACTCTTTATAATTAATCCATTATTATCGATAACACATAGACAGACATAATAACCACCTTTTAGCTGATTTTGTGGATTTGCACATTATCCATTTCTAACAAATTAGGGACTAAAATATTATTAACTGGCTTGCAAAATTCATGAAACTTCTGTTGGTGGCTAGATCTAATATACCACTTTAAGTGCATATATAAGCAACAAGGGTTCTTTGTCAGCAGATATTCCCGTGGTTAAATCCATATATATCTTCTGTTATTGTTAGGGTTTGAGAAGTTGGGAAGAGAGGGAGATGGTGGCTGAGACACAATATTTGGTGAGAAACTCAAATTCTATTTTCTCTCACTTAGATTTACATATTACATAGTGCAAAATAAGATAAATAGCCCATAGGCCCAATAGCAATTTGGATCACAATATAACAATCTCCACCTTGAGACAAATTGCGCCCAAACAAACTAAGCATAAACTAACTTAAACAAAAAAAACAAACAAACATAAAGACACAACTAGTATAAACTAGCAACAAAAGACAACTATCGACAAGCTAGAAACAAAGCAACACCGAACTTGAGCAAAACTTGAACTTTGCAATTGGAAGAGGCTTCGTGAGCATATCGGCGGGATTTGACTCGGTATCAATCTTCTTCACAACAACCTTCCCTTCCGAGATCACATCTCGAACAAAATGATACCGAATGTCAATGTGCTTGGTCCTCTCATGGTACATGCGATCCTTCGTCAAATGAACGACACTTTGGTTGTCACAATATATCTCAATAGGACCCCCAAATGAAGACATCTCACCAACAAAAGCCTTGAGCTAAATAGCCTCCTTAATAGCCTCGGTAATTGCCATATACTCGGCTTCGGTGCTTGAGAATGCAACGGTTGATTGAAGTTGAGACTTTCAACTAATTGCACATCCTCCAAAAGTAAACACATAACCGGTCAAAGACCGTCTCTTATCAAGATCACCCGTAAAATCCGCATCCACATAACCCGTTAGGTTATCATTGCTCCTTCCAAACTCCAAATGAGCATCAATGGTACCCTCCAAATAGCGGAAAATCCACTTCACCGCTTCCCAATGCCCTTTTCCGGGACAAGAGAGGTACCTACTTACCACGCTAACGGCTTGAGCTATGTCGGGCCGAGTACACACCATCAAGTACATAAGACTCCCGACCGCACTTGAATATGGAACTTTCTCCATAAAGCTCTTCTCATGATCGGATTTCGGGCTCATATCGGCGCTAAGCTTGAAATGCGTCGCAAGAGGAGTAGACACAACCTTTGCCTTTTCCATACCAAATCGGCGTATCACCTTCTCGGCGAAACTCTTTTGTGAAAGAAATAATTTTCGATTGGACTGGTCCCTTGTGATCTCCATACCAAGGATCCTTTTGGTGGCCCCTAAATCTTTCATCTCAAACGCCGAACCAAGTTTCTCATTCACCCTCCGAATTTCTCCCAAATCGGAGGCCGCAATCAACATGTCATCAATGTAGAGCAACAAATAGATGAACTCATCACCCACTAGCTTCTTGAAGTAAACACAGCTATCATAGCTAGAACAGTGGAAACCAATACTCACCATGAATGAGTCAAATTTCTTGTACCATTGCCGTGGGGATTGCTTGAGGCCATAGAGAGATTTCTTCAACAAACAAACATGGTCCTCCTTTCCCACAACTTCAAAACCCTCCGGTTGCTTCATGTAAATTTGCTCTTCTAAATCACCATGCAAGAAGGCGGTTTTCACATCCAATTTTTCCAACTCCAAATCCTTCATTGCAACCAAAGAGAGCAAAACTCGAATGGAGGTATGCTTTACCACGGGAGAGAACACCTCATTAAAGTCCACACCTTGGACTTGGCTATAACTCTTAGCCACAAGTCTCGCCTTGTATCTAATATCCCCTGAATTTGAGCTATCGACCTTCTTCTTAAAAACCCACTTGCAACCTACAATCCTCTTGCCACTAGGCGGCTTCACAAGAGTCCAAGTTTGGTTATGTTGCAATGAATTCAACTCTTCATTCATGGCCGCAACCCAATCGGTAACATTCTTGGAAGAGATCGCCTCTTTATAGCAAGATGGCTCGCTTGAATCCAAATCTTCAGCAATAGCCAAACAATAAGCATAATCGGAATATCCATATCTTGCGGGTGGTCGGATTTTCGTTCTTGTGCAGTCCCTCGCCAAAGTATATGGTTGATCTTCTTCTTCCTCTTCTTCGATATGAGCATCTTCATGATGTGACGTGGCCTTGTCACCTTGTTGGACCGGCACTTTAAACTCCACCTTCTTCTCAAACGTCTTGTCCTCCTTACTAGTCGGCTCGGGTGCTCCACCTTGTGTCTTCAACATAGCCGACTCATCAAATGTAACATCCCTTGAGATGAGGAGCTTGGACAATTGAGGAAACCATAATTTGTACCCCTTCACGTTCATGGGATACCCAACAAAAATACACTTCTTCGCTCTTGGCTCCAACTTTCCTTCATTCACATGGAAATAGGCGGGACAACCAAACACCCGCAAACTCGAATAATCGGCCGGCTTACCCGACCACACTTCTTCGGGTGTCTTCCACTCAATTGAAGTGGTAGGAGATTGATTCATCAAGTAGCATGCCGTGCTTATGGCCTCGGCCCAAAACTCCTTACCCAAACCCGCATTGGAAAGCATACACCGAGCCCTTTCAAGTAGTGTCCGATTTGCCCTTTCGGCAACACCATTTTATTGTAGAGTGTATACAACCGTCTTATGACGAACAATCCCTTCGGCCTTGCAAAAGTTATCAAACTCACGGTTATAAAATTCCAAACCATTATCGGTTCTCAACCTCTTCACTTTCCTTCCCGTTTGCTTTTCCATAAGAGATTTCCATTCTTTGAAGTATTTGAACACTTCACTTTTCTCTTTCAAGAAATAAACCCAAAGCTTCCTTGAGAAATCATCAATGAAAGTGAGCATATAACGAGAACCATTACCTTTAGATGGCACTTGAGAAGGTCCCCAAAGATCCGAATGAATGTAATCCAATGTTCCCTTGGTCGAATGAATGGCCGTCGAGAAGCTCAATCTCTTTTGCTTGCCAAATACACAATGCTCACAAAACTCCATATTGCCCGTGCATTGGCCGCACAACAAGCCTCGCTTACTCAAGATGGTCATTCCTCGCTCGGTCATATGCCCCAACCTCATATGTCACAACTTTGTAACATCCGCATCCGAGGGAGGAGCCGCAATAGCGGCCGAGCCCGTGATCGTGGAACCTTGCAAGAAATAGAGAGTTCCAATTCTTCTTGCTCTCATGATTGTGAGAGCCCCTTTTGACACCCGGAGGACTCCACCTTCACTTTGGAACTTGTATCCCTTTTCTTCTAAAGAACCCAAAGAAATTAGATTCTTTGTCAAATCGGGTATGTGCCTCACACCCGTCAACCTTCGGATCTTGCCATCATGAAACTTGATCTTTACCGAGCCAATCCCGGTAACTTTGCACAAATTGCTATTTCCCATGAGCACTTTACCCTCCGTAGGCTCATAGGTCTCAAATCAATCTCGATTTGGAGTCATGTGTTGTGATACACCCGTATCCATAACCCAACAATTCTTGTCATCAATGTTGGTATCAACCACGCACAAAATATCCATCGTGTCACAATTGGCCACATTGGCCTCTCCCGAAGAAGCACATTTATCCGCCTTTTGTTTGTTCTTGAGCTTGAAACAATCGGCTAGAATGTGTCCCTTCTTCTTACAATAATTACAAGTGAGATTTTTGTGTCTTGACTTTGAACGGGTCCTTGAATATTTCGGGGTTTTGTCCTTCGACCTACCCCGATCAACAACCAAACTAACGCCTTGATCTCCTTTCTCTAAATTGGTCATCTCATTATCAATATGCAACTTGGCTTGCAAATTACTCTTCACATCCTCAAGAGTAATATTGTCTCTACTATAAATCATCATGTCTCTAAAAGCCTTATAAGAAGCCGGTAATGAGCACAACAACAACAAAGCTTGGTCCTCATCCTCTACCTTAGCACCTAACTTATCCAAATCATTTAACAATGATGCAAACTCCGAAATATGATCGGAAATGGATGTACCTTCTACCATACGAAGGGTGTAGAGGCGCAACTTTAACCGCAATCGGTTGGTAAGAGACTTCTTCATGTAGATACTCTCCAATTTCTCCCATAAACTCTTGGCAGTCTTTCTCGAAAGGACCTCTTGAAGTGTTGAATTGCTCAAACACAATTGGATGGTCGAGAGACATCATATCATCCTTTATCTGTGTGACATTAAAATTGCTCTACCATTATATGTTACGGCCAATTAGAGGTGAATGATATATGGTAGTAGTCATGTATTTCTTGAAGTCTGGCTATCGTCATCTTACTCGATATCAAATTTTTCGGACATATCCATTCACAAATCCCAATTTAACACAGCCTCAAACAGCTTCAAATTTAATCAAATCACCCAACAGTACAAATACCCAAATCCCAAATCCAAGTCAAGGCTTAGAGCAAAAATTAATTTGTGACTTAAATGCTGTCTGCGCAAACCCACACAACTTCCTTAATGGAATCCCCAAGCAAATCCTTCTTCTTCTTGGTCAGCTTCTCAAAGAGATGGGTCCTGGACTTCTCCGTCTTAGCTTCAGCAAACTCATGAGTTGGGTCTGGGAACACGTACTCAGCTGTTGCAAATGAGGGAGCTAATGGGTCTTCTCGAATAAGACTGCACCAGCGAAGAAGGCTCTGATAGATGTGGCTCTGGACTGTGAAAAAGAAGGCGGCGCCGGTCGGGAAAGGGGCTCGGGTTTGATTCAGTCGGCGGAGGACGAGGGTGACTGGATCTGCGAGATTCGTCGGGGCTGATGAAGCCGAAGCTGGATCTGACGTCGAATCCACGAATCGCTGGCTCGCGCGGGGAAAGTCGGGCGAGAGGCCTGACGAGAACAAAGGCGATCGATGAGATCTCGAGCACGAGCGGAGGAAGACGGCACGGCGGCGGATCTGACGGCGGCGGCGGCTCTAATACCAATTTGTTAGGGTTTGAGAAGTTGGGAAGAGAGGGAGAGGGTGGCTGAGACACAATATTTGGTGAGAAACTCAAATTCTATTTTCTCTCACTTAGGTTTACATATTACATAGTGTAAAATAAGATAAATGGCCCATAGGCCCAATAGCAATTTGGGTCACAATATAACAGTTATAATTTCCACTTGACTAGTAAAGTCTTCTTCTTGATAATCAAAGTCTTTATTCCTTTTCAAGAGTACAAATAGAATTAATAGTTCTTGTAAAAACGCACGCATGAAATTAATGTAACGTTTTTTCTTTTGAGTTAACTAGTGACACCTTTGAAGGTGAAATGCAATATCCTTCATTGATTTGGAGTTTTCTTGTGTCTACTTGATTACTAAGATTTTAGAATTGCTAGTGGATCAATTGTTCCTTTAGTACATTCTAGTTATTCACTTGTAGTCATGGTTACACTGCTTTTTCAATTATGTTAATCTTTCATATACACATTCTTTTGTTGTTTTTGGTTGATTATTTGTGTGGTACATAACAGAGACAATTGAAATGTTCAAATGTCTGAACTGAATGAGATCCACTACAACAAAAGCATGTATGTGTCCACACATATTTTATGACACATAAAAAGTGTCATTTTATTTATAAAAGATAAAATAAGAGTGACACAAATAAAAAGTGTAGCAAATCACGACACATATTTGTGTCATTAGATATATAATTAAATATAATTGAAAAAGACTAATTGTCCAACATGAATTGTGAGAGGATCTATTAATGTGCTTAAATAATAAATCTTAGATTTTAAATATGAAGATGATTAACCATTTATGATAGTGTATAAGCTAAAAAAACTTCATAGTTAAGTGTGATTTGGTGAGAGTAATTTTAGGATGGGTGACCTTCTTGGGAGGTATAGTGTTAAATGATGATACTTTTTATATTTTATGCTCTAAACACAACTATGTGTTACTACTCTTGACACATATATGTGTCACGAGTTTTGTGACACATGAATGTGTCACCACTCTCTACATATATATATGTGTCGTGAGTTTTGTGACACATTCGCACATGTGTAGAAAGACGCTCTCCACACATGCTCTAACCACACTTTTGATATGTGTCGCGCTCTATTTGTGCGACACAAAAATGTGTCGCGTAGAGATAAAAAATGTATCATAATTTACAACTTTTGTTGTTGTGAGAAAATATTTCAACATATTTGATTTTTGTTCCATTAGTCCTATGGGTCTATGGGGAACGAAGATGAGCTAACTAGACAATAATCTATATTACTATGGTCTTAATTCAATCCATATATATAATTCACAGGATAGAAATTACAAAAATCTCAGTATTCAGCGGCATAAAGGAAATCCACTTCATAATTGTTCAACGATTGTTTTTGTACGTTTGTGTATTGATCTTCTTGGAGGATGGCAAAAAATAGACTTAACTATTGATCTTCTTGGAGGAAGTTCATGTACTATTTAATTTAGCTCACTATTAATCTAACTTAATATATGAGTAACTCATCATAATGATTTGGACGTTGTTTCGAGGTTTAGGAATTACAACAGCTCGACTATTATCTTTTATATAGAATGATGGTCATTCTGTTATGCATCCATCCATGGAGACTTGCTTATAAGTATTATTGCTGTTGAATCACTTATTCCAAGTTTTTCAGTAATTTATCCCTTACGCCATTATCCTGTTATGCTATCACTTCTTGAGTTTCTAGGATTATACTGGAAATATTTCTAGCTTTTTTGTAACATCTTGACAAGAAATTTTCAGGAGGTGAGTCATACTAGCATCACTCATGTCATGAATGTGCTTAAGGAGAAAATTTTTAAATAGACCCTTTCACAAAAGTATTTACCGATTTCGAGGTTGATTTTCAAAAAAAAAATAGTTTACAAGCTTTACGGGATTGGCAATCCCGTAGAGTTTATTTCTTATACAAAACTCTACGGTATCGTTTGGAAAGGGGTTAAGGGAGAGGGTCATGATAACTACACTACACTCATACACTATATTTTACACTATACTCACACAAGAGTGGTGTCATAATGACTCATCACTACAACTTTCAAGGTGGTGAGTCATTATGACCCCACTCTTTGTGAGTGTAGTGCAAAGTGTAGTGCAATGGGGTGTAGTGTAGTTACCATTTTCCTAAGGGAGAAGGGTTAAGGGGGATGATTAAATTAGTTAACCCTTCATGAGAGGTTAAAAATAATTTAATTCCGTTTGGATTTTATAGTTAAGATGGAGGGTTAAATTTTTTGCGTTTGGTAAATAAAGAAGGGTTTAGGAGGTTAAGTTGCCAATTTTTTAAAAATACCAACATTGACCTTATTGAAAGTAAGAGTTTTTCTAATATTTCTTACTATAAAATAAATACAATTAGAATTTACATCATTTGAAATAATGTCATTTCTGCATTACTTAAATATAGGATTGTTCGATGTAGAGATGTTAGGCACTAGAATCAAATTAAGCTCATTTAAAAAAAAAGAATCAAATAAAGCCAAAGTACAAGTTTTAGGCTTCAAGGTTCCCACGTCTAGCTTAAAATAGCTATCCATGATCATCCATCATAGCTTTTTTTAGAGTCAAAAAACAAGGGAAAAGTTCCCGTTCATTTGTTGATATATAAAAAGTAGGGACATGAGATAGTATCCTATAGAAATATTAATAGAAACATAGACTTTCTCTTAAAATAAAACATGAGACCTTCTTCATTAGTACATCAATGAGGGTGAGGAGAGGCCCTACCCGTCATTCACCACAACATTGATATAAAAATAGACCAAAGCCGGCCACATGACCATAAGAGAGAGAAAGAAAAGTTTCTAAAAGTATTCCCTACAAAATAGAAACTTACATATGATTATCTGTGTCAAAGCAGTCTCAAAGGAAATAAAAGTAATTACAAAAGTAATTACAAAAGTAATAAAAGGATTAATCAGTCAAATTTATGCACTTGATCTCCTTGCCGCTTCTTTTTCTTACACATCTCTTGTTTCTTCATCTTCCTGCACTTCTCGTATAACCTCCTGATTGCTCGAAACTGGAATAGTGCGAAATTTCTGTCCTTCCAAGGCTAACTTCAGAGCTTTTGTAGCCTTGTTTGAAGATGAGCCTGTCCATTCATTAATAAAGTGAATTATGGAGTTAATAGCAATTTCAACAGTAGGTATTTCATTGTTAAAAATCCTGTTATTACGTGCATGCCAGATGCACCAACAGGCAATTGGAAACAGAGATTACCAAATAATCCTTTCATTTGCTGTCCTTAAGAAACTCCTTTGGAATGAATGAGATCAATATAACTTATTTGGCCATTCATTGTGGCATAAATGAGATTGAAAGTAATTCCATATATTTGAACTGAACTGACAAGTAACAAAGAGATGGTTTGAATCTTCCAATTCTTGGAGACAGAGAGAACAAATTTGATCTCCTTGCCAACATTTCTTACTTAAATGCACTTTAGTATTAAGCTTATTGATAGAGAGAAGCCAAAAAAACTTTGACTTTAGGAGGAAGAATAGATCTCCAAATTTGCATTGAGAGGTGGGAAGAAACACCTCTATGGATAACAAACTTGTAAAGAGAGTTGACAGAAAACTCCCCTGTGTTGGATAAAGTCCATGTGAGAATATCTGGAGTCCCTGGATTATTTGCAACCTTGTAGGAAGAAAGGAAAAGCATAAGGTTTTGCTTATCCACCCTTTGACACTCATGGATTGGTCTTCTTAAAAGAGGTTGTCAGACCCAAATTCCATTTCGAAAGAAGCCCCGACTTTGCACTGTTTAATTTGAGGACAATGTCAGAGAGAAAGCATGAGGGAAGAGACTTGCAAGTGTATTATCCCCTGACCATTTATCCTCTCAGAACCTGACTAAGGAACCATCACCCAACTTCTATCTGATACAAGTAATCAATGGTTCTTTAATTATAGAAATATTATTCCAGAAAAAGGAATGAGCTGAACTTTGTGTAGAGATTTGAATAGTGTGACTTCTGCACTTATAGAGAGAGTACAGAATTGATCCAGCAAAAGAGTGTCTTTTAATAGCATGTCATAGCCATTTAGATAAAAGAGAGTGATTAAGCCATTTCAGGTCAATAACACCTAGCCCTCCCTCTTTTTTGGACATGACACCAATCTTCAATTAACCAAACATTTCATTGATTTGTTATTTGAAGCACCTCCCCATAGAAAGTTCCTCCTAACTCTATCAATCTCCTTAATCAACCATTCAGGTAACTTGTAGAATGACATATAGTATAATGGCAAGGATGAAAGCACAGAATTTACCAGAGTGAGTCTACCACCAATAGGGAGATTTTTGCCCTTCCACTGAGATAGTTTGGATTTTATTTTCTCTATTAGAGGTGGCCAGTCAGACATGTTGAGTTTCCCACACCTAAGAAGCAATCCAAGATAACTAAAAGGTAAAGATTCTTGCTTACAGTTGAGAGCAGATACCAGTCTATTATCTCTGTTGATCACTTTTCTAAAATAAACCAAGGAAGTTTTAGCATAATTAATGCTCAGACTAGTGATATTTTCAAAGATGTAGAAAATTGCATTAAGGACAGAAATCTCCTTAAAATTAGCATTAGCAAAGATTAAAGTTTCATCAGCAAACTGCAATGATCTGATATTTGAGAGAGCTGCAGGGAAAGGAAGCTCAAAAAGATTAGTATCATCCATATTTTTAGATAACATCCTATTGAGTACATCAACCACCAGTATAAAGAGTACGGGGGACAATGGGTCACCCTGTTTGAGGACTCTTTTGCATGGAATAGTTGTGTTAAGGTTCCATTCACCATAATAGAACACTTAGAGTAGGAAAGAATAGCTGAAACCCATGCACACCATTTGGTATCAAAGCCTCTATGATATAACAGTTCTAGGAGGAAATCAAAGCTCTCACAATCAAAAGCCTTTGTAAAATCTACGTTTATCATAGCCACCTCTTTATTTGGTCTAGAGCATCTATGAATAATCTCGTGTGCCACCAAAATAGAATCAAGAGTACATTTTCCACTTTGAAAAGTAAATTGAGTATTGTCAACAAGTGAGCGAAGCATATGAGAGAGTCTATTAGCAAGAACTTTTGTGAACACTTTAAAGGTACAATTGAGAAGGCTGATAGGTCTGTAGTCTTTAATAGAGCAAGCATCATAGACTTTAGGGATAAGACAGATATAAGCCATGTTTAGCTTATAAATGGAGGATGGATCATTATACAGGTGACCAAAATGACTCACTAGATCAGATTTTAAGGAGTCACAGAAAGTTTGATAAAAAAGCATAGAAAAACCATCAGGACCATGTGATTTATTGGCATTCATACCAAATATTGTTGCTTTAATTTCTTCTTCTGAAAAAGGAACATCAAGATGGGAGAGATCAAGACTTTGAGTTGGATACAGAGAGGCCCAATAAAGAGACATAGTGGTAGTATGTTTTATACCAAAATTGATAGAGAAGTGATCATGGAAAGCCATCAATTTGTCAGATTTAGATAAGAGGATTTTACCATTATGATTAATGAATGTAATAAAGTTTTTCCTCCTATGAAGGGAAGTTGTTTTGTGGAAAAAAGCAATATTTGCATCACCTTCCCTTAGCCATTGAATCCTTGATCTCTGACGCCAATATACTTCTTTATCTTTGATATATGATGAATATAAAATTTTAAGCTCATTCCTTTTAGCAAACTCCACAGAAGTTAGAGGTCTAGTTTCCTCAATCTTATCAAGAGAATCAATATCATCAAGGATTGATAGTTTTCATTGGACAGGGAACCCACTATGTTCTTCTTCCACCATTTCATTCTCCTTTTAATAAGCTTCAACTTATGAACAAAAGAAATCAAGGGGTTACCGTGGCAAGAAAAGGAAGACTAGCATGAGTGAATAAAAGGAACAAAGTCTAGACAACCAGGACTTTTCAAATCTAAACAGAGGAGGAGGAGGAGGAGGAGGAGGAGGAATACCACCAGTATCTAAGATAATAGGGTAATGGTGAGAGAAACTTGTAGGAATGAAAAACTACAGGCTAGATGGGAACTTAGAAACCCTATCATTAGAGACAAGGAATCTATCTAACTTGACCAAAATAGGGTTCTCCCTGTGATTTGACCAAGTAAATTTCCTACCATGCAGAGGCAAATCAATCAAATGAAGATAGTCTATCACCTCTCTGAAAGTTTCAATATCTCTATAAGAATCAGATCTCCCACTATGTTCATTGATACTAAGGGTAACATTAAGGTCTGCACAAAGAACCCATGGCTCTTTAAGCATAAGACGAATCCTCTTTAATTCCCACCAACAAACATCCTTATCCTCTCTGTCAATAGAGGCATACACTGAAGTAAAGAACAAAGACCAATTTGTTGGTCTATGAAGAAGGAGAACAGAAACAGAGAAGATTCCAATAAAAGAGGAGATAAGAGAGAATTCATCACTCCACCCCATAAGGACAACCCCTCTTGACTCACAAGAGTCTAAGCAAGACCAAGAACAAATTTTATGACCTCCAATAGATCTGAGCCTCCTCTCAGAAGGAGAACTCAATTTAGTTTCATATAGCCCCACAACATCTATACCAGACATATTAATACCATCCCTAATCATTCTTCTCTTACTAGCATCATTTAAACCTCTCACATTCAATGAACTGAACTTCATTAGATCAGAGATACAATAACAGAACTCAAACAAATAATCACATGGTTAAAGAAGCTTGTTTAACCCTCTCTACTTTCAAAGACTTAAGATTCTCAATGTCAGCAATAGTTAAAGGGTTTTTAACCCCACAGGAAATGGCAATCTCAACTAAATCATTAGCATCTAACTTATGCAGAGGTAAATTAGATCTAGATTTTGAAGTACCTTTGGTAGAGGAAGTCAAATTTCTCCCCGTAGCCATATGCTTAAAGAAAGCCCTGTGCTTTAATCTCGAGCTAGTCATGGATGTTGCTCTCAAAGATGATTTGGCTAAGACTTTCCTCTTTATCTTTGAGCTCCGAACTGTGAAACCAGGAAGACCAGATAAAGAAGCTGAACCCTCCTTCGACACTTGGTGGGGTGAGGGTGGGTGAAGAGTAGGTTTAGAAGACACATTGGCATTATGAGAGTTTGAAGAGAAGTTTTGCGGCAAACCCAAATTTGAAATTAGGTCCCACGTATGTTTTTCAACAAGAATAGTATTGCCCCCCCCATCTTGCTAAATAATTTAGACTCCATCCTAGAGAAGATTACGGTGGGCATATTCCTAGGTCAGAGCAAAAGCTTCCTTATTAGTAGCCTCCATATCCGTTATATCCTTAACTGCACCCAACATTTTCTCCTGAGAATATTCCTGAGCATTACTGCCACCCACATAAGCTGCGCCTTTTGAAGAATCTTCAATTAATATTTTATCCTTGTAGTGTAAATTACCAGTTTGCACTTCTACGAAAACTCCCTGTTGCACCACCACATTGGCCACCTCTACTCTGGTTTCATTAGATCTTTTGTCACTCCAAGTGCTGTCTGTAGGCTGCATGCCCTGGGCTTTCAACCCTTCATAGTTAGGATCTAAATGATCAAATTTGTAGCAGCCAACTCCAACCGGTTCAATCTCTAATCGAGCTTCCCTCCGGAACTCATCAAGCTTCGAGACATAAGAACAGATAATAGACTAACGGATTTCCTCAGGACTCAAGACTTTGACAAGAACTCTCACATCTTTTGTAGTCTTCTTCAAATTAAAGTTCGTACAAACATCTTTAATTTCCCCAAAAGAGCTCACAACCTTCTCAATGAATGAATGAGACCAAAAGTAGAAAGGAAGATTCTTAATCTTCACCCATGTATAATAGAAATTTTTCATAATTGTGGCACCTACATTCTCTATCCAAGGAGAAAAATAACCAGTGTAGACACCCAAATCAATATCTCCTTCATCAATTGCATCCGAGAGTCTTAAGCATATTTGGAAAACACACAAGATTGTGCATATTGTCAATATAAACAACACGCTCATTCCAATTGAACTCTCGATATTTAAAGAGGAGCTCTGCCCTCAAACTCTCCATAGTTATTGCACCCTTGGTAATAGTAAAAATGCCGTGCAAAAGAAGGTTCTTAGCATCTACCTCAATATGATTGGAGACAACTTCATCTGATGAAAGATCCAACTTTTTCTCTTCAGGCCTTAGATGTGATCTGTAATTCTTCTTCAACTGACCTTCCTCTCCACATTTAAAACAGACATATGCACCCCAAGGGCACCAATTTGCAATGTGGTGCTCATCTCCATAATAAAAACACCTACGAGGGCGTTTTATACCATAGTCTTCCATGGGGTAGTGTGGGAAGTTCATCCTCTGCCGCCTATACTCCTTCTTCCTATTGATAACAGTCGTCCAACCCTTCTCTACAAGATTGGAAGAACTGTGGATCTCTAGCTTAACAAGGGAGGATCTTTGCTTCCACTATTGTCTGGGTTTAGAAGCTGGTGGAAAGGGATGCGAAGAGATCAGAGAAGATGGAAGGGGTTTTGATATTGACGTATGAGAGAAACGGGAGTAGAAGGGTTTTGGAAAGTGGGAGACGCCAAAAGAGCCATTTTTTGAATGAAAAGGATAGTTGGAGGGACCCACAGATGGATCTCTGAAGAACTTACTCACAATAATCCTCTGTTGATGATCATAACTCACTTGACATTATGGAGAAGATGATAAAATTCCCTTACCTTTTGGATCTCCCAAAATCGCCTTCTCCTTAGCACCCATCGCCATTTTTGAAAATAATGAATTATTATCCATCATAGCTTTTAGCATACTTAGACTAATAAAAAAAATTCAACCCCATCAAAGTGTTGGGTTACGAGTCCAAGATAAAGTTCAAAATCTACTAGCCTAGGTAGTTAGATAATAGCCTCACGCTCACGCTCAATAGCTACACTATTTTTTTAAAATTAAATCTACAAGCCTAGATAGTTACACCTATTTTTCAAAATTACCCTTCCTACCCAGGCATGAGGAGACGGAGTAAAATTCTACTCCGCCTTCTCACACAGAATAGTAAAACCGCCATTCAACGGGTTAAGTAGGTGTTAACCCTCACGTGAGGGTTTGTTAACCCTTACCTATTTTTTGTTGTTTGGGGGCTTAAGGAGGGGTTAAACCCTCTTAACCCTTCGTTTAACCCCTTGCTAAATGGGGCCTACGGGATTGACAATCTGGTACCGTTGTACTCTACCACAAACTACAACTTTGCAGCTTGTCACGTCACCACCTATCATATAAACATTGTATTCGCACTTAAACCAAGATCAAAATCTATTATATCATCCAAAACATACACAATACAAGATTATAAACAATCATAAAATCAGTATGTCCCTCATATCAATCCAACCACAAACTAGAAACACGCAATCCAAATATGATACATAATTCAAATCTCATATCATAACCTACATAATCCAAATGTGAAGAAAAAGTCACATACATCCAAGCATGCCTCCCCTCCTTCCACTCACTCCTTACCCTGTCCCCATCCCGGAGGCCATCCCTAATGTTTAGCAAAAGCCTCAATAATCTCACTATCTGGCTGTGTATGTAGCTGTGTAGGTGGTGGTTGTGCATGTGATCCTCCTCCACAGATTGAGCATGGTGAGAAGTGTTAGCTCCATCATCAAGCTCATAGTGGGAAATGTCAGTTTCGTTATCAAGTGCAGCAAAAGATCTCGGCCTATGCCTTCATCGCTCATACGCCGCCTTCATGTGTTGATGTGTTCTGTCCTCATGCCCTTCATGATCGCCGACATGATTCCTATAGAAGACAACGACAATCGTCCGTCTGATCTCATCAACACCCATAACAATTTTGGATCATTAATATCAGCAATACTCTCATTTATATACTCTTCAATCTTATCAAATACTGATATCTACATTTTGGATAAAGGATAGACAACTTATCAAATGGTATGATTTCAAAAAAGTAATTTTTTTAATTGAGTTTAAAAACTTGTATAATCTCTCTCAATTATTGCCCTAGGCATGTAACTGTCAGTGGTGGGCGTGGTGTGAGTTTAGATGCTAGGTGAGGGTCAGGTAATATCCATCTGCGTGTGATATCCCAATACCAACACATACACTCTCTTTACGCTATCAAAGGATTTCTCTGATGTTGTATTGCATGTTTCCTATCATTTCAACTATTTATGTATGCTTCATGCTCTCTCCTCCAATCTATACGCTGTGATCCCTGCCGTCGCACACGCTCCACTATCGGAACAGGATCGGGCACATGCTGTGATAAATGAAGCTGCTACAAAACACGATTGGGCACATGCATCTCTACAATCTCAAAATAATCAAAGGTACTCTGGCCCTCCATAGGTCATCACCTTAACTGCAAATAGGTGCAAGGTAATCGACAACATTAGAAGTATATGCCGTCCATTTGAACTAAAAAGCATATCCACAAATAACATGAATTTGATATACAATATGATTGTAATATAAGATTTGAAAGGACTAGGAGAAAAATTAAAGTTGCTTGTGTTGCATTATGTCAAGCTCATTTCTATAAAAATTTGCATATCTGGTCGGGGTTTCATAGTTCAACCTCGTCACATTCCACCTATGATATTAAAAATATCAAAAATATTCATATGGAGAAACTAAACAATAAAAATAGTTATAATATCACAATTATATATATGCATCCTAATGGAAGCTGACCATCTAGATCGCGCGTCATCTGTAAAGTAGGTCGGTCAATATATATGCATTTCCATGACCAAATATGTAGTAATGTAATGAAAGCATTAAACTCATTATTCTCCATCAAGGATACCGTCAGATCTCTTTCAAGGTATGCCATTACTGCACTATCCCACAAAAGAGTGCCATACAACTCCGAGCCCTCAAGAAGGGGCAACCAATGACAATGTACACAATCTTTGCTTGAATTAGGAAATAGCATAGCACCTATCATGTGCAAGATATAAGCATAGGCAAAGTATCGAATCGTATCCTCTATGGCATCAGTAGGTATCGGTCCTTGCGAAGCTCTCTGAGCTTCATCACATCACTATGGAGATTAGGAATACTATGGAGATCAGGAATAACACCTAGTAGCCTCTAACATACATCCTCTCAGTGGTGGTCATCAGTGCATGTAATAGCCGGACCATCAACCTAAGTCTAAGTATGACCGATACATCCTCTAATGTAACCATGCACTCCCTTATATGAATATAGAAAGTATTGGTCTCTAGCCTCCTTCTATCAATTAAAGCCCAGCCTAGCCTGATCCATCGCACTTTAAAAGAAGCAAGGAAACCGGCCTACACGACCATCTGTCACAATCGATCATCATATATCTCCCAACTAGAATGACTCTGTGTATGATTGACTAATGTGTGCTCTAGAACTATCTACACATTAAAGTTCGATTACACTTTCAAATGCACTTATATAAATTTACGCAAAACATAGAAAATAAATACAATAATTTATTTTACCTCTCTTAACTCTATCGTCTCGAAACAATGGCGTGACTGCAGGTGCAATACATGCCTGCTAATCGGTCTAGAACTCATAGTCTCTACTAGTAAAAATAATACAATTATTAGAATGCAATCAATTATAAATTAAACCAATCTTAAAACGCATTGATGTAATGAAAAGAAGATAGTAAGATAAATGATAATAAGAGGGGTATGCTTAAAGAATGATAATAAGATGGTGGGGAAGAAGATGAAAACATATAACATTGTTTCCAAACATAAATAAAACCAAACTTAAAATTTCTAAACATTTTTTTGTTACATATAAGATTCAAGTATATTTTTTCCACGCAATCAAACCCCAAAATAATACAATCTTATACTCATATAATCTGACTACACCTATCTTCTTAATAACTCATTCTCATACTAGTTGGACATCAAGATTTATTGTGGCCATGTTGATTCCACCGACTACACCTATTTTTCTTATTAGCTCATTCTCGCCCTTCATCTACAGTACCTCTAGTGTTTACAGAACGAGGTTGCCTTGCTTGTCTTTTATATTGTGGAGGTAATAATCATGGCCCACCATGCGTCCAACTTCGACTATCCTCTATCGGGCGATAACGCTTCTTGTACGTATGTTGGTAGTGATTAGTTGAATACCACGTAGTAGTAAATTCGTAGTGTAAAATCCTTACACCGCCCTCTTGATCAGAAGAAGCTGCTATAACATGGGAATAAGGAAGTGATTGCAATTGTGAAATGTTGCAAGTATATTTCCATGTACTAAGATGAGTATGATCCACAAATATATTGACAGTGTAAGGTCAATTTTCTCTATATGAGAATTCTTTAATGACCTCCTATTCATTTGAATAAAATCTAGCAACACGACATAATCAGGTGGAAACAAAACGCTTTGTTAAAATATCCTTGACTTTTGGGGCCAATTCGGATGTCACACTCGCTCCAAGCATACGTCACCTATTAAAGTATCTATTAAGCCTGTAAAACATCTTTACAACTAAGGACTGTATTGGCATAGCTTGAGCTCCCTTAAGCACACCGTTAAAACTCTCCGAGCAGTTGGTTGTCATCATACAAAACTGCTTCCCGCCATCTTTACATAAGGTCCATATTTTGATGTCTCTCGGACCCAAGCTAGGCTCACTCCAATTATGTGCATCAGGCAAAATGGACTTAATTTTTTCGTATAGTTGCTCATATACTAATTTTTCCATTACACATTCAGCTTGCCAAAAGAGATTTTAGAGATGCATATCTCCATGTTTCTTCTTAAAGTTATCCCTGATATGTCTTAAGCAATATCGATGGTGATGATTTGACCGATATTTCTCCAATGCACTGATAATTCCTTTCATCCTATCTATGATGAATGGAATTGTCCTCGCTCACATGTTAGGAATAAACACGTCAGTACATGAAAAAATTTATTCCTAGTTTTTTGTATTCTCGACTTTAAAAACTGCAAAAGTCAAAAGAAATAAACCACCATCTGCATCTATCCCAGTAGCAATGAGCAATTCACCTTTGTATACCATATAAATGCATTCCGTTGATGCTAAGAATAGGACGACAAATTTTGAATCCCTCGATCGAAAGACCAAATGTCCAAAATACCCTCATAAACCTAGTATCTTCACCATCAACCGACTCTGATGTAATATGGTACCTTCCCAGGACTTTTTTCTTTATTGCTTCAAGATAATGTGATAGTATCTCATAATATTTGTCCCAATCTCCGAATATTTTTGTCATTGCCTTCCTCCGAGCATTCTAAATGAGGATTGTTGTATGTGTGAACTCCATAATAGTCGATTATTTTAAATTGCTCATTAATTCTTATCTCAGCACGTGAGTTAAGCTTCCAAGACAATTTACATTTCCATTATGATGAGCACCCATATCTTGTTGACCACCCTTTTTATTATAAAAATAAACTATGTTGTTATTTGAAGCATTGCTTTTCGTTTGCCTGAACTTTACATCCATAAATGAATAATATGAACCAACTTCCCCTTGCTCTCAAATAAATCATCCTTTTGAATGTGAAGTCATTGCCTTGTGCGTCATCATTTGGAATTGGATCAGTAGGAATATTTTCTATTGTAGAGGCATCAATCCATTCATCTCCTTGAAATTCGTCGGGTGGGGGTCCTAGAACACAAGGTATTCATTGTTAGAATAAGATTGGCCAATCCATTGGGGTTTGTATCATTCTGATCTTCTGCTATCACACATTCATAGCTATTAATTTATAAGCTGCCTTCTTCATCGTCATCCGCGGAGACGTCACTTACATCCTTCTCTTGTTGGAAATTATCATCATTGAAGGCACTTGATGTCACTCCAAGTGAAGCCCCGCTCAAGTGTTGTAGTTGGGTCCAATCCATATCTCATTGAGGAGACATAAAACCAGTGGACTCAACTTCAAGGTCCAACATGTGTGAGTACATCCCGTCATGATTCAACATCTGGCCTGAATTTCTCTGAATCTTCTCAATAAATAATTCCACTGACTATTGCTTCTCGTACACTTGAAATATGATCTTCATAACATTGTCATTTGAGATTTGAACGATGGTGATTCTGCTCTCCGTTATGGGCCAATTGCAAAACATGTTGATTTGATGCTCGCTAAAATTGATTAATGTAAGTTGATGTAATTTGTTAATCAATCCATCAAAAGAGCATAATTTTCTAATCATCACACTAGTGGAGATCCCCGCATCCTGGATGGCAAAAACCATCTAGGATGCTAATATAACCATCTAGGATGCCTAACCTAAACATCAAGTCGTCTAGGATGCACCGTCAAGGATAAATCCATCTAGGATGACGCATCCTGTACGGCATTGTCGTCTATGATGAACATCTTAGATGGCTATACATCCTACACACCCCTATCGTCTAGGATGCGAAATCTCACCCTAAACAATTGGAAACAATCTAGATGGTCGAGCCGTCTAGTACATCATCCTAGATGGTAGACCTTCTAGGATGAGTGTTCGCATCCTAGACGGTATAGCTATCTGGGATGACATCATAGACGACACGACCATCTAGGATGACATACTACATTCTAGACGGACGTACCGTCTAGGATGACATCCTAGACGGATTAGCCATGTAGAATGTTCCAAAACAGCATTAAGCACTTTTCTCAGTTTTCAGACATCCCTGTATACATCAACAGTCCAATATTACCTATACACATCACAACCTACATCTAACACAATATCGAATCCAATATCCTCACACACAATCATATTTCTAATATCCACATCTAACACAATATTGAATCCAATATCCATATCCATACACATTCATATTTTCAATATCCACATTCAACACAATATCGAATCATTTCAAGTATGACATCCTACACATTATGGAGTTACCATTAAACAAAATAATCATAAATGACAATTAAAATAACAATCATTTTCCACACATTCACAACACAATCCGCTAACTGACAATAACTAAAATAATTATCTCACATAGTTTTATCACTCAAACAACTATCTCACACAGGTTATCAAAACCCAATAAATCAATCATACACACAGATAATAAGTCCTAACATGAGAAATCCATCATAAAACATGGTATAAGTAAAGTTTTAAGTCTCCTATGGATAAAAATAATGTCTCACACAAAACATAGATAACATAGAAATACATTATATCGGGTACCAAGCTCAACCTCCTCTTCCTCGTCTTTGGCTGTTGCACCCCTTTCATTCATGCCACTGTTGCTCCTCACGGCATCGCCAGCCTTAGCATAAAATAATTATGTATTAGAATTAAGTAAAAGTTGGTAATATGGTAAACATGCATGAAAGGATCCAAAATATACCAAAAAAATCCAAAATTTGATCAAGAGATTATGCAAATTTGAGTCATGACTTCAATTATATTTAGAGTTATTTGCATATATATACCCCTTGAATCACACATACTTGCAAAACTATCCTCCAAATATCAATTCTGTTAAGTAATATATTTTTCATCTAATTTTTCTTTCGGAATAGTATTAAATCTCATCTTATATTTTTGCTTAATTAAATTCACACGTTGAACTAGATGCGAGACAATTGTATATCTTGAGTCGGACACAAGCAAATCCTACTCGAATTAAATTTCACAACTTAATGACTAGTTGAGATATTGTCTTAGCTTAACTCTTCACAAACAATACCAAACCAAGTTATATCATGAAAAAGTGCTATATTATTCTCAGAAGAAATGAAGAAGCAATTGTCAAAGTCAACAAAGACAATATTATATCAATATACCTATGCACCGGTCTGCATAAATCCGGATCCCAAGCTCAACTGAGGTACAATCTCAATAAATAAATTATCAGGAATTGAACCAGACAAGGAAGATATGATGTGAGGTATGACAATCTCCAATTGTGACTGAGGCAAAATGGAGAATATCTTCATCATCACGTGGCGGTAGAGCATCGCATCAATCTTAACAACCAAATAGTACATGACACAATTAATGAGTTCTAAGCCTGGAGACATGACAGATGGTTGCACAAACAAAGGTGGCGCTGATATCAGTGTCATGGGTCCTATCAAAGTTGAAGCTGCCGTCATAGATGCCGTAGAGGCTGATGTGTAACGGCATCTTTGAGCTCTAACCCCCGGTAATGGATATCTTCTCTTGTGTCAAGTTTCTATAATAGTCATGATGATCCTGTTATTGTCCTCCATAAATAGAATGTGAGGGTCTAGATCACCTTCCGATTCACCCTGCGTCACTTCTAGTATTGTCCAGGCTGTCTCCATGTTAAAGCTCTCCTAAAATCACAACCAATAATAAAAAATATAATATCAATACAAAGATAATGTAAATACTACAATTTAATAAATATATATTACCACGAACTTGAGGTTATCCTTCTTCTTGTCATCCTTATCATATGTACTCTTAAAGGTACCATAAGCGACATTCACCAATTCAATTACCGGCATTGATGATTTGCCCTACAAAATTACAAAGTTATTGGAAGTGGTGGTTGTAATATGAATTTATAGAATTTTAAACTTTAAATATTCTATATCGTATCTCGGCAATATTGACCCTTGATAGTAACATACGATCATGAACCCGTGTGGTGGTCGTACTTGCAGCATAACTGGTTTTCATGTCCATTTAAAGATGCTTTCTGTAAAAAAAATATTTTAGTAATACATATAATAAAAGTACAATGTTAAAATTAACAAAACTAAAATCTTACTTATGCTTTCTTAGTGTTCCGATAGATGAAAAGCGTTGTGAAATGATACCGAACCACCCTAGGATCAAGAACATAAAACCTTTGCCAATCCTCTGCATATTTCTTATAGACATTGTGCTTCAGCTCATGTCTCCGCTATTTGAATGTAGCTAAAAGCATCCTATCAGGTCTAAAAATATAGTTCCATCTATTAGGATCGTGCTCAAGGCAATAGCATTTCTGCAAAGTTGTATACATATAACTGGAATACACAATGGAAAAATAAATCAAAGAGTAAATTAATAAAAATATACCATGAGCTTCTCCCATATTTCTACGAAGATTGTCCATGGAAGCTTGGGGTAGGTGAAGAATGGGTTATAAATATTTGCTCTCCATACTAAAACTTTAATATAGGTATTGAGTTTAGTAGCCCATGGTCCTTTTTCCACCCTTGCGTTACTCCAATCAAGAACAACTCTGTGTCCTTTCAGTATTTTCTTTGTTTGAGACTTGTTCGCACTGTATCCCTTCATCTTGGGTGAAAACTCACTACCTGCTAAGACAACGAGAAAAAATATTAATAACTTTAAATTTTAATTTGTAAAAAATAGAATTATTAAATTTACCCTCATCAATCTCTCTATTCTTTGCTGCAATTGCATTTTCTTTTTTAGTTTTTATCAAATGACCCCACTCCAATAATTTTCTTGCTGCAGGTGAATTGAGCTGCTCAGATCTAGACTTATTGAAATGCTTTTAGCGGTAATGGGAGATGCCGAATATCATGTGTAAGTGGCTAGAAAATGGTTGGTCATTCATCACAAGAAGATGGTGTCTAGGAACCGCCTGAAAAATTAAAGATGATAATCAATATAAAAATATTGTTAAAAAATTATGTAATATTAACTACAAGTACCAGTAAGAGGATATGGTGTTGATGGTTCTCTAGAGGATCTAGGTACATAATGACTCGAGCCTGGAGTCACTGAATGTGATCGATCACCTGAAAAATTGAAGAAGATATTAAATCAAGCAAATATCAAGAATTAAAAAAAATAAATTACCAATACAAGGAGATGGTGGTGGCAATGTCTTCTAAAAATAACTGTTGCCTGGGGTCATGGATCATGATCAATCATACCCCTCAGAAAAAAGCCTCTTACCTCTCATCTGCAATTTCAATTAAGTTCTTAACATGCATAAGAGGAAAGGTGTAAATGCTTCTAACAAGCATTTATTTATAGTTTAATTTTTCACTTCTCATTTTTTAACTTTAAATAATTTAAAATTTCATACCTACTACATCTTCCTCTTTATGTCTTGTACGGGATCATATCTGTATCATTTTGGCTAAATTTGCTATGTGCTTTTATTTTTTTCTCCTAGACTTTGAGTCAGAATTATTGCCTTCAATTAAAATCAGAATGTTAGTCTGAGTCTCGGGATCAGACATTTCAAGCGTGACATTCTGCGAACATCATCAAATGATTCAATAGGTTCACTGCTATTGTCTTCTTCAGCCTCATCATCGTCTTTGTTATCATTAGGAAGAACAATAGCTCTTTGTACAAGACCCAATCAGTTATAACCTTCGGATCTTTCACATAGAAATACTAATCTGCCTGTTCTGTGAAGATGAACTTATCATCTTGATAAACTTCTTTATCAAGATTGGCAAGTGTAAACCTATAATAATCTAGGCGTGGTTTTGCAGGAGACCACCGAACCTTAAACATCATGTAAGTACATTGGCTTTCCTTACCAAATCCATAAACTATCTCCACAATATCTTCCAATTGCCCATAATATAGTATGTCGGCTTTATGTTGCCTTTAGTGATGAAGTGCGTGTACGCTATCTCCACCGAGAAACTCCACATGTTGGCATTTTTGAAGGTCTTTCTTATCCATATAGTAGAGGATAGAATCACTGGGACACGCATCAATCCTATAAATTATAATCAAGGCCTAAAGTGAAAATAATCTTCTTAGCCACACGAGTTGTTTCGGGTATGCTATCCTTTCCTCCAAAAATTATTGTCCGCAATAAATCAAGAAGCATTTTAAAATATTCGTTAGCCATTTTGCTAAGTGTTTTAATATGCAAGAGTCGAAACATAAATGAGAACCTAGAGAACTCAGTACAACCATCATACAAGTCCTTTTCACTATCTTCTAGTAACTTCATTATTCGCTTCAAATCCTCAAAAGTGCGTACATTTTTTAAATCTTCTGCACCTTCAAGGTCTTCGACCTCTTTAGCACACTAGTAGAGATCCATCCATCCTAAACGGCCGAAACCGTCTAGGATGTAACCCAAAACCGTCTACGATACCTATCGTAGACGCACGGCCGTCTAGGATACGCCGTCGGCAATAAATCCGTCTAGGATGACGCATCGCCAATGGCGTAGCCGTCTAGGAACACCATCACCGACTGTCAAACATCCTAGACGGCATGGCCGTCCAGGAAGCGAGCTCACATCCTAGACGACATGGCCATCTAGGATGTGGTTTAACATCCTAGATGGCCATACCATCTAAAATATATCCTAGACGGCATGGCCGTCTAGAATGTTAAACCATATATCCAGCAACATGTTTGTAGCAATATATTTGCATTTCCGCTACGTACATAATGACCTGTATAAACATATATCCATCGCATTCATATCAAATATTTCCATCCACATCCAAATCCAACAATATCCACATCCAAATCCAAAACCAACAATATCCACATCCAAATCCAACAATATCAATACTCTCAAATTTGACATCCCACATAATCACAATCTGACACATAATCTCATCATACACACATAGATAATAAGTCATGAAATAAAATATCCATCATAGTCAAGCAAATTTTTAAGACTCCTACAGATTATGTAATATCTCATACACACAAGATAGATAAGATAGAAAATAAACACTTAGATACCGAGCTCAACCTCCTCTTCCTGATCATCTTCGTCGGCTGCGTGCCTCTCATTCATTCCACTATTGCTCCCCACAACATCCGTAACCTTAACATAAAACAGTTACGTATTAGAAGCATGAAAAATTTAGCAAAATATTATAATCTATACTATTATTTAAGAAAGCCCTTTTTTGTGTTTTACCCGTGTTATTCATGCTTTAAAAAAAATTCAAACACGTCATGTTAAACAACCTCACTAAAAATTCAATCAAACCCGTGTTATTCATGCTTTTATACCCTCATCCTATATGTTAAATATGGAAACTATACTTACTTTTTTAAATTTGAAGCAAACATATCCATTGTGTACGTTCTTTAATAAAGAATAGTGACCTATACTAAAGCAATCATCAAAATCAACGAAGGCTTATGTAAACATACCTGTGCACCAGTCTGCATAAATCCAGATCCCATGCTCAATTGAGGTACAATCTCCATAAATAAATCATCAGGAACATGCCAGACAAGGAAGATATAATGTGAGGTAGAACAATCTCTAACTGTGACTGAGGCAAAATGGAGAATAGCTTCGTCGTCACCTGGCGGCAAAGTGTCGGATCAATCTTACCAACCAAATAGCATGTGATATGATTAATGGGATCCAAGCCTAGAGACACGATAGGTGGCTACACAAATGAAGGTGGCACTGATGTCGGTGTCATGGGTCCTATCGAATTCGAAGGTATCGTCGTAGATGCTGTGGAGGATGCAGTGTAATGGCACCGTTGAGCCCCAACCCCATAATAGATATCTGCTCTTATGCTTATTTCCAGTAATAGTTGTGACGATCCTGTCATTGTCCTCCATAGATAGAATATGTGGGTCCGGATCACCTTCCACTTCACCCTGTGTCACTTGTAGTATCGTCCGGGTTGTCTCCATGTTAAAGCTCGCCTAAAATCACAACCAATAATAAGAAATTACGATATCAAGAAAAAAATTTTAAACTAAGAAGTTGTCCAACCAAAGTTAGTGATTAGCTAAAATAACTAATGGAAGGACTGATTGAAAAAAATAATAAGATTTTAGGGATTAAATACAAATTTCATATGAGAAACAGAATCATTACCACAAACTCGAGGTTGTCCTTCTTCTTGTCTTCCTTATCATATGTACTCTTGAATTTGCCATAAGCGACCTTCACCAATTCATTGACCGGCATAAAGGCTTTGCCCTGCTAAATTACAAAGCAGAAGTGGTTGTAATATATATTTAAAGAATACTAAACTTTAAATATTCTATACCGTAGATCAGCAATAACCACCCTCAATAGTAGTATAAGATCGTGAACCCGTGTGGTGGTCGTACTTGCGGCATCTCCGATTAGCATGTCCATTGAAAGTTGTTGTCTGCACAAAAAAGTGTTAGAAATACATATAATCGAAGTACAATGTCAAAATTAACAAAATTAATATCTTACTTCTATTGTCTTAGTGTCCCAATAGATGAGAAGCGCTGTGAAATCATATTGATCCACCCTAGTATCGAGAACATAAAACCGTTGCCAATCATGCTTATATTTCTTGCATACATTATGCTTCAGGTCATGTCTCCACTGTTTGAATGCAGGTGGAACCTTCCCATCGGGTCCAAAAACATAGTTCCATCCATTGGAATGGTCCTCAAGGCAATAGCAATTCTATAAATTTACATATATGTAACTAAAATATACAACTGAAATATAAATGAAAGAGTAAATTATTAATAATATACCATGAGCTTCTCCCATATTTCAGTGAAGGCTGACCATGGAAGCTCGGGGTAGGTAAAGAATGGGTTGTAAATATTTGCTCTCCGGACTAAAACACCAATATAGTTATTGAGTTTAGTGGCCCAAGTACTGTTTGGCACCGTTGCTTGACTCCAGTCAAGAACAACTCTTTGTCCCTTCGGTGTTTCCTTTGTGTGAGGCTTGTTCGCATCGCGTCCCTTCTTCTTTGGTGGAAGCTCACTACCTGCTAAGACAATAATAAAAAATATTAATAACTTTAAATTTTAAAATTACTAATAAAATAGAATTATTAAATTTACCCTTTTCAATCTCTCTTTTTTTCGTTGCAATTGCATTGTCTTTCCTAGTTTTTATCAAATCATCCATCTTCAATAATTTTCTTTTTGCAAGTGGATTGAGCTTGTGAGATCTAGCATTATATTGAAATGCATCTGGCGGTAATGGGAGACGGCGAATATCAAGTGTAAGTGGCCAGAAAATAGTAGGGGACTCATCAAAAGTAAAAGATGGTGTCAAGGAACCACCTGCAAAATTAAAGATAATAATCAATACAAAAATATTACATTACTAAAAACTATGCAATATTAACAAATAATTACCAATATGAGGAGATGGTGTTGATGGTTTCGCAGAGGATCCTGGTACATAATGACCAGACCCTGGAGTCACCGACCGTGATTGATCACCTGAATCATTGAAGATATTAAAACATTTAAATATCATGAATAATAAAACATAAAAATTAAAAAAAATAATTTACCTATGTGAGGAGGCTGTGGTGACAATTTCTTCTCAAATTCGGCACCTGGGGTCATGGCTCGTGATCGATCACCTGAACAATTGAAAATATTAAAGCATTCAAATATCATGAATAATAAAACATAAAAATTAAAAAAAATTAATTTACCTATGTGAGGAGGCTGTGGTGGCAATGTCTCCTCAAATCCAACACTTGGAGCCATGGCTCGTGATCGATCACCTGAATAATTGAAGATATTAAAGCATTCAAATATCATGAATAATAAAACATAAAAATTAAAAAAATTAATTTACCTATGTGAGGAGGCTGTGGTGGCAATGTCTCCTCAAATCCGGCACCTGGGGTCGTGGCTCGTGATTGATCACGCCCCTCCCCAAAACGTCTCTTACCTCTCATATGTAATTTTAATTAAGTTGTTAAAATGCATAACAATAGATGTGTAAATGCTTATAACAAACATTTGTTACCAATTTAATATCACTTCTCATATTCTAACTTTAAAAGAATTTAATATTACATACCTACTACATCTTGCGCTTTATGTCTTGTACGGGATTGCATCTGTATCATTTTGGCTAAATTTGCTATGTGCTTTTATTTTTTTTCTTTTACTCCTAGACTTTGAGCTAGAGTTATTGCCTTCAATTAAAATTGGAATGTTAGTCCGAGTCTCAGAATCAGATATTTCAAGTGTGACATTCTGCGGATAGGAGTAGTTTTGCCAAACATCATCAAATGAATCAGTAGGTTCATTGCTATTGTCTTCTTCGGTCTCATTAGCATCTTTGTTATCATTAGGATGAACAACAGACCTTGGATCTTTGTACAAAGCAACCCAGTCAGTTGCAACCTTAGGATCTTTCACAAAGAAACACTGATCCGCTTGTTCTGCAAAGATGTACTTTTTATCTAGATAGACTTCTTTATGAAGATTAACAAGTGTAAATCCATAATGATCCAGGCGCGACTTTGCAGGAGACCACCAAACCTTAAACATCACGTAACTACATTGGCTTTCTTTACCATATCCGTAAAATATCTCCACAATATCTTTTAATTGCCCATAATATAGTATGTCAGCTTCAACGGGATTTTGATCTCTTGTGTTTGAAAAATAATCTTAAGCAAAGCATCCCATAATACCACAGTTCTGAGTCACCCTATTCTCGTTATTTTCTAGCATTCTAAATTTATATCCATTAGCGCGGTATTCTTTATATTGTCTTACTTCATAGTAAGGACGTTGTGTGTGAATCTGAATTTCTTCTGATACTGAGGTACCGTCGAGAACCTCTTTTTTGACCTAAACCAAACATGCATCAATCAAATTTAATAGTTTAACTTAGACTATAAAATATTTAGAAAATTTAAATTTAAAAAACACTTACTTCATTCCTAACCCAATCCGAGAAATCCTTCCTATGTTTTTTTAATATCATGTGCTGCTTTTCTACCAGCTATTTCATTCTTAAGCTTCTGTAGATGTCGTTTAATATTAATAGAAATAGAGATTAGATTGGCAAATTAAAATTAAATAATTAATAAATTTCATATTATAAAGTTTATGTTACCTTCGATAGACTTCGAAGATTTTAAGATTTTCTAGTACAAATACATGAGCCTGATCCAATTCAAATATGGGATAAACAAACATTTTATTCTCCTTCGCTGGGGCCTGACGTGTTGTTTTTCCACTGCGCATGTAACAAGATGCAAATTGTAGGCATTCATTGGCTATATAACTTTCAGCAATCGAACCCTTTGGACGAGCTCGATTACTTATAAGGCTTTTCATGAAATCTAAATACCTATAAAATGAAAAGGATACTATCAACAATATATGGCGTTCAGATTTAAAAAGTATATATATATTTAATAAAGATAATCAAGTATCTGACCTCTCTATCAGATACATCCAACGGTACATTATCGGTCCTGTAATTATAGCCTCACTTGCTAGATGCTGTGTAAGATGGACCATGACCATAAAAATAAAGGAGAAAATATCACTTCCATATTGCACATAGTTTCAGCCACTTCTACTTTAATATTTTAAACTGAGCCACATCTATAACTTTTGAGCATAATTTTCTGAAAAATTCACAATACTCAATTATAATTTTGGAAGCTTCATTATCCATATTGGCCGACCGATTGGTTTGCACCAGATTGATTTTTTTATTGATTTCTTGACCCGATTTCTTCATGGATCCTTGAGCTTTCTTGGGCCTTCTTTTGTCTTCATATTTAGGCTTCAATAAATGATAGAAAATCAGAGAGTTTGAGTCTTTTGGGCTTTTATTCATTAATTCTTCATTAACCTGCAAATTAAGATAAAACATATTATTAGTGGTATATTTATTGATATAAAATAGTTAATGAGGGTATAAAAATATTATAAAAATGTGATTATCAATTCCTTTCTTATGTGTCCTAGCTTATTGCAATGAAAGCAGACCACTCTTTGTTCAATTTTCATGTTTCCCTACTGGTTAAAACTCCTCTGATTATTCCCATAAAATTGGCACTTCTTACCTTTGTTTTTAAAATTCTTAGTTTGTTTTGGCTTCAACTCCACATTACTAGCAGATGAGTTTGACTTAATAACATCAACATGTAGTTTAACAGACTTTCTACCTTCTTGATGGTCTATCTTGTTAATCAAATGCTCAATAGACCAGTCAGTTTCAGCCAAAACATAAAGTCCTCTATGAACTTATAGGATTCAGGAAGTGAATTGATAATTGTTGAAACTATGATTTTCTCATCCATAGTTCGACCATGAAACATTAACTCGTCTGCTTTGGCTACCATATCATTCACATGCTTTCTAACATCAGCTCCCTCTTCACACTTGGCTCTAGTGAACTTCGTCCATAAATTATTAACATGAGAATCAGACTTCTGTCCGTACTTTATCTCTAACTTGTCTAAAATCTCCTTAGTAGTCTTAGTATGAAAATATGTCATGCAAAGTGTCTTATTAAGACCACTAATTAAGAACATAAGACTTAGAAATATCATTCGCTAACTTTCAATTATTATAGTTCTTTAAGTCTTCTTCATATTTGGCCTTTTCTTCATCATTAGTCACTGGTTGGGGTAAGCTAGCTGGTTCATCTACAATCACAATATCCTTATATCCATAAAAGGGACAATACCATATCAACCCTTTGCTTCCAATCCATATAGTTGGTGCCATCTAAAACCTCAAATTTTAGTATATCAGCAAACGCAGATCCACCACTAGGTGTAGGAAAAGAAACACATGAAATTCATTCATATGACATAGATTAAGTTACTTACCCATTGGGGATTTGTAACTAGATTATTAGTCATAATAATTGTTTGAGTCGAAAGTTGATTTCTTTGTCGTTTCCATTACAAAACTTAAGAAAATTACACTTTTGATTCTCAGTTACAAAGAAATTTTAAATAACTCTCTCACAAACTCGAACAAAAGACACTACAAGTGTAGATCTCCTGTTTTCGTGGGTCTTTGCCTGTGCCGGGGACGCGTAATCCGTGGACCACCGAGCAGCGATCGTCGAATCGACGGGGTTTAGTTGATGCTTCGCAAAGGAAATAAGAACTTAAGCAAATATCTTAGCAAAGTAAGATATCTACTCTTCTCAAGAATAAGTCAAGGCTTAAACTCGAGGAATCTCCGTGTGGATCGTGTTCTTGAACTCCGGAAGCTTGGATTCTCTCTCTCTTTGCAATAGCTCTGCTTATCTGATCTCTGATTGCCCCCCCTGCCCAAGTGGATGTAGGGGGGTATTTATAGACTTTGGGAAACGTGCCCTCTGAAGAAACACAAGTGTCATAAGTGCCCCATATTTTTAGTTAGCGCTGCAACAATCGCCATACTAAGCCGCCTCGCTAACTAGCGAGGCAATGTCGGATCTCCAGCTGTTGTAACGGTTTTCCTGCTTTTTAGGCACGATTAAATGCCCTAAAATCACGCCTAGTGGGCGTATTTTCAGCGCATAACCGTCCATTGAAGTAGCTGAACGTCTCTTTGCGTTGATAAAGTCAATTGGGCCCCACCAAAGATTGATTTAGACCCTTCAAGAGCTCATTTCTAATATTACGGGTGTCTCACCTTTGGCGAGGCACAAACAAGTGTCTCGCTAGTAGCGAGACACATCAAGGTGTCTCGCTTGTGGCGAGACACAAATAAGTGTCTTGCTAGTAGCGAGACACATCAAGGTGTCTCGCTTGTGGCGAGACACAAATAAGTGTCTTGCTAGTAGCGAGACACATCAAGGTGTCTCGCGTGGCGAGACAATATGGGCTGCCTCGCTAACTAGCGAGGCAATGTCGGATCTCCAGCTGTTGTAACGGTTTTCCTGCTTTTTAGGCACGATTAAATGCCCTAAAATCACGCCTAGTGGGCGTATTTTCAGCGCATAACCGTCCATTGAAGTAGCTGAACGTCTCTTTGCGTTGATAAAGTCAATTGGGCCCCACCAAAGATTGATTTAGACCCTTCAAGAGCTCATTTCTAATATTCGGGTGTCTCACCTTTGGCGAGGCACAAACAAGTGTCTCGCACTATGGCGAGACACAAATAAGTGTCTTGCTAGTAGCGAGACACATCAAGGTGTCTCGCTTGTGGCGAGACACAAATAAGTGTCTTGCTAGTAGCGAGACACATCAAGGTGTCTCGCCGTGGCGAGACATAGGGTCACCGCTAACTAGCGAGGCAATGTCGGATCTCCAGCTGTTGTAACGGTTTTCCTGCTTTTTAGGCACGATTAAATGCCCTAAAATCACGCCTAGTGGGCGTATTTTCAGCGCATAACCGTCCATTGAAGTAGCTGAACGTCTCTTTGCGTTGATAAAGTCAATTGGGCCCCACCAGCATTGATTTAGACCCTTCAAGAGCTCATTTCTAATATTCTGGGTGTCTCACCTTTGGCGAGGCACAAGTAAGTGCCTCGCCTATAGCGAGACACATCAAGGTGTCTCGCTTGTGGCGAGACACAAATAAGTGTCTTGCTAGTAGCGAGACACATCAAGGTGTCTCGCTCGTGGCGAGACACAAACAAGTGTCTCGCTAGTAGCGAGACACAAGCAAGTGTCTCGCACTATGGCGAGACACAAACTTCCCATGTGTTGACTTCTTGAGATTTTGACGACGTTGTCCTTCGATCTTCTCATAATTTAGTCATATTTGAGGTTCTTCAGCAATTTTTGATGCCTACAGATACCCCCTCCAAAGTTTTCAGACTCCTCTGTATTTTGTCGAGGGGTCTGGAATACTTTGGATAAGATACGCCTTGCTTCCGTTCAACGTTGAACTTTGTAGAAGAGGCCTGTGTTTTGCTTCAGATTCTCAAACCTCGGTACGCCATGTCGCTATCCATATTCGAAGTTCAATAACTGCATTTGTATTTAAATGGATTGAAATGTCAAGTCGAATTTGAACTGATCATCTCCATCTTGAAAGTCACCACTTAGGTCGTAATTGAGTGTTTTGAGAACCATGTTGTCTCAAGTTATTGCTTGTACAATAGCTATAGGATTTTTGGCAAACCCTCAGCCATCAACGGATTTGATGAGCCTTTACCAACTACCGTTTGAGTTGGGCTAGCATGTAGTTTGTCTAAGTCCGCTCTACATGTTACGCTGTGCTAAAAGAATGAACTCTCTTAGACTTTATGCTACGATATTGAATCGTAGACTTGATCAATTATCACGGAATTGACTACCCTACGGTGTGTTAGATCGACTTATCTCCGTAAGGACGAGATAACATCCCTATGCATGAAAGCATAGTTTAGGTGTCATTAGGTAATGACATCTATGCTACGATATTGAATACGAGACTCGATCAATTATCACGAATTGACTACCCTACGGTGTGTTAGATCGACTTATCTCCGTAAGGACGAGATAACATCCCTATGCATGAAGGCATAGTTCAGGTGTCATTAGGTAATGACATCTATGCTACGATATTGAATAATGACTCGATCAATTATCACGGAATTGACTACCGGGTGTGTGTTAGATCGACTTATCTCTGGTAAGGGACAGAGATAACATCTCTATGCATGAAGGCATAGTTTAGGTGTCATTAGGTAATGACATCTATGCTACGATATTGAATAATGACTCGATCAATTATCACGGGAATTGACTACCCTACGGCAGGTGTTAGATCGACTTATCTCTGGTAAGGGACAGAGATAACATCCCTATGCATGAAGGCATAGTTTAGGTGTCATTAGGTAATGACATCGGTGTCATTAGGTAATGACATCTATGCTACGTTATTGAATACGTAGACTTTGTTTGTTATTTTTTGTGTCTTCTCTTGGGGCAAAGATGAACCCGTTGTGTCTTCTCTTGGGGCGAAGGCAAACCCGTTGTGTTGAAGAAGAAGAAGGTATTTTCTTATCTTCCGCTTCACTTGACAACTCTTTGTTCACGCAAACTGAGAGTTAAAAGATTCCTGATGCACGTGCACCAAGGAATCTATAGAGAAACTCAAAGTGGGATCTCCACTTCGAGAATCAAGTTGGAGTCGGGCCACGCGGCATTGACTCTGAAGATACCTTTTAACTCATGTGAGTAAAAGGTGGAATTTGGATAACCCTAACTGCATGAAGGTCTGATTACCCAATTTACATGGTTTGGCCCTAACTATTGAAAGTTTTGACCAAGTGGGAGTGAAAATTAAAAAATGACCCTAACTGTTCAAAGGTTTGGTCAAGTGAAGAATGACCCTAACTGTTTAAAGGTTTGGTCATACTGGACCCAGTGGAAGTAGATTTGATTTCTAAACTAAGAATTAACTATCAGAAGTAATAGTTAACATGATAGTTATTTTCTTTGTGGTCCTGCCATCCTATTGAAGAGGATTGGTGGGAGAGTTTAATGGAGTTATCAGAGATAACTTTCTTGTGGGCCTACCATCCTGTTGAATAGGAATTGTAGGGGATTTTGGAAGAGTTGGCAGAAGATGAAGGAAAGAATATATTTTCTTATCTTTCACTTCACAGTGGGAGTTTGGAGACCGTGACTATTCAAAAGTCTGATCATCCAAAATATTGGGGGTAAAATTGGCGAAGGGTATTTCTAGGCTATCGGAATATGATAAACCTGGGTCCTTCATCATAAGATCTGCTATCCCGAAAGTACACTAAGGATAGTATCTCTTCGTGAACTTCCCATTAATTGGCATTGTGATCTTATCACCGCCCTACTACCATGTTTAGCTTAACAACTGGAGCCTGCACTCGGGTTGTTCTTGTAGGTATCCCGGTCAGAAAACGATAGGCCCGAAGAGCTTCACCAAGTTCGTCACTTTGACGTTATGACCCCGGCGTCAATTAGAGCCTGGATACTGTCTTTAAGGACAAAACAACTTTTGGTAGGATGATGGACCCTCCTGTGGTATGCACAGTATTTAGGATCTGAAGTCTTGTCAGCCTCCTCCTGATTTGTAATAGGTGGCAACTTAATTTTGTTGCTGTCAAGGAGGTGCTTAAAAATAATCGGAACTTCTTCATCTCTGAAAGAGTATGTCCCGTGAAATTCTGATTTAGAAGCTTTTTGTTGCTCCCGAGGTTGTTGGCGTGGTCGTAATTGCGACGTTTGATTTACGTCAACAGCAGCCACAGATGCCTTTCCTCTATTGCGAGAGGCAAAATTTACTTTTGAGGGGTCAGCCATCTTTTCGCCTCTTTCAGCTTTCTTCCTTTTGAGGAAACGCTCGCTTGTTCTCCTCAGATTTTCGTGATCTTTCCATGTAGTTGGTGGGACGACCCCATGACTTCCAACAGATCAATGGAGAGATTATTGTGGCATGTCCGCAATATGAATTTCTGATTGATCTTTACGCTTTATGGCCTTATTGTGGAAGCGCTTAACTAAACAAATAATCGCCTCTCCACTCTTCTCGCTTTCATCCAAGAGGGTTCCAATTGAGACTTCGTGTCGCCATCGAAGAAGTTGATGAGGAACAAGCTTTCCATGTCATCCCAAATAGCTAATGCTCCGGCTTTGAGTCTTCGATACCAATCGAAGTACCGAAGGGTACCAACGAATGACCGAATCATCAAAGGCTCATTTCCGAGATCACCCCAAATGAGACTTGAAATAGATCAAGTGTCGTGTGTAGCGAACCCTCCTCACAAAAGGTGTGAAATTAATCAAACTGAATTTCGACGGTAAGGGATTGAATCCCACTCTCGGATATGGACACGGATACCGCCTTTTGACTTCGTATGGACATCAAAGAATTGATTTTATCTTCAAGCTCTTTCATCTTTTCGCCATCATCCTCCCTTATTTTGGATTACTTCCAATAGGAAGAATTGGACCATTTCCACCTTGAGCACCGATGCTTTCTTTGGAGGTTGATCACAGAATGTGTTCATCTATCTCCGAATCAATCGCCTTCGATATTATGGGCATTATGGCGGGTAACTCCACCTTGTTGACTGGATTCAGTCAGATGAGGCGCTTGATTTTGCAATTCCCTCATCTGTTGCATGGCTAGCTCCATCTCTCGCTTTCATTTCGCCTTAAGCTCTTCTCTTTGCTTGGCTAAGGCTTCTTGTAACATTTGAGCCGTGACATCGGAGTAATGGTAAAGCCTCCCTATGGTGACGACTCATACTTGAAACAAGATCATCCGGTTATTGCCGAGCAAAGGCCGAAAATTTCATCTTCGGATGATTCTCCTTCATGCATTCTTCTATAGTCATGCGTCGCGTGAGCTCGCAATTGCAATCGGGACATTCTCTGGGAAATCTGAGACCCGACCTTTCCTCCAGGAGTAAAGTCTGGATCTTCATCATTTACCGGTCTTTTCCCTTTATTTACCATGTTAATAGTAACTTCAGGAAGTTCGCCGGTTCGATGGCGATCTTCTTTCTTCGGGTCGCCTTGACTCCGGCTTCAAATCTTCGTTCTTTGGGAAGGAAAGCCTCTCAAATCTTGAAGCTCTTTGTAGTTGAGCGCTTGATTCGAACAGCACATCCCGACAAGAACGCCTTGATTAGTTGTGCACACGAGCAAGAACAACCTATTTCATCAATCGTTTCTTTCGTGGTGTTACTACCCCACCGATGACACAGCTTGATGTGGCTTGTCACGGTTGTACTTTCACCCCAAGTGTAACGTTGTCCTTAATCGAGGACACGCTTCTTTGGGGCGCCGATCATTCGACTTGGGAAGCACTTTTGACGCTTTAACTTCATCTGCGAAGTTGTCTTGGCATGGATCATAAGTGTTTTATCATCTCGTGACTTCACGAATCACACTTTAAGTTCTTCCCTTTAGTAGACTTCGCGGACCTTGCGGGATGCTCAAACGAGATGTAATTGGAATTCTAGAAGCTCGAGATGTTTCAGCTTGCTCGTGACTCTTCGACTAAGTAATCCAAACGCTTCTTCACCGGTATCTTGCCTTTATTTCCGGCCGTGGACCAAGACGACTAAACACCGGTTGCCAAATTTCCGTGCTTAATTGTCGTTATCTTAGCCGAGAAGTGAATGAAAGGGCGGAGAAAGCAAGAACTTGCTAAGATGGAAGACCGCTTGTTGGCGTAGGCGGCCGGGTCCGCTTTCGCCGACGCGAGATTAGCTTACACCGCCGCCGGCATGAAAAGTTTTAGGCCGCTGCTAGCGAGGTACTGAAATGCCCTCTACGAAGACCGATGGCGATGCGTACTCTTGAGCCGATTTTGATGTCGACCGGGACCCAAATTTTGTGATTTTGGGTCCATTCCTTGATGATTTCGACCGCGCTTTAACAACGCACGCGGACGAAGCGACGCGGCATGACGCTTTAGCTGGGCCCTTCTTGTCAATCGGGTCCTTTTGACGAGAACCCATTCTTCCTTGGGAGGAGTGTTGGCGGATTGAAGTTGAGGCGTTGTAACTTGCCGACGCTTCGATCACACGAAGTTCGTGTTGTAATGAACTCCGCCTGCTGATTCCATGGCCTTTGCAAGTTGTCGGGCCATCTTTTGGCGTTGTCTCGGCGAGCCCTCTTCGCCGAGCGTTGAGATCTTGTTGAATGACTCCTTCTTCTCAAAGGAGTCAACTTGAGCAGCTCCCGCTTTGAGATCCACCGGTGTTGTTGAGAGGGGAATCGCCCGCCGCAGTTTAACGAGAATCGCTGCACATCACAACGTAATGAACCTCCTCTTAGGAGATGATATCCTCCGATGTTTGCGGGTGAGGAGGACTTTGATGAGGAAGAGGAGAGATATTCTTCAACTTGGCTTGATCGAAGAAGTAATCCACCCATCGACCATGAGGTCGGCTTGATCGCCAGCGGCTGCTACACAACGATCTCTGCTCGAGACCGCTGGCTCCCACCGTGGTCGCCATCGTTTGAGTCGAAAGTTGATTTCTTTGTCGCTTCCATTACAAAACTTAAGAAAATTACACTTTTGATTCTCGCCACAAAGAAATTTTAAATAACTCTTCACAAACTCAACAAAAGACACTACAAGTGTAGATCTCCCCTGCTTGGGTCTTTGCCTCGGCGGGACGGTAATCCGTGGACCACCGAGAAAGCGATCGCCGAATCGACGGGTTTAGTTGATGCTTCGCAGGAAATAAGAACTTAAGCAAATATCTTAGCAAAGTAAGATATCTACTCTTCTCAAGAATAAGTCAAGGCTTAAACTCGAGGAATCTCCGTGTGGATCGTGTTCTTGAACTCCGGAAGCTTGGATTCTCTCTCTCTTTGCAATAGCTCTGCTTATCTGATCTCCGATTGCCCCCCCTGCCCAAGTGGATGTAGGGGGGTATTTATAGACTTTGGGAAACGTGTCTCCAAGAAACACAAGTGTCATAAGTGCCCCATATTTTAGTTAGCTGGCGGCTCAGAGCGCCTCGCATGGCGCCTCCAACTGGCGGCGAGGCGTGTAAACTGTCGGTGGCGAGACAATATGAAGCTGCCTCGCTAACTAGCGCAGGCAATGTCGGATCTCCAGCGTTGTAACGGTTTTCCTGCTTTTAAGCACGATTAAATGCCCTAAAATCACGCCTAGTGGGCGATTTTCACGCGATAACCGCCCATTGAAGTAGCTGAGCGTCTCTTTGCGTTGATAAAGTCAATTGGGCCCCACCAAAGATTGATTTAGACCCTTCAAGAGCTCATTTCAATATTCTCGGTGTCTCACCTTTGGCGAGGCACAAACAAGTGTCTCGCTAGTAGCGAGACACATCAAGATGTCTCGCTTGTGGCGAGACACAAACAAGTGTCTCGCTAGTAGCGAGACACATCAAGATGTCTCGCTTGTGGCGAGACACAAACAAGTGTCTCGCTAGTAGCGAGACACAAACAAGTGTCTCGCGACTATGGCGAGACACAAACTTCCCATGTGTTGATGTAGGTCAGAAAAATTCATCAAGACGCCAATATCCGCTAAACACTATCGATGAAGGTTACAAGGCGGCGACTTTCCGCGATAACAAAGGAGAATCGAAGCTAATGTCTCCAGTACAAGGATTACAAGTTGACAATCCTTGTGAAAAGAGATCACAAGTATTGATCTCTTCAAAGCAAAACGCGGACTTATCCCCGCTTCAATTCAAAATGCGAGCACATGGCCCGCTGCTCAAGCCCCAAACGCGGAGCACATGGCCCGCTGCTCAAGCCCCAAACGCGGAGCACATGGCCCGCTGCTCAAGCCCCAAACGCGAGCACATGGCCCGCTGCTCAAGCCCCAAACGCGAGCACATGGCCCGCTGCTCAAGCCCCAAACGCGGAGCACATGGCCAGCGTTTCAATTCAAAATGCGGAGCACATGGCCAGCGTTTCAATTCAAAATGCGGAGCACATGGCCCGCTGCTCAAGCCCCAAACGCGGAGCACATGGCCCGCTGCTCAAGCCCCAAACGCGGAGCACATGGCCCGCTGCTCAAGCCCCAAACGCGGAGCACATGGCCCGCTTTCAATTCAAAATCGCGGAGCACATGGCCCGCGCTTCAATCCAAAACGCGGAGCACATGGCCAGCGTTTCAATTCAAAATGCGAGCACATGGCCCGCTCAAGCCCCAAACGCGGAGCACATGGCCCGCTCAAGCCCCAAACGCGGAGCACATGGCCCGTTGACTCAAAACGGAGCGAGGCTTGCTCGAAGCGAACTCCGCTTTGACTCGCTCAAACACGATCTTAACAGTTCCAAAACTATTTTGCACGATCCGAGGGCCATTAACCCTCATTTAGGAGCGATTATAGGGTCGCTACACCCTTAAAACCCCTATAAATAGCCAAAGGCTCGGCAGATAGAGGGGCTTTTCTCTCGATTGGCGACCTTTTGGAGGAAGTTGGGTTGGCTTAGAGGAGGCTTCTTTGGATTGGTTTTCCTTGGCTTGGCTAGGCATACAAACTCATCGAGTTACAAAACTCATCCCTTGAGTTATCAAACTCGTTAGAGTTATAAACTTGCTTTATGAAGTTCTTAGACTTGCTCCTCGCGAAGTTCTTTTTCCAACCTCGCCCCACGAGTCAAGGCGGTCGAATCGGCGGGTTTAGTTGATGCTTACGAAAGGAAGAACTTAAGCAAATATCTTAGCAAAGTAAGATATCTACTCTTCTCAAGAATAAGTCAAGGCTTAAGCTTCGAGGAATCTCAGTGTGGATCGTGTTCTTGAACTCAGGAAGCTTGGATTCTCTCTCTCTTTGCAATAGCTCGCTTATCGATCTCCGATGCCCCCACTTGAAGTGGATGTAGGGGGTATTTATAGACTTTGGGAAACGTGCCCTCTGAAGAAACACAAGTGTCATAAGTGCCCCATATTTTTAGTTAGCGCGGCACTGAGCGCCTCGCGCCAAGGCTGCCTGCTGCTGGCGGCGATTAATGGCTGTCTCGGAGTGGCGAGACAATATGGGCTGCCTAAGCTAACTAGCGAGGCAATGTCGGATCTCGGTTGTTGTAGCGGTTTTCTGCTTTTTAAGCGCGATTAAATGCCCTAAAATCCGCCTAGTGGTATTTTCAGCGCATAACCGTCCATTGAAGTAGGCTGAGCGTCTCTTTCGTTGATAAAGTCAATTGGGCCCCACCGGCATTGATTTAGACCCTTCAGAGCTCATTTCCAATATTACGGGTGTCTCGCCTTTGGCGAGGCACAAGTAAGTGCCTGCGCTATAGCGAGACACATCAAGATGTCGCTTGTGGCGAGACACAAACAAGTGTCGCTAGTAGCGAGACACATCAAATGTCTCGCTTCGTGGCGAGGCACAAACAAGTGTCGCTAGTAGCGAGACACAAACAAGTAATCTCGCACTATGGCGAGACACAAACTTCAATGTGTTGATGTAGAACGTAAAAAATTGCGAAGGCGGTAATATCCGAAACACTATCGATGAAGGTTACAAGGCGGCGACTTTCCGATAACAAAGGAGAATCGAAGCTAATGTCTCCGAGTACAAGGATTACAAGTTGACAATCCTTGTGAAAAGAGATCACAAGTATTGATCTCTTCAAAGCAAAAGCGGGACTTATCCGCGTTTCAATTCAAAATGCGGAGCACATGGCCCGCGTTCGAAGCTAAGCGGAGCACATGGCGCGTTGAAGCTAAGCGGAGCACATGGCTGCGGCCGGCGTTCGAACCCCAATCGCGGAGCACATGGCGCGTTTCAATCAAAGCAGCGGAGCACATGGCCCGCGTTTCAATTCAAAATCGCGGGCACATGGCCCGTTTCAATCAAAAGCGGAGCACATGGCGCGTTGAAGCTAAGCGGGCACATGGCTGCGGCCGCGTTGAAGCTCAAGCAGCGGCACACATGGCCCGCGTTGAAGCTCAAAGCAGCGGCACACATGGCGTTGAAGCTCAAAACATGAGGCGAGGCTTGCTCGAGCGAACTCCGGCGTTTTGACTCGTTCAAACACGATCTTAACGGTTCCAAAACTATTTTGCGCGATCGAGGGCCATTAACCCTCATTTAGGAGCGATTATAGGGTCGAGTTACACCTTAAAACCCTATAAATAGCCAAAGGCTCGGCGAGATAGAGGGGCTTTTCTCTCGATTGGCGCGACCTTTTGGAGGAAGTTGGGTTGGCTTAGAGGAGGCTTTTGGATTGGTTTTCCCTTGGCAGCTAGGCATACAAACTCATCGAGTTACAAAACTCATCCCTTGAGTTATCAAACTCGTTAGAGTTATAAACTTGCTTTGAGTTCTTAGACTTGCTCTGCGAGTTCTTTTCCAACCTCGTCCCACGAGTCAAGGCGGTCGGATCGTCAGCGGGATACAAGATTCAAGCTCCCGCCAGTGAAGAACCAGTTAAATAAAGGGAAGGGTCTTTGTTGACCTTTCTCTCTTTTGTAAATCGGGCAACCGTCGAGGAAGTTGTAATTTCTTTTATCTAAGTCGGTTAGAGAGATATTGCATTCGAGATTGTATTCACTATTCTTCAAATAGAATAGATCAATTTTCTAATTTTCCTCGCTAACAAAAGATGGCGACTACTGGGATAACTTCTTTCACCGATAAAGTGGTGGTGGCGCAATCCGACGCCAAGCTCATTGGGACGATCGTTGAAACTCGACCGTAGAGTTCGATCAAGCCAAGTTCGAGGAGGCACTCTCCTCCGGATCCCTTAGCCCCAAGGCGCGCTAAGATCCACAAAGCTCTAAGGAGGCCAAAGCCCATTCGCTTGTCGGGCTAACCCGACGCTGAAGATGGTGATGTCGCCGCAAAGCCTCAAATCAGCGGTAGGAGCCGCCGCCAAAGAACACGTACCGATGGCCAATCGACCAACCAACGCTAACTTCGCTATGCAGCCAAAACGCGATCCCGAAGCCGCTTTTACGTAACGCAAGCCTCGCTTATGTGCCCGGACACGAGCCTCGCAAAAGCGGTGAGCGCAACCCTCAATGGCGCTGCTTACGCCAAAACGCGGTCACAACCCCGCGCTCAATTGCTCAAACGCCAACCTCGCTCACCAGTTGCACGCGATCCTCGCGTCCCCACTATAAAACGCGGATCACAACCCCGCGCTCAATTGCTCAAACGCCAACCTCGCTCAGTTGGGTTGCACGCGATCCTCGCGTCCCCACTATAAAACGCGTCACAACCCCGCTGCTCAATTTTTCAAACGCCAACCCGCGCTCGGGGCTGTGTTTACCCTCACGCCTCTATCCCGAGACGCTGGTCTCAACCCCGCCCAAGCATTCAAACGCTGACCTAGCGCTCACAATCTATAACGCTGGTCCGAACCTCGCTCAAATGCTCAAACGCGATCTTCGCTCCAAGTGCCAAATCATCGATATCGACGCCGCCACATGCGCCAAGCCGCCGGTGTTTGACCAATTGACCAATATCATTTGGTCCGCCGAACCACGGCATTCTCACAGAAGGAGGCTTCAGAGGTCGAATACCTTGGAGTCACTTCTAACATGATCGAGTAGGCAAACCGTCAATCTCTAGCTCTAATGAGCGAGGCAAATCGGTCCCCGACTTGAAGAGGCTTTGAATGACTCGACGAGTTTACCGACATACTGACTCGAACAGGCTCATACCCCCACCAATTATCACAAGTTGGCTAAAGGAATTGAGTCGATGATGAGCATTCACCATCGAGAATCTCAATTCTCTAGTTCTTTCATAGAGCATGTGAGCTGCCTACACGACGGAGACCGCTGAAGATTTCAAGAAGAGGCTCGAAGAGTATCGGGCTATGATGCAAGAGGCCTGCGATCACAACAAGAGTCCATCGATCAACTTGAGATATGATAAACCAACTTGTTGCGGATAGAGCTCAACTTGGATAGCCGACTCAACACTTCACCAAAATCATCACGGAGGAGGATCGATCCTCAAAGCGAGAAGAAAAATGAATGAAACTCGATCAAGAAGCTCATCACGTAGAATCCTCCTCTCAAGAAAGGGAGAGGCCGAAAACGAGCAAAGTCCTCAATCGGCAAAAATCGAGAAGCTGGAAGCCGCCTCAATGCCATGGTTAATAGGTACGAGCTCCAAGATCGGGTTGTCGGACCGTATCTGCTGAGAATGGGATACGGTTCCTTATCCTCAAAATTCAAAGTCCCTACGCTACAAGTTTTCGACGCGGGATCACCGAACCAACATATCTACCATTTTAAGTCACGGTGGGAATGGGATGTCAAACGATGCCATAACATCTCGTTTGTTCGTTGGCACCCTCAAGGGGTTGCCTTTGAATGGTTCATGGCTGCGGGATGTATCCGAAATGGGCGATTTAGAGACTCTTCTGTCACGATTCTTTGAAGATGACACGGAAATTCTGTCACTTCTCTCCTTGCCCTTAAGCAAAAGGAGGGAGAGTCTATCAAAGTCTTCGTCGAACGGTTCCGAAGCATGGCTCTTCGATGCTCGACAGGTATGACACAGTCTGCTCTAATTGACACCTGTCGGCACAATTTACAAACTAATCTCCTAGCTCGAATGGGGGTTGCAAAATGTCGTTCCTGGAAACAACTAGTCTCCTGTATTAACAGTCAAGTAATTATTGCTAGGATTGAAGTTGAAGAGGAGGAGACTGACTCTGAAGACCTGGCTATTGATGACCCGGCTCTGAATCGCGAGGCCGAAGACTCGGTTAGTATCAACCTAGGATAATTACAGACGTCGTCGATTTTGTCAAAAGACGTCAAGTATCCCAAAGACTGGGGGTTGATTTTTTGTTATTTTCCGAGTAGAATAATAAATTCCAAATATTGTCAAGTTAACAAAATACTTTTGACAATGTAAGCACTTCAGCATGCAGCACCACCACCAAAATCAACTTATCAATCCTCTCCAATAGGATGATAAGTCTACAAAGTTGCTCAAATCGTAACACAATCCGTCGGGTTAACAATGCACCTCGACAATCAACTTATCGACTCTCTTCAATGAGCGATGAGTCCTCAAAATTGCTCCGTCGCAACATACACTTGTCCGTTAACCTCACACCTCGACAATCAACTTATCGACTCTCTTCAATAGGCGATAAGTCCTCAAAGATTGCTCTAATCGCAACATACCCTTGTCACGTTAACCTCACACCTCGACAATCAACTTATCGACTCTCTTCAATAGGCGATAAGTCCTCAAAGTTGCTCAATCGCAACATACCCTTGTCCGTTAACCTCACACCTCGACGATCAACTTATCGACTCTCTTCAATAGGCGATAAGTCCTCAAAGTTGCTCCAATCGCAACATACCCTTGTCGTTAACCTCACACCTCGACAATCAACTTATCGACTCTCTTCAATAGGCGATAAGTCCTCAAAGTGCTCAATGCAACATACCCTTGTCGTTAACCTCACACCTCGGACGATCAACTTATCGACTCTCTTCAATAGGCGATAAGTCCTCAAAGTTGCTCAATGCAACATACCCTTGTCACGTTAACCTCACACCTCGACAATCAACTTATCGACTCTCTTCAATAGAGCGATAAGTCCTCAAAGTTGCTCAATCGCAACATACCCTTGTCCGCGTTAACCTCACACCTCTCGACGATCAACTTATCGACTCTCTTCAATGAGGCGATAAGTCCTCAAAATGCTCGATCGCAACATACACTTGTCACGTTAACCTCACACCTCGACAATCAACTTATCGACTCTCTTCAATAGAGCGATAAGTCCTCAAAGTTGCTCTAATCGCAACATACCCTTGTCACGTTAACCTCACACCTCGACAATCAACTTATCGACTCTCTTCAATAGGCGATAAGTCCTCAAAGTTGCTCAATCGCAACATACCCTTGTCACGTTAACCTCACACCTCGACAATCAACTTATCGACTCTCTTCAATAGGCGATAAGTCCTCAAAGTTGCTCAATCGCAACATACCCTTGTCACGTTAACCTCACACCTCGGCGATCAACTTATCGACTCTCTTCAATGAGCGATAAGTCCTCAAAGTTGCTCCAATCGCAACATACCCTTGTCCGCGTTAACCTCACACCTCGACAATCAACTTATCGACTCTCTTCAATAGGCGATAAGTCCTCAAAGTTTCCAATGCAACATACCCTTGTCGTTAACCTCACCTCGGCGATCAACTTATCGACTCTCTTCAATAGGCGATAAGTCCTCAAAGTTGCTCAATCGCAACATACCCTTGTCACGTTAACCTCACACCTCGACAATCAACTTATCGACTCTCTTCAATGAGCGATAAGTCCTCAAAGCCAACGCCATAACATACCCTTGTCACGTTAACCTCACACCTCGACGATCAACTTATCGACTCTCTTCAATGAGGCGATAAGTCCTCAAAATTGCTCGCAACATACCCTTGTCACGTTAACCTCACACCTCGACAATCAACTTATCGACTCTCTTCAATAGGCGATAAGTCCTCAAAATTGCTCTAATGCAACACAATTACATCCGTCATCTTATCAACCCTCCCCAACGGATAAGTTCCTCGAGTTGTTCAAATCACAACCAAATCCGAAGCCTAAGTAGGGATAAGCCTTGGCGTAACCGCAGCGTTACGGTTAGTTCTTAGCAGTAAAAGAACAAAAGCCCACATATTCAAAGTTGTGGCGGGTTGTTATTAATAACACCACAATCCACATCTTGCGTGTGGGGAATTTTATCGAATCTAAGTAGGGATAAGTCAGCGCCACACGCGTTGCCGGTTTAGTCTTTTAGATTAAAAGACACGGAATTCAAGTCAAATTTTATCTCGAAACCTAAGCAAAGATAAGCACGCATCTAATACATGCGTAGGGTAGTCTATTCAGTGAAGAAGGCGAAGCCTACGTATTCAACATCGTAGCATTAAGCCTAAAAGAGTTTTATTCTTTTAGCACAACGTCACATCGCGAGCGGTTTAGATAATGCATGCTAGCGGATTCAAGCGGTGTCGGTAAAGGCTCATCAAGTCCGTTGATGGTGGGGTTGGCCAATAACCCTAAAGTCAGCGCCTAACAGCGTTCTGGTTAGTCTCTTGCGGTAAAGGCGACAAAGTCTACGTATTCAACATCGTAGCACAACGTCACATGCGTGAACTCCTCTAACATCAACTTATCGACACTCTTCAATAAGAGCGATAAGTCCTCAAAGTTGTTCAAATCATAACTAAATCACGACAAACAACTTATCAATCCTCATCAATAGGATGACAAGTCCTCAAATTTGCTTAAATGCAATCAACTTATCAATCCTCCTCAGGATGATAGGTCCTCAAAGTTGCTCGATGTAGCGTATCTTCATCAAGTCAACACTATACCTCATGATATAATCAACTTATCAATCCTCTCCAATGAGATAAGTTTCTTAAAATTGTTCAAATCACAACTAAACCCGTCAATCAGCTCATCATTCCTTTCTAATAGAATGATAGATCCACAAAGTTGTTCAAATTACAACACAATCCTATCAAAATCGTACACATCCTCGTGAGTTTGATAACCAACTTATCAATCCTCCTCAATGGGATGATAAGTCCACAAAGTGCTCAATCATAGCGTATCCTTGTCATGTTAACCTCACACCTCGACAATCAACTTATCAATCCTCCTCAATAGGATGATAAGCCCCAAGCCTTGTTCACAACACAAGCCCAAAGCCTTGTTCACACCGCAAGCCCCAAGCCTTGTTTCACAAGCCCAAAGCCTTGTTAACACCACAACCCCAAGCCTTGTTAAAACCACAAGCCCAAAGCCTTGTTTAAACCACAAGCCCAAAGTCTTGTTCAAACCATAAGCCCCAAGCCTTGTTCAAACCATAAGCCCAAAACCTTGTTCAAACTACAAGCCCAAAGCCTTGTTCACACAAGCCATGTAAGCCTTATTCACATCACGGGCCTTAAACCTTGTTCAAATCACGGGTTTCATATTTTGTCCCCGACAAAACCTAAACTTATCGACTCTCATCAATAGGCGATAGGTCCTCAAAATCTTGTTCAAGCCATTAGTACCCAATTTTATCAAGTTAACTCCATACCTCGATAAAATCAACTTATCAACTCTCTTCAATAGAGCGATAGGTCCTCAAAATCTTGTTCAAGCCATTAGTACCCAATTTTATCAAGTTAACTCCATACCTCGATAAAATCAACTTATCGACTCTCTTCAATAGAGCGATAGGTCCTCAAAATCTTGTTCAAGCCATTAGTACCCAATTTTATCAAGTTAACTCCATACCTCGATAAAATCAACTTATCGACTCTCTTCAATAGAGCGATAAGTCCTCAAAGTTGTTCAAATCATAACTAAATCACGACAAACAACTTATCAATCCTCATCAATAGGATGACAAGTCCTCAAATTTGCTTAAATCGCAATCAACTTATCAATCCTCCTCAACAGGATGATAGGTCCTCAAAGTTGCTCCGATCGCAACGTATCTTCATCAAGTCAACACTATACCTCTGATGATATAATCAACTTATCAATCCTCTCCAGCAGATAAGTTTCTTAAAATTGTTCAAATCACAACTAAACCCTCACAATCACTCATCATTCCTTTCTAATAGAATGATAGATCCACAAAGTTGTTCAAATTACAACACAATCCTATCAAAATCTGTACACATCCTCAGCAGAGTTTGATAACCAACTTATCAATCCTCCTCAATAGGATGATAAGTCCACAAAGTTGCTCCAATCGCAACGTATCCTTGTCATGTTAACCTCACACCTCTGACAATCAACTTATCAATCCTCCTCAATAGGATGATAAGCCCCAAGCCTTGTTCACAACACAAGCCCAAAGCCTTGTTCACACCGCAAGCCCCAAGCCTTGTTTAAACCACAAGCCCAAAGCCTTGTTAACACCACAACCCCCAAGCCTTGTTAAAACCACAAGCCCAAAGCCTTGTTTAAACCACAAGCCCAAAGTCTTGTTCAAACCATAAGCCCCAAGCCTTGTTCAAACCGCAAGCCCAAAACCTTGTTCAAACTACAAGCCCAAAGCCTTGTTCACACCACAAGCCATGTAAGCCTTATTCACATCACAGGCCTTAAACCTTGTTCAAATCACAGGTTTCATATTTTGTCCCCCGACAAAACCTAAACTTATCGACTCTCATCAATAGAGCGATAGGTCCTCAAAATCTTGTTCAAGCCACAAGTACCCAATTTTATCAAGTTAACTCCATACCTCTGATAAAATCAACTTATCGACTCTCTTCAATAGAGCGATAGGTCCTCAAAATCTTATTCAAACCACAAATACCAAACTTTATCAAGTTAACCCCACACCTCTGATAAAATCAACTTATCAACTCTCTTCAATAGAGCGATAAGTCCTCAAAAATCATCATCAAGTTAAAAATTCCACCTCTGATGATAAAACCAATTTATCAACTCTTTACAATAGAGTGATAAATCCCCAAAAGCTTGTTCAAACAACAAGTGTGAAAGGCATGCCAAGTTAACACTATACTTTTGGCACCTTAAAGAAAAGTCTAAAAGACTTAGTTGAAAATGTGGGGTTCATCCCGCATTTTACTCATAAACGCGAAGGACCACCCCGCTTCAACACAAAATGCAGGGTCGCTCGCGCTTTTAAACACGTAACGCTATGGCCAGGTGTTTCAACCTCAAATCGCGAGGATCAGTCTCACGTAGCAAAGTTCAAGACGCTACTCCACTCCTCGATAAAAAAGGGCAAAGAAAATGCCGGGTTCACCCATGCAAGACGAATGACTAGCGTGGACAAAAGCGTAACATGACTTCTTTGAAGACGTAATGAGGAGCAATACCTTCTCGTGATCAAGCAAAGAAGATATCCAAAGTATTCAAAGCTCGCCCCACCAACCGCGAACTTTCAAAAACTTTGGAGGGTTCAGAGGGTCGAAAAATTATCAAGACGCCCAATATCCGCTAAACACTATCGATGAAGGTTACAAGTCGACGACTTTCACGATAACAAAGGAGAATCGGCTAATGTCTCCGTGAGTACAAGGATTACAAGTTGACAATCCTCATCAATAGGATGACAAGTCCTCAAATTTGCTTAAATCGCAATCAACTTATCAACTCTCTTCAATAGAGCGATAGGTCCTCAAAATCTTGTTCAAACCATAAGCCCCAAGCCTTGTTCACACCGCAAGCCCCAAGCCTTGTTCACACCGCAAGCCCCAAGCCTTGTTCACAACACAAGCCCAAAGCCTTGTTCACAACACAAGCCCAAAGCCTTGTTCACACCACAAGCCATGTAAGCCTTATTCACATCACGTGCCTTAAACCTTGTTCAAACTACAAGCCCAAAGCCTTGTTCACACCGCAAGCCCCAAGCCTTGTTAAAACCACAAGCCCAAAGCCTTGTTCACACCGCAAGCCCCAAGCCTTGTTCACACCGCAAGCCCCAAGCCTTGTTCACAACACAAGCCCAAAGCCTTGTTCACACCGCAAGCCCCAAGCCTTGTTTAAACCACAAGCCCAAAGCCTTGTTCACACCGCAAGCCCCAAGCCTTGTTCACAACACAAGCCCAAAGCCTTGTTCACACCGCAAGCCCCAAGCCTTGTTCAAACCGCAAGCCCAAAACCTTGTTCAAATCACAGTTTCATATTTTGTCCCCGACAAAACCTAAACTTATCGACTCTCATCAATAGAGCGATAGGTCCTCAAAATCTTGTTCAAGCCACAAGTACCCAATTTTATCAAGTTAACCCCACACCTCGATAAAATCAACTTATCGACTCTTCAATAGAGCGATAGGTCCTCAAAGTTGTTCAAATCATAACTAAATCACGACAAACAACTTATCAATCCTCATCAATAGGATGACAAGTCCTCAAATTTGCTTAAATCGCAATCAACTTATCGACTCTCTTCAATAGAGCGATAGGTCCTCAAAATCTTGTTCAAGCCATTAGTACCCAATTTTATCAAGTTAACTCCATACCTCGATAAAATCAACTTATCAATCCTCCTCAACAGATGATAGGTCCTCAAAATCTTATTCAAACCACAAATACCAAACTTTATCAAGTTAACCCCACACCTCGATAAAATCAACTTATCAACTCTCTTCAATAGAGCGATAGGTCCTCAAAATCTTATTCAAACCACAAATACCAAACTTTATCAAGTTAACCCCACACCTCGATAAAATCAACTTATCAACTCTCTTCAATAGAGCGATAGGTCCTCAAAATCTTATTCAAACCACAAATACCAAACTTTATCAAGTTAACCCCACACCTCGATAAAATCAACTTATCAACTCTCTTCAATAGAGCGATAGGTCCTCAAAATCTTATTCAAACCACAAATACCAAACTTTATCAAGTTAACCCCACACCTCGATAAAATCAACTTATCAACTCTCTTCAATAGAGCGATAGGTCCTCAAAATCTTATTCAAACCACAAATACCAAACTTTATCAAGTTAACCCCACACCTCGATAAAATCAACTTATCAACTCTCTTCAATAGAGCGATAGGTCCTCAAAATCTTGTTCAAACCACAAATACCAAACTTTATCAAGTTAACCCCACACCTCTGATAAAATCAACTTATCAACTCTCTTCAATAGAGCGATAAGTCCTCAAAAATCATCATCAAGTTAAAAATTCCACCTCTGATGATAAAACCAATTTATCAACTCTTTACAATAGAGTGATAAATCCCCAAAAGCTTGTTCAAACAACAAGTGTGAAAGGCATGCCAAGTTAACACTATACTTTTGGCACCTTAAAGAAAAGTCTAAAAGACTTAGTTGAAAATGTGGGGTTCATCCCCGCATTTTACTCATAAAACGCGAAGGACCACCCCCGCGTTTCAACACAAAATGCGAGGGTCGCTCGCTTTTAAACACGTAACGCTATGGCCTGTCTGTTTCAACCTCAAATCGCGAGGATCAGTCTCACGTAGCAAAGTTCAAGACGCTACGGTCACTCCTGCATAAAAAAGGGGCAGCAAAAATGCCGAAGTTCACCCATGCAAGACGAATGACTAGCGTGGACAAAAGCAGAACATGACTTCTTTGAAGACAGAATGAGGAGCAATACCTTCTCAGGATCAAGCAAAAGAAGATATCCAAAGTATTCAAAGCTCGCCCCTACCAACCGCGAACTTTCAAAAACTTTGGAGGGTTCAGAGGTCGTAAAAATTATCAAGACACCAATATCCGCTAAACACTATCGATGAAGGTTACAAGTCGACGACTTTCACGATAACAAAGGAGAATCGAAGCTAATGTCTCCGTGAGTACAAGGATTACAAGTTGACAATCCTTGTGAAAAGAGATCACAAGTATTGATCTCTTCAAAGCAAAACGCGGACTTATCCCCGCTTCAATTCAAAATGCGAGCACATGGCCCGCGTTTCAATCCAAAACGCGAGCACATGGCCCGCGTTTCAATTCAAAATGCGGAGCACATGGCCCGCGTTCGAAGCCCCAAACGCGGAGCACATGGCCCGCGTTTCAATTCAAAATGCGGAGCACATGGCCCGCTCAAGCTCAAAACGCGGCACACATGGCCCGCGTTTCAATTCAAAATGCGAGCACATGGCCCGCGCTCAAGCTCAAAACACGACGCGAGGCTTGCTCCGAACGCGAACTCCGCTTTGACTCGCTCAAAACACGATCTTAACAGTTCCAAAACTATTTTGCACGATCGAGGGCCATTAACCCTCATTTAGGAGCGATTATAGGGGTCAGTTACACCCCTTAAAACCCCTATAAATAGCCAAAGGCTCGGCAGATAGAGGGGCTTTTCTCTCTCGATTGGCGCGACCTTTTGGAGGGAAGTTGGGTTGGCTTAGAGGAGGCTTCTTTGGATTGGTTTTCCCTTGGCTTGGCTAGGCATACAAACTCATCCAGAGTTACAAAACTCATCCCTTGAGTTATCAAACTCGTTAGAGTTATAAACTTGTTTTATGAAGTTCTTAGACTTGCTCCTGCGAGTTCTTTTCCAACCTCGTCCCACGAGTCAAGACGGTCGGATCGTCAACGGGATACAAGATTCAAGCTCCCACCGCCACCGTGAAGAACCCAGATTAAATAAAGGGAAGGGTCTTTGTTGACCTTTCTCTCTTTTGTAAATCGGGCAACCGATCGAGGAAGTTGTAATTTCTTTTTATCTAAGTCAGTTAGAGAGAGATATTGCATTCGAGAGATTGTATTCACTATTCTTCAAATAGAATAGATCAATTTTCTAATTTTCCTCGCGAACAGTTGACTTCTTGAGATTTTGACGACGTTGTCCTTCGATCTTCTCATAATTTAGTCATATTTGAGGTTCTTCAGCAATTTTTGATGCCTACAATAATCAATAACTCCCACTTACCCGTTAGGGATTCATGAAGAATTACCAATATACTATGAGGAAAAAAATTAGTTTTACTGTAAATATCTTGCATTACCCGTTGGGGATTTTGCAATCTCATCGTAACAAGCATTGGATATGTATATTGCATTACCCGTTGGGGATTTTGCAATCTCATCAACAAGCATTAGATATATATATTGCATTACCCGTTGGGGATTTTGCAATCTCATCATGGTAGGTAAATAAATGTGAACCTAAAGTTACAAGTATACAACTATCAAGTTATAGTATAAAAAGTTATCGATCCCACGAGAAAGATGTTGTAATGAGTTAATCAAAATCGGTTCTTATGTTGTGTGTGACAATTAGGAGTGATAAAAGAAATATGATGGATTGTGGAGAGATTTGAGAGTGATTGTGAATATGTGCAAAATAAAAATAAAATGAGATTGAGAGTGGAAAGATAAAGCGTGGTTGATAAAATAAAGGAAAATAAAGATGGTAATATGAGGAAAATAAAACAAACAAATAAAAAGCAAGAATAAAGAGGAAGATAAAGAAAGTAAAATATGGAGGATTAATTAAAGATATGAGAAATCTAGAATAGATCCACTTAGCTAATCTCAATCTTATGTGAATAAGTTGGATATAAAAGCTAGTTTCAAATAATTTCTAGAGTTCCCATAAATATTAGCTCCATATTTAGAAAAGGGCAATTTCCTAGAGGATTCTAGCCTCAAGGTGAATAAAAGAAAAGAAAATAGACAAATAAAGAGGAATCTAGAAAGCAAGAATAAAGAGGAAAATAAAACAAACAAATAAAAGGTAAGAGTAAAGAGGAAAATCAAGAAGGTAAAATATGGAGGATTAATTAAAGATATGAGGAATCTAAAATAGATCCACTTAGCTAATCTCAATCTTATGTGAATAAGTTAGATATAAAACCTAGTTTCAAATAATTTCTAGAGTTCCCACCTAATATTAGCTCCACACTTAGAAAAGGGCAATTCCCTAGAGGGTTCTAGCCTCAAGGTGAATTAAAGAAAAGAAAAATAAAATCTAAACTATAAAATAAATGCGAGAAAGTAAGAACATGAAAGTAAATGCAAGAAATTAAATGCGGGGAAGTAAAGACATGAATGTAAATCTCCTCTACAAGCATGAAATAAGCAAGAAAAGAAAATATTACAAGAAAAGAAAAGAAAGGAATAAAAAGCAAACCCTCATCTTCATCTTATCTTCATCTTCATCATCTTTTCATCCTTGGACAAAGAGAAGAAAATAAAATATGAAGGGGTGAAAATATTTTTTTATTAATTGCAACTAAAAGTTATAAATTTGGAAGGTCTTTTCAATTAAGAGTAACCCCTCCTCTCCAAAAGGAGTTATTACAAAATATTTCACAATTCAAGCCCTCACTCTACCCCTCTATTTATAGATAATAAGAATCTCTCATAACCTTTGGATTTGTCTTGGCCCCCAAGTAACCCTCACAACCATAGGATTTGGCTTAGGCCCCAAACAATCATCATAATCATAGGATCTCTCAAAATAATCTAGACCATTGATTCAATACTTGAGAGATGGACTTTGTGTGCTTTATTTCTTTTATATTTAATTAATTTAAGACTCTTGGGCTTCTCTTAAATGCTCTTAGGCTTCTTAGAATTTAACTTGGCCTTCAAATAATTGAATATATATCACTTAAATTCAGATTTCTATCATAACTCACTGTTGCTGATGAAAGTTTTAGAATCTGGTAATTTGGATGGCTCCGTCTCATCGAGATGGGCGATTTTCATATATAATATGTTAAATTTTGTTTTCCGAATTGGGGGATATCGCCTTTTCTTTGCGGTTGACCATCCTGAGCACGAATTTGACTTTATTTTTTTCATATTTGATTTAATTCTCAATTGTAGGCCAAATTATTAATAATTCTGACCAAGAAAGTGATGAGTGCTGAGATTTTACTTCTAAACTCAGTCGTGGGCTTTGGATTTAGGTATCCTGGACTTCATTAGAGATCTTTTGGGTTTGAAATAATATTCATTTGAGCTCTTATTCAATAATTCTATATTACCTGCAAATTAAGATAAAAATAATTATTAGCGGTATATTTATTTATATATGATAGATAATGAGGGTATAAAATTGTAATAAAAATGTGATTATCACATCGTAACACGCATTAGATATGTAAGTTGCATTACCCGTTGGGGATTTTGCAACGACATATCAAAAAAATATTTACTATTGGATGCAACTTAAAAAGAATGTACAGATAGTAAAAGTTCTAAGCAATCCTACAAAAGATTCTTCTACATACATATGAACATGTATACCATGAGTATATAATCATATGAAACTAAAAAAAATTCAGCAGAGGCATTAATCACTTGTATTTGTTAGCATAACACATAAAATTATATAAATAATATAAACTATGAATTGTACATTAAACTCATACCAGACATAATGCTAATCTTGACTTTAGCAATTCTTCAAGATAGTTTCTCATGCTTCCGGTATCTAAGAACACTCTCGAGCTCTTCAAAGTAGAAAAATGATTTCTACAAGCGATAAGCTTGCTACCATTCAGCTAGACTTGGTTTAGATTGCATGCCTCACTTGTAGGACATTGGAGGTATTTATAGGAGAGTTCTTGACTCTTCACCCCCATGTAGGACATTACTAGGCATAATTATCCTACACCACTTCCTTCTCCATTTAATCCCACACTTAATTCATGGCCATTAAACTTTCAAAACCTCGAAAACATAAATGAGAAAAGAAAGAGACACCAACTCTTCATTTACCAAAAAAGAATTTAAAATTCTTTATTTATTTTTTTTAAACCAAAAATAAATAAAAATAAAAACTAACATGATCTACTATTGTCTACAGTCAATAATATGTCGTATCTAAATCAGATAAACCTTCAAAATCTGGGGCGATGGTTTACCATCTGTTGACATATTGTACAGACTTCACTGATTAAACTATATTGAGATTCAGTTGTATTTTCTTTCTCCCATGTTCTTTTGTATTTTATTATTTGTTTTATGATACCATTGTCGGAGGTCAAGGTCCTCTATTTTATAGGCCTTACGTTTTCTAAGACTTGCACTATTTCCAATATAGGGAGAAAAAAAGAGATCAAAGCGCGGTTAACTCTATCAAAGTAGTAAATTAAGAGCGCATGTGTTTTCTAAACTAAGGGAACCGTTTAGGGAAATGCATGAGAGAGAGAGAGAGAGAGAGAGGACGAAGCAAAATAAAATCAGGGAAGTTCAGACATTGGTGGAGGGTTTGAAACGTTAATAGGCTCCTTTGAAAGCAAAATTAAAGTTTAGGCCCTCTTTCTCTCTCTCTACTTGCGTTCGTGATGCTAGTGATGTTGGGGCTTGAGAAAGCGACGTCCTTCCCACCTGCCCACGCGCACGCGGCCCCACACACTCTCTCTCTCCCCCTCTCCCCATCCGAATCCAACCCTAAATATTTCCAACACTACACCTCTCTCTCTCTCTCTCTCCTCCCTCCACCTTCTCAGTACCAAAACTCCCACTAAAAAGTCACTACCCCCCCTAATTATTTTATTTCTACTCTCAAACAGAATACTACCAAAACCTCCTCCTCTCTCTCTCTCTCATCTACTTCAACTTGTTCATCCTACTTTCTGCAGATCCATTCCCTAATCTCTCTCCTTGTGAATTAAAGCTATATATACATCCAGCTAAAGTCTTCCTAGTATATAGTTTAAGACTTGACCAAAGGATTATTATAGGGAGAGATCGAGACCCAAGTTAGCCTGCAGCATAGTCTTTCGATCCCTCTTCATGACTTGTTCTCCTCCCCCTCCTCCCCATCTCTCACATGATAGCTACATAAACCATATGTAAACATATCCATCCCCATATCATCACCAACAGTTTTCAATAGAAGGAAAGAAAAAAGAAATTAAGGAGAGGAAAAAAAGAAGAGCAAGCTGGCTATGGCTAACCGCTGGTGGGCCGGCCATCTAGGCCTCGCCGGTGCCGAACAGGCCTCATCGGACTCCCCCAAGAACCAGATGGCCCCACCTAAACTCGACTCAACCGGCCCCACCTCCACCGCTGACGATGACGAGGACCGGGACAACGTAAGCGACGAGCCCAAGGAAGGCGCCGTCGATGTTGGCAACCGACGCCCCCGCGGCCGCCCTCCCGGATCCAAGAACAAGCCCAAACCCCCGATCTTCGTCACCCGCGACAGCCCCAACGCCCTCCGCAGCCACGTCATGGAGGTCGCCGCGGGCGCCGACGTGGCCGAATCCATCGCCCACTTCGCCCGCCGCCGCCAGCGGGGAGTCTGCGTCCTCAGCGGAGCTGGCGCAGTCGCCAACGTCACTCTCCGTCAGCCTGCGGCCCCTGGAGCCGTCGTGGCGCTGCACGGCCGCTTCGAAATCCTCTCCCTAACGGGCGCGTTTCTGCCGGGTCCAGCGCCGCCCGGATCCACGGGGCTGACCGTTTACCTCGCCGGAGGGCAGGGGCAGGTGGTGGGAGGCAGCGTGGTGGGGCCGCTGGTTGCTGCGGGGCCGGTGATGGTGGTTGCGGCCACGTTCGCGAACGCGACGTACGAGAGGCTGCCGCTTGAAGAGGACGAGGAGGAGGGGCCGGGAAGCAGCAGCGGAGGGCACGGGCAGATGCCCGTTGGATCGCAGGCGGCGGCAGGGATGGCGGGCGCGATGGCCGACGCGTCGCCGATGCCACTGTTCAATCTGCCGCCGAATTTGCTGCCGAATGGTGGGCAGCTCGGACATGATGTGTTCCCGTGGACACAAGCTCGGCCTTTTTAGCTTAAGATGCTCACGATGTTGGATTACTTATGTGGTGAGGTTATTTATTGAGTTAATGCCTAGAATTTAAGTGATTATATGTGGGTAGTTATTGTCTTTTTTTCTCTTTCTCTTTTTCTTTTAATTGAAAGTTTGGTAATAAGAATAGGGGTAGAAGATAGCAGATTATGTATCATAATTGCTGAGAGTGTGATTTGGGAGGAGAAATTGCTAATAATTAGCTAGAATGAGTGTTTCAAATAATGGATGATTTCTTTAATTTGATGGATTATGTAATGTGATTAAGTTCTTCCCCTTTCTTCTTCTCCTCTCACTCTCTGCTTCCTGATTATGGTTTGTGATTTGTCGACTCTACTCAATTTTAAGCTCTTGGGGGTAACAACATCGTTAAACATTAATCCCTTGTTTATTGGAAACATTCATGGAGATCGATGCTATGGATTAATTCTTTAATCCATGATTGTGTATAATTAGTCATGTTCATCCCTGGATTGTTTAGGCATCAAACTGCAAGTTTACGGATGGTTAATTAAGACATATTCTCGTTCTTTTTCTTTCATATAAGTTGAATATAGATCATGAAAATATTTGTTTATGACTTTTATTAACTATATCAAACTGTAGTTTATAGGGGAAATTATATATTTTTATTCAGATATGATTAATATTTAATTGTTATTGTGTCATGAAATCTTCCAATAAATCAGATCAAGCACAGGAAAAATACTAGAATTCCATATTAATTCAGAACTAAGGGGAACTTAAGCTGGTATTTTAGTACAATTTAATTAAATCTGTTGAGACTGCACAGAATACAAGTAGTATATATGTTTTTTAATTTAATCTCTCATGCTAGAAACAACAAATTTTCAATTTATTCTTTCAAGCAAAATTATTGCTACATATTGCTATGTTTTCCCTTCTTTCTTGTTATGCTTATTAATGTCAATTGCCAATAGCACCATACTTATTAATGCATATTTTCTTGAATCTCAACAAGAATTCTACAAATATTAGCCCTATTTTTGATAAACCGGAGACATGAAATAAAGATAGTGCTTCCTCAAAATAAAAAATAAAAAAATAGTTTCCTTGAGATTAATGCCCATTAATTTAAATGCACTTCTTTTATAGGTAATTACGAGGGAGGTTTAACAAGATTAATTTATGGCTTACCTGTATACTACCTCAACGGCTTCTAGCCATTAGCTCAGAATCCACACACACAAAAAAAAAAAAAAAAAGAGTATTGAAAATATTCCTGGAGAACCCTAAAACTGATATTTTCCCCGAAGCCTAGCTAACTGAGTTCAGGATCAAATTTAGACCCTAGTTATTGCAAATCAAAAGTTCTGAATGTCAAAGCCTGCTACTGAAAGGTTTCTCATATATTGATATCTCCACATAATACTGTAATAAATAAGGTGTCAACGTCATAGACAAATAAATATTTTTTGAGTTACCATCGGCACACAAAAAATATATATATATATCCTTGTCATTAGATTTTTTATTTTTATTTTTGGGTTCATGTCAAATGATGTTTTTAATAGTCTACCTACTAACTTAAGTTAGATGTTTATTAAAGGGTAGATAACAGTAAGGTTAAAATATTTTATTCTTTTATTTGGGGTTTTAAAATTCATAAAAGGCATTTTCCCGGTCTCGTTTCCTAAATCTATTAGTTTGTGTTAAAAAAGTACTCCTTTAATTAGTTAACTTCTTTGATAGTGGATAAATCATCACTAATGCCATTCTACTTACGCTAAATTATGTTATATTGATTGGATCAGATGAAACATATAATATTGGTCTCATTTTAAACACTTCTACAGTTTAAAACTTATTCTTCTAATTTAATCCAAATCTAACAGCTACATGATGCTTTTCCAAAGTCAAGTCATCATGTTTTAATTAATGGGCAGGACTGTTTACAGGCGGGCGGGACCGCGGGCTAGTCTGACCGACCGGTTAGAATGCTCGATCGGGTTTTCTATGGTTTTTTGGAATTTTGTTTGCATTAGGATTCTGGTTTGGTTGCATTTTGAAAATTTTATATATATATATATATATATATATATATATATATATATATATATATATATATATATATATATATATATATATATATATATATATATATATCGGTATATCAGGAGATAAAAACCTAAGGTGAGAAACAATAGGTTGACTGTCAAGAAAAGAGAGAAAAGAGTGAAGAAAGAGCGCTATTGGCAGCGGCTCTTTGCGGTGACTTCATTGTTTCTTTGTGAGTAACCTTGTTCCATCTTTTGTAATTATTCTCAGTTTCTTGAAGGGCTTATGGCTATTGTTTTATTCATGATTTATGGAGGTAGAAGAGGACTGATGTTGTAACATTTTTCAACGTAGTGGATCTCTTTTCAATGGTTGCATATGACCCGAGGTTTTTTCCGGCTAGAGTTTTTCCTCGTTAAAATTGATTGTGTTTGTGATTATGATTACGATTTTCTTCTTGATTTTTGAGGTTTGATCTATTGAGTTCGCTTATACTCAAGTTGCACAATTAGTTTGGATATTGCTTGTTCTGCTTGAGGCGCGATCTAAGTATTATGTGTTTATATAAATGAATAATGAAGGATTTATATGGAAGGATACCAGTTATATGGTTGGATTCTATAGATAAAAATTAAAAGGTGTATGTGAGTTTCAGTACCACATTGACTAATTGAATGCATTTTAAATGGTTCAAATTAACCTATGTGTTATATATGGTATAACAAAGGTGTTAGAAATGTACACTTGTGTTGCTATGCAAACGAGTGTGCAAACGAGCGAGCGGGGGCACGAGCGAAGATTCCGGCGAAGTGAAGTTGCAGTCGAGGTGTTCAACAAAATAGAGCGCTTCTTTGGACTGTTGCCGTCTCATCCTCGGAAGTATTGTGCAGACCCAACGTAGGTGGGGCATAAATTTTTAACTCTCTGCTCTATTCTTTTATTCCTGTGTAGTTTGTTCTACTTATATCTGGATCTGTTTTTAATCTGGATTTGTTTTTAATCTTGTTTTTCTCAATATTATGTTTCTCGAACCCAACAGTATGGAGTGTACGCATTATCTCTGGCCTAATTATATGTTGAATCTAATCTTAGTTAACAACTCTGAATTGGCTGCTAGTTGTTTTCTTAACTGAAAATTTACTGCACTCTACAAGATTGTTTAAAAAAAAAGTAAAACTTATTAAAAAAAGAAACATTACATCAAAAACATTAGCAATTAATGCTTCAGATTGTGGACTGAATTATAACAGTGTACTTAGATAACAATTTTTCAAAAAAAAAATAAAAAATAAAAATCGCATGATAACTGGCAACAGGACTCTTTTTTTTTTACCTGCATGTTTTCCCTTACTTTCTCTCATAAAAGTTAAACAATATTTAGATTAAAGACTTTAAACCCCCTTTTCTTCTTTAAACTTCTCCGATCAAATTTTGTGCTGACGATTTTTGGTTCATTTTAATTGTCTTCACAAAGTTGTTGGTACATTTACTGTATCATTTCTAATGTGAACTGAATGTGACCTACTACTAGGTGTATAATTTCATTATTACCTATTTCCACATAATCAAAGGATGCCTAGATGCCCTGTAACCCAATTTGCTGAAACCAACATAAATAAAATATAGGATTTGAGTATTATATGCGATAGGCATGGAATATTCTCTAATGTAAACCTTGATGCGTATAGAGTTGTTGTAAGAGACCCAGGAGAACTCACTCCTAAAAGCTAGCTTGTAGAGAGAGGGAACCCAAATCTCTTATAAACCCACATCAAGTCACCCATATAACCGATGTGGGACTAAATGGACCCTAACATACCACCATGCTTCCGATCCCGGCGCCCACGCGGGCTGGCTTTGTACTAGCCTAACCTAGTCCCGGTCGAACACTGCAATACCGACGTCACCACCCGCGCCGCTCGCTTGCACCTAGAAGGTGGGGTCGGCTCTGATACCATTTGTAAGAGATCCAGGAGAACTCACCCCTAAAAGCTAGCTTGTAGAGAGAGGGAACCAAAATCTCTTATAAACACACATCAAGTCACCCATATAACCGATGTGGGACTAAATGGACCCTAACAGTTGTGTTCAAATATGTGTGATCAATATTATTTTCATGTTTTTAAAAATTTAATTGCATGTTAAGGCTTTTGCTGTATTTAAATTCGATATATGTAAATATATTTTGAATGTAATTTTGATATGTTTGGTAATATGCTAGATGATTTTCACTGTTTTTGTCTTTATTTAATATATTCATATTCGTACACATATGTGATATGGCCATTTTATTCTCTTAATGCGTGCTTGGACTTCTTACTAGCTAAATTATATTGTGTTGATTTCCTCTAAGGAGAGGGTTTGCATATCGGAAAGTTTCAAGTTAGACTTGTACACCTCTAATTGAGAGTTGTATTAGTTATCAAATTTAAGACTATTTCCTTACAACGTATTATTATAAAATTGGATAACCTATCATATTTTTAAATTTAGTAATTACTAATGTACTCAAGGTGAAGTCTCTAAATCTGCGCTGCTCCTCCAATTTAACCAAGGAATGACTCAGTGAATGCATTTGACATGATGATTAAAAGATCTTTTCAACTCCCAGGGTAGAGTTTGATTAGTCTTTCAACTATGTGTCTTATTAATTTAAGAATGCAGCCTTTCTTGCCAAGGATTTTGACTATAAAAATATTAACCTTTGGCTATTTCTCTGCATTGTTTATAATTTGTACTTTATTTAAAAACATTATCTGTTGATACGTACTAATTATTGATCTCAACGCTTTTAATAATTATAATTAACCTTTTGCGTAGGTAACTAGAAGTTTAGTGCCTACTCCCCGGTGCAATCAGTTCCTAGTTGGGTAAAATCTTGGAAGAAAAATATAATATTAAACACTCGATCTCTTTGACTGCTTATTAACTTTTCTTTTACTGAGCCCTTTAATTAATTTACTAGGCATTTTGTCTATAATTGTAATGAGGACCCCTCCTTCACATGGATTCACATGAAATACCTTTGTCTAACTTAGCTTTATAAATTAAAATAGCTATTATTTACTAGCATCAAACATTCTAATTGTAAAGGCTCAAAGCCATGAAGCCTACTGGTCAAATTATTGCATCCCTTAATAAAATACTCTTTCATCTTCCTCATTGGTGATTCTTCTTTTTGTGTCATCTAGCTTTCCAAGTTCAAGCTCATCGACACTTTCTTTATTGAGCCCTAAGAACCAATCAAATTAGAGCCTAAAAGTAATCCCTTAAACAAGTGACAATATAAAATTGTTAACCTCCTCCTAATTGCATCTTAATGAAAAGAACAAGTTTTTGGACCACCGCATTTGTACTTCTTTTATTTAAATCATTGCTTAATAAGCGATAATAGTGGAGATGTTTGCATCAAGTGAAGAAAAAAAGCTATGTTCAAGTGCTTGTTGATGCTGCAATACGCTTGTAGAATACACGCTATCTTCATCCAATCAGCTAATCGTACACTATAGACTTGGTAAGCATCTTGATGTTGACTCTAGCGATTGATCAATAACAAGGTTTGCCCTAATTCTATCTGGACTTTAGGAAGATTTACATTTTTATATACTTGTAAGAGCAATTATCTTTAGCATTAGAGAAATATTTATCCAGTTGTAGCACTTTTTTTTACCTAAATGGTGTAAAAAAAAGTGTGGTCATACACATATTCGAGCTATTATTCTTTGTTAAAGTTTGATGCTTAATTGGTGGATCATTTCATCTATAGTACTTAAGCATCGGTTTAGGTTTTAGCCTTTACCAAGCTAAAAAAGTTTTAGGGGGAGCAAAGGAGTTTGATGTGTTAATGGAAAGAGGCTTCAATGATGACCTATTGTGTGTATTGGAAGTCTCTCTTTTTTTTTTTTTAATCACCAATGTGATTCAATTAATGAATTCTCTTAAACCAATACGAAAGAAAGATCTTTGAAAGAATACAAAGGCCTTCAAAACCTGTGCAGGACTTTGAGGTTTCATTTGCAAGTAATTATCCTTGTAGTGTGCAAATCCATCAGATATTGGCATGTATACTTTAGGCTTAAAATGGTATGCAATTGAGTCATTTACATCATATGAACTAGTATTTGTACGTATTGTCTCCCACAAGAAATTTCATCTTAAATATGCTCACTTTTCCTGTACTAATTGATATTGTTCCATATGTAGCAACAAAAGTAGCTTTAATTATCACTAATAAGTATACATTCCTATCCATGAGGACAGTAATTAACCAAACCGAATCTCTTAATCGAAATAAATAATGTTTATGTGGGGCTTTCAGATTCCTAAGATAAGTGAGTTATGACAAATGAGAAGATTTGGCATTATATCTCAAGATACCATCTATATATTCATGTCTATTTAAATAATTAAATTATGTAATTAAGTCGGCTATGCATATTATTTTTATATTTTCCAAGAAGTCCCTTATATAACTGGCATGATGGTAGAGTTGATCTTGAACAATATTTTATGTTGCGTAACATAGAGGTCCTTGAGGAATGAAGTTATGTGAGCGAGTAATGACAAAAAGAGTACAAATTATGTCTCGGCATTATGAGAAATTTTTTGCATAATGCATCTCTGCTAACTATGAAGACATACAAAAATTGTTTTGCGCTTTTCTCTTTTCCCCTTATTTCTAACCCGTTACAAATAGATAAAAGGGTTATGTGCTTCTTTCATTCCTTTTTTATTTTGGAAAAATCTCCTCATTATGTTTGAGTAATTTTGTATTAAACGCCGCTTCCACCAGGAAAAAAAAAAGTAAAATTTACTGCTAGGTCGAGATGCTTGAATTTCTTCTATCAGATAACATACATCAAATCAAACTTAGGCACAATCCCTGAAATCTGGCAAAATGAGTTGGAACCAAAGTTATTAATCTTAACAACAACATCAATTAACAGTGTGACACTGTGCGAGATAGTGAGACGTGCCCGAGAGTACGCGCTTATCCCCACCGGCAGCTAAGCCCATTTCTTTGACTCTTGATTCTGTCTTGAATTAACCCTGATCAACAATTAATTAATTAGCCAAGAATTTTGTAATATTGCAAAAATATAATTAAAACAAACGACTTAGTTAAATTGTCTTAGTAACTAATAGGTTGACTGTGGATAATTGATGAGGGCAAAAATGATGAGAAGAATCAGCAATAATCTGGCAACGCTTTCAAAAATGAATAGTGGTTTATATAGCAGAGGAAAAAGGACAAGAGAGGACAAGGGATTGGAAATTGGGAAGAGCGGGAAAAGCAAAGCATAAGCCACGTGGAATAAATAAACTGAAGTGCAATATCGCCCGAGAAATGCGGGGGACAAAGGCACTTGTCTGCCTGCTTGTCCCATACAGTACAAAGGCTAAAGACGAATATGATTAGATTAGATAAAAATAATTTTTAAGTTAATATTTTCTGATTTTGGTTAAAAAGATGTACAAATAAATGCACCAGCCGGGAATCGAACCCGGGTCTGTACCGTGGCAGGGTACTATTCTACCACTAGACCACTGCTGCCTGTTGAGAGCATCCTTCTTAAATTGTAAAATAACAATAAGAAAAATTCATATTATAGATGAAAATCCATTTGGATATCAAAGACTTCCTTATGGACGTTCATGCAAATAAAGGCTAAATAAACATTTAAATTTTAAAGAATGTTGGGTTTTCACCATAGAAGGAACATCTTGAGCCAAAAAAATTTCACCAAATTTTTACATTTTACTCGTTGAACATCTCAAACTTTAAAGGTTCCTTGAAAATATGCAACTTTAGATTATGAGAAGAAACTACATCATTCATCAGTCATAAGCTTCAAATGCCACCAGCTGATCGAAGACATTAAAGCATGGTCAATGCAATTAGCTTGCCCATTTCAATCACCAACGTTCTATATACAAAACTTGTGTGACAAATACACATTACCCAATTAATTATCTGCATTCTTAATGTAAGATACAAAGTTGACCCACGACAAAACTCTGGCTCTTGTCCTCCACCTAAAGACAAAAGAGGGCAGGGTCAATGAGATTGCCGGCCCAAGAGCGTGGGGTTCCCGTTCCTCCATTAGATACTTTTTCCATTTTGAGCTTGAGAGTACTCCCCATCGTTTAGTATCTTACCACTTTTAAACAAAGGGGGAACTTTGATTGATGCTCTATTTTTATATACTGGTGACCATGCTCTATGAATCATACCAATCCATTCTTTTGATAAAGGTGTGGGTGAGAGGATAGTTCAGATGTCATGTCTGTTCTCTAACGCCTCGTTTGGTACGCGGGAATGAGTGGGAACGGAATGCAATTTCAACTTCTGATTCATGCTTACCAAACATGATGTGTTTTTTGATATTAGAAATGACATTCCCACTTCTCATCAATTCCCACTTAATGTGGGAATTGCTATTCCCAATGAGTTATCAAGGAATTGATATTCCCACTTAAGTGAGAATGAAAATAATAATATAAATTCCGGATATACCCTTCTTAAAGTTATTCCCACATAATTCTCTAATCGCACCCAAACATGAGAATGAGAATGAGCATTCCATTCCCACATTAATTCCATTCCATTCCTACCTTCATTCCATTCTCACTTGACTCCATTCCCGCGTACCAAACGAGGCGTAAGGGTGTGTTTGTTTCAATTCCCAAATCTCTTAGAAAACAAATCTTGTAGTAAAATGTCATTTCTATGTTTTTCCATGTTTTTCTTGGAAAGAGTTTATTTTGTTTGTTTCACCCAAAAAAACTTGTTGGAAATCATTTCCAATCAACTTTCTCAGTTTGGCTCCAACAAAAAAAGTGGAAGGAAAAGCTAAAATCATCATATATTTATAAATATACCAATCAACCATAATTTTATTCATAATAAACTGAAAGCCAAATTGAAACCTGTTTGGGACTTGAGGCTGCAAACAATGCTTGGTGCACAATGAATAAATAACATGAAACACAACTTTGTAATGATTTCGGCAGTAGCCAAAAACACGCTACCAATCAACCATTCCTTGCACCAAAAAGAACCTGAACAACAATCAAGTGAGATAGCCATGAATGGGTAATGATTTCGGCAGTATTCAAAAACTCGCTACTAACCGAGTCTTTATAGATTTCGATATGGGTAACATTCCCATAAATTGTGAGGCTGCAACATATCATCATAAAACATATATGGAGTGGTATATCAAAGTGTACTCAAACAATGATGGGCTCAGATAAAATTATTTCATCATCGTATGCCACATCAAAGTTTATGTTTTAGCATTGTAGGCTGCAAAATATTGCCTCGCCTAAACATATGCAACATGAAACTTCGATTGCAAATCTTACAATGCGTTCTCAAAACAATACCATCATCATAGCCCTAGTATTAACAATAAAATCACATAGAAATCCGTCATGAATTGAGTGAAACGTTGATTGCAAGATAGGGACTGAATAAAGAGAAACAAATGAGTGAAACAAAGTCCAATATAGAAAACAAAACCGACACTATTACTGCCAGTAAAATATGAGCATTTCAAAACATTTAGTTCATGAAACAAGATAGGGACTGAATAAAGAGGAATATTTTTGTATCAGCCATTGGGTATGCTCGTAATCATGTTTGCAACTGAGCCACAAATTGAGCATACAATTCAATAAAATAAAAACCCACTCAAATATGAGCCAACATTAGGAGCAAGCACTCATTAAACTATCAGATCGGATCCACAAATGAGTGAAAAAGAGGCCAATAAAGAAACCAAACCCCAACATTAACAACCAAATAAAATGCATGTTACTGCACCAGCCGAGCCAACTAATTGAGCATACAATTCAATAAAACAAAAACCCACTCAAATATGAGCCAGCATTAGGAGCATACCACTCATTATATTCTCAGTTTGGATCCACAAATAAGTGAGAAAGAGGCCAATATAGAAACCAAAACCCGACAAAAAATAACTAAAAAAAGGCATGTTACTGCACCAGCCGAGCCAACAAATTGAGCATACAATTTAAGAAAACAAAAACTCACTCAAATATGAGCCAACATTAGGAGCAACCACTCATTAAACTATCAGTTGGGATCCACAAATTAACAGTCTAGGTGAAATTGAACTAAATTATGAACAAAAATTACGAGCAAAAATATGTATCAAACTAACACTATAGTTGATTTTTTGAGCATGCAATTGAACAAATTTCAGCCTCACATTGAACAAATTTCGGCAAAAAGAAAATTTTTTTGAGCATGAAATTAAGCACGCCATGTTGATATCAAACTGACACCTTAGTTGATATTAAAATATTTCGCAAAATTATGTGACCTTCAACAGAGTCGAGGTTCGGACAATAATATGAGCATGAAATAGAACATTGACCTAGTTGAATTAAACTAAAAATTCTTCACATCATGCAGCAAAATAAGAGTCTAAATGGGAAAAAAATCTAATTTTTATTAAAAAAAACAAATTTTTACCTTAATTTTTGCGTCGATTGCAACTACGTGAACAATTATGGGCAGACAATGGCTAGATCTGAACGCCAATAGGATGAAAAAATAGATCTTTAGGCCTTTTAACGATCGGTTAATTTTTCCCAAAATCTACACATGAGAACGATAAAGATGGGAAGATGTAGCGGCAGGTGCCCAGATCTAGGGGAAAAATCTTCACCTTTTTTTCCGATGAAGAACGAGAGATCGCGGTGGCGCTCCGAATATATCTAGGGCTTTTCCCCAAATTAGTCTGATGAAGAACGAGAGAGAGAGAGAGAGAGAAAGAAAGGGACAGAGTTAAGGCACGGGTGGGAGTTTGGTTCCCCGCCTCATCTATCCCATCAGCATATAAAAAAATATTTTTCAGCCTTTTTCCAACTCCTTCGAGCCCATTTCCAGCCGAATGGCTGGGAATTCAATTCCACCCAAAAACCACCCTTTTCTCCACTTCCAAGAAAATTTTTCTCTCTTTTTTTTTGAAACAAACACAAAAACCGGAAAATTTTTAGCCCCAAAAGTTTCTTTCTGACACAAACAATGCCTTTCCACCTCTTTCTCACTTTTTTTTTTTCAAAATAAACACACCCTAATAGCAAGCAAACAGTATGCTGAAATGCTTGGAAAATAAAGCAGGAGTTTATGGAAAAGAAAACAGGAGTTTATGTGACAAAAGGGTGAAGGGCCATAGCTTGTAATTGAGCAAGTCCTTCAGTAGATATGATAGTTCAGTTTGCAACACAATTGAAGCTAAGGAGCTGTTTGTTCCCATGTATTCTTACCAGAATTCATGGATATGTGAGTTCCTTTCGTCAAGTCAAAATCCGCAACTTAAAATTTATGCTTGTTTTCACAAGAAGATGGTTGGAAAGGAGCAGGATTCGCTGCTAGATCAGCAAAATGTCATTGCGAAAATCCTCTCCTCTTATAAGGATTTTGGAGAGAAAGCAAAGTGTCAACCCCAAGTCTAGACTCCCATGTAACTTTTCATGTAAACAAACAAAAGTATATCGTAACATAATTCCAAACTCCCCTATTCTCATCCAAACAGCCACTAAATCAATGCAGGTAGTCTCCTTCATGATTACAACAACAGTTCTGTCTGTAAGGCCAAAGATAACCCCTTTAACGACAAACAGTGCCAACAATTTCAGTTTAGTAATAACATATGACCATCGCAAAGCGAAGAGTCAAACGTAAATTACATAGCGTCCAGTAGATTCTTTACTTTCTCCATGATGTAAGCAATTTATTGACACCATGACTTATGTTCTCCTCATGTAACCGCATATTTCATATATATAGTAAATCACACCAAAACCCTTATCAATTTGGGTCAATCAGTCTTTGTTTTTCTCTCCCCTTCACGAGTGCGACTTCCACCAACTGTAGCATCTTTAATTTCTTCAGCCAGAATTATCAGTACAAATGGTTCTCATTGCAGGTCATTCCCCTATCAAAAATATGAAAAGAAACTGCCTTCAGCATCAAAACAAGCACAAACCAATTTAATTTCAAAAGTAGGCATATTATATCATTTGCATTATAATTTTGTCACCTATTATAAAAGAAATTTTCTGAAGAGCGGTGATCTCAAGGATCCTCAACATTCATCTTTTGGGTATATCCAGAGAATTGCAAACGGAAACTTTCATACATAAATTAGGAAACAGAAATAATTGCAATGACATCTGGGTCCCATTGCCCATGATCTTTGATGCGCAAAGCTCATTGCTTTTGACCATATTACCAAAAAAACAGAATGAGGAATCAGAAACCAAATTGGCACAGCAGAATAATGAAATGAAGTGAAAGTTGATTGACCCTCATATCAAATAATGCTATCAAATCAAATCATACAACTGTTACAAGTGCAATCTTTCAAAACATGTAAACTAGAAAGGTATGCCACTTTGGGGAGGGGATGATTTACCATAATGCTAACATATTAGCACTTATCTATATGTCCATAAATGCTGCCAATCAATGGCCAAAAAGAAATAAACTAAAAAGCTAATGAGCCCACTAAGTTAATTCTGCACCCTAAGAAAGTCAGTTATGAAAGCAACTTCTTGCCGCTTCGATCAGATGCAGAAAAGACCTCACTGCAAGTTCTTGTCTTTAGCCGAGTTGGCTCCTTATTTCCGTTAAAATCCAATCGTGTTGAGACAGCAAAGGTGTAGAGCATTAATGCAGAGTCATCTAGTACATGCTCAAGTGACTAGTAGCTGAGGAAGCAGGCTTGAATTTATACAAATCCTCCTCAAAATGTACGCAGACTTGAGTTAAGCATTGCAACGACAAAGAAAAATAAACTATAAACAGGAGATACCCTTCGCTAATTTCCTCCATTTACATACTCCCAACTTATGGAATCATAATTTAGTTCATAGTGACTTACTTGGAATAGAAAGACTTTTATGCTGACTATTGGACAAAACAATAATCATCTCCTAGATGTTGGGCCAAGTTTCTTTCTACGAAAGAAGAATGAACCATAAGGAGCAAAGGACACCCTTAACCCTTTGCTTATGCCTTTCTGCCTGCATTTACCTTTATCTTACAGATTTTTTTTTTAGTGCACACTGCACAACGATTCGTCTGAGATAAAAAAAAAAGTGTTTTTGATTTAAAATGTGGCACAAGTAAAACTACAAATGCTTCATCACAAAATTTTGAAGTTGACTACATGATATTGTTTTTTCTTATTCAAATCTGCTAAAGAACCACTTCTTGTAAGTCAATCTCATTATTCATTAGTGACTAAATAATACACTTATTCCTTTTCATGGAGAGTCTTGTACTCTTACATAATGAGGAGGAAGACTGTTTCAATCACGAGGTCCATACCTTCTTGAGTTGTCTGTATATTTTAATTCCCCCATTAGCTTTACAACCTCCGACAAGGATCTTACCACATCAGCTGAGTTAATTTTGTCCAAGTGAATTCATTTTGGTATTAGTCTTAAAGCTCCTTTGATAGAATCCTATCCCTCTTTCAATTTGGAATTTATTAACTCAACTACATATGCACAAACTATCCGAAGACATTCACCATCATCTTATGCAGCTACATATCACTTTTTGTAGTATTCCCACTTTCAACTAATTGCTTAAGCTAGAATGACACCACTGATATATAATATTGTCGCTGCTATACTTATCACAGTTCTTAAAGGATAAACTCATTTCTTTTCACAATTCTACTCATCAATCTTAAATTAGTCATTTAGACTATTCTTACAACACTTGATCATCATCTTCATCATAATCATCAAAACCTAGATAATAACAACAGTAATAATGCCTAGGATTTCTTCAGAGTTGAATACATGGATCCTTTTTCCCCATTCCATCTTACTAGGGATCACCTCTTATCTTAATTCAGATGATAAGCTCTAGATAATGATTTTCTGGAATGATGTCAGGAATAATGAAGACAAATCATTGAATATGAAATCTCTGTGCTGCAAGCCATAAGGCTTGAATCAAGAATCTTGTTTTCCAAGATAATCTGGAGACTCTCCCCTGAGGATTTAACTCTTTCAAATGAATATTTTCCTTTTTTTTCTTCCTTCCAATAAAATCCATCCCTTCAAATTCCCTCCATCATAATTCGTTCTGAAAATGATGTGTATGCTCCAAAAGTTGTCTGAGAATAGAAATGGAGTTTCTTTTCATAAGTTTGTATTGTGTATGCAATTTCACACAGAGGGCTACATGACTAGGCCTCAGGGATCTACCCTTGGACAAAACCCAGAAATTACGTTAATATTATGTCTGCGCTCTAGTCACCACACTGAAAGGTATGGTAAATGATGTGTATACTGCACAAGGTGCCTGAAACAAGGAATAAAGTTTCTCTAGAATGAGCGTGCACCTTATACCCATTTCCTCTAGAAGGCCACATTACTAGACCTCAGGAATCTGTACGTGGGAGAAAAGCCATAAAAGTACAGTAAATTTATGTTCCTGCACTCTAGTTACCACACTGAAATGTATGGCGGGGCTGTTTGGTTGGTAAAAAAAACACAGAAAGTGAAGGAAAGAAAACTGACACAAGGTATTTTTTACATTTTTTTTCACAATCAGGTGTTTGGTTTGCAAAAAACAAAATGGAAAGTGAAGGAAAGTAAAGATGCCACGTTGGATTTCAGCCCAGAAAATTTTCCGCGCTTGAGAAGCCGATTACGGAGAATTTCTAACATTTTTATCTCTCCGTTCCCCCCAAAACTCATCTAGGGTTCGCCATTTCTCTTTTTTTTCCAACGCTACACCCCATATGGTCACCTCCTCCTCCGCCTCCCCTCCCGCCTCGTGCTCCTCCTCCGCCGTTGTCCCGCCTCGTGTTCCTCCGCCGCCATCCTCCCGCCTTGTGTTCTTTCATCCCGCCGTCGTCCCGACTCGTTCTTTCATCCCGCCGCCGTCCTTTAGCTTTTAGAGGTAATTTGTTTAATTTTTATTTTTTTAGAGGTAATTTGTTTAATTTTTATTTTTTTAGGTTACTAGATCTTTGATAAATTGGTCAATTTAGGGGTTTTGGTGTTGGGATTTCAATTGATGGATTTTATTGTTGTTAAAAAAAATTTAAATTCCCAGCTCATGAATTTCAGTTAATTTACTACATTTTTATGTTGATTAGATGAGCTTATAGGAGTTTGTTTTAATTACAAAAATTAGTAATTTTCTTGTCTATAAGTGAAGAATAGCTCACACTTTTTAAAAGTAATTTTGTAGCATTTTTAAATGTAATTTTGTAGTTTAATGTGGTATATATGATGAAATAGCTATAATTGTTTCGAAATGTTTAAGTAATTGTTTCGAATCATTAGAGATCTAAGATATTGTTTGGCTCTTGTTTATCTCGGAAGTTCTGTGGGCGATATTTGACTGTCAACCGATGATTTTGAAACTACTGATTGAAGTAGAGAAGATGAACATTTGTTATCTGCTTTTAATTGAAGTTGTATGATAATACTCATGTTGATATTGAATTGATGATTACAGTGTTCTTTTGCTCTTCATGTTTGCTGCATGAACTGTGTTTCCTCTGTTTTAATATCTTAGATTTCACCCTTAGATCTTGTTAATATTATGAAATAGTTATAATTGTTTTAAAATGTTTAAGCAATGTTTACCATATCTTTATAATTGCATGATTTCGTTTGATTTAATCCCATTTATACCTACTTTAATATGATGCTAGTATTATAGATGGATGGTGACCTTGATGAAGAGACCGTAATTAACATGTGCTCGGGTGCTGCACTCTCTGTTTTAGTCATGATTATGACATTTATGAGGAGAATGCAAAGTAGACGTAAGTCCATTCGCCAGGGTCCTAGTGAGGAGAAAAATAATAATATAAAATTAGAAAAGATCATATGGACCGGATATATAATGGATTCAGTGATAGTCGCGTCCACTATGTTAGAATGTGCAGCGGTGCTTTTATGAAGTTCGTAGAAATAATGAGGAGTGATTTGTTACGAGACTCGAGACACGTTACAGTGGAGGAGCAGCTTACTATGACTTTAAATATATTAGGGCATAAACTAAAAATCGAATTGTTAGGTCACATTTCATTAGATCTGATGAGACTGTTAGTAGATATTTTAACAAGGTGTTAGAAACTATTTGCTATATACGTCCGCGCTTCTTGAGACATGCATGGAATGAAGTTCCGCAAGAGATCATTAACAATCCTTTATACTACCCTTATTTAAGGGTATACACTATACTTTGTGAATATCTTCATTACTATTTAATTTAATACAAAAAATCACTAGTAATATTTTATAATCTCTAGGATTGTATCGGTATGATAGATGGAACGCATATTGATGCTATGTTACCCGCCCATCTTGCTCCACAATTCCGTGGTCGCAAAGGAGTCACACAAAATGTTCTGGCGGCGTGTATTCCAAACAAGCTATTCACCTACGTATTAGCGGGGTGACAAGGTTCTGCAAACGACTTTAGAGTCCTTCAAGATGCATTATCTAGGCCACAACCTCATGGCCTGAGAGTATGTGATGGTAATTTCATTAAAATTTCAACTCCTACATATTTACTTTAACAATAAGATTGATATCCAATGCAATGTTAAAAAATACTAATAAATAATTTTATATCATGAAAATTGTTGGAAAATATTACCTGTGTGATGCTGGATATACGACCATGCCCGGTTTCATCTCTCCATATCGTGGTGTCCGTTACCATTTGAAGGAACAAATAGGAAGAACACCCAAAAATAGAAGGAAATTATTCAATCTTAGACATTCTTCATTAAGGTCTAAAATTGAATCTACATTCGGTTGTTTGAAGAATCGTTTCAAGATTCTCACTGTTAAGCCTCATTACCCATTTCCTGCACAAGTTGATATTGTATTGGCATGCGCGGTTCTTCATAATTACATTGCAATGGTTGACCCGGATGATGAGATATTCAACGAGACAGTTGACATTGAAAAGGATGAAGGTGATATTGCGGGCGAAGAAGAAAATAATATTGTTAATTTTTCTCAACCTCAAACTCAAAGGGAGCAAACTCAATCAAGAAACCTATGAAATGATCGTAGGGATCAAATAGCTTGGGAGATGTGGGTTGACTATTGTGAAAAGTATAAGGATGGGAATACCAATGAAACTAGCATGTGAACTTACTTGACTTTGTAGTGATGATTTGTTAGGAAATTTAGCTTGTGTAATTTTCTATTATCAAGAACATTATTTTATGACCAAGTTTGTAAAACTATTTAAAGTTCATGTGTAATATTTGTGTGATGACCACTATGTGTTGTATGTACTTCAATTCCATTATTTTTTAGTTAATTTACTTTATTTCATGTGTGGTGAATTAGTTTAACTTTGTTTGGTGTACTTCTATCAAATTATTTTTCAGGTATGGCCGACAACTTCAATTGTGAGGATCTTGATAAGGGTAAGGGAAAAGCACGATATCAACTCCATCCCCTAGGACCCCAAGGAATACATCAATCCCTTGTGGGTTCAACCCGGGATATATGCCCTATCATTCTTCACAAGTTGGCCAATGTCCTCATTTATGGAATAATTTTAAAATGCAAGATGGTAACTTTTGGGGAATGGCCCAACAACCGCCAATTTCATTCATGAACATGCTAAACGCTTCTCCTACTTTACAACATCCAAGTTTTAGCATGGGTGAAACTCCATCCCCTAATTAACAAAATCAAAGCAACAAGAGGAATTCTATAGATGTTGAGGGTGATGAAAGTATATCCCCCAACTCAAAGAGGAAAAAAAAGCGCTTGCTCATAAAAATAAAAATAAAAACACAAGCACGGGGAGGGCTAACCTTTTATGGGAGAGCAAATATGATGATGTGCTAATTTCTTTCCTTGCAAATTGTGCCAACCAAGGGATGAAGGTCGATAAAAAGTTCAAGAAGACGGCTTATCGTGCGGCCGCCGCTGAGATCAGCAAACAGTTTGGCTCAGAATTTACTGGAGATTCTGTGGAGAACCGTATGAAAACTTGGCGCAATAGATATTTTGAAATGCAAAAATGCTATAATTTGAGCGGTGCGGGATGAGATGATGTGAATAAAAAAATCACTATGGATGAAGATTGCTTTGATAGATGGCTTGAGGTAGAAAAATTTTAATAATTTTTATTTGAATGAAACGTATTGTTTTATTTTTGAATAAGTTTGGAGTCAATATACATACTTAACCTTGCAGGACAAAAGTATTCCTCGTTCTAAGCTTAGGGAATACATCAACAAGCCTATGAAATATTTTGAAAATCTTGCAATTATCATCGGAAATGATCAAGCAAGAGGAGACTATGCAGCGGATGTAATGGACAAATTTGGTGGTAGTTCACATTTTGATATTGTTGAGGATGATGATGATACTACAACGCGAAGGGAGAACACTCGTAGCTATGTATCGTTAGATGACGAGGACATTTCACCGCCGAAGGACACCCCTATGCCCTCAAAACCTATTTGAGCTTCTAGTGAGAAACAATCAAAAAATGATTTGTCAAGTATGCGTAAGGGAAAGGGACGAAAGACTAATGAGGACACAATCCTTATGCGTGAGATAGTAAGTGAGGTCAAACAATTCACATCATCTATGCGAGAGATTAATATGCATTGGACAGAGAAGTTGGGCAAAGTTATATTTGCACACGAAGTGGATTTTAGCTTGGAAGTTTTTGATAGGTTTTATCAAGAATTGAATGAAAATGAATCACATGCTAGGCTATTTATGGGGCGGCCATCTAAAATGCAAAAGAAGGTGTTGACGGATTTCATGCAGAGGCAACAGTGAATTTGGTGGAAGAATCATTTTGAGATGCTTTCATAAATCTAACTGTCTACAACAACGTTAATTTGCTTATTTTTGTATGTAAATGAGCTTGATGAATGCTCATTCTTTTGGCTACATTTCCTGATTTAAGTGTTGTATTTTGTTCATGACACTAATTGTAATCGATGTATGAAACTATCTTTATAATTGACATGAGAACTTGTGATGGCTATTTGATTTTTAGTCTTTAATATTCCTATATTTTTTATGCACGTATAATTAATTGATTGGTTGTAATTATCAAAATTTAAACTTCAATTGTTAACGTATTTCATATGCAATGTAGTTTGGGTACGCACCATGCAGCCCGGGCCCGATAGTGATGAGGTTCTCTACGATTAGTCTTGGCACCGTTCTCAGAAAATATCATTTTCGGAGGTAATTGTTTCGTTAAATACATGTAAACTATTATCTTCATGGCTATTTCTCTACATCTAATAATATATTGAATAACTATGCAGAAAGGACCTGAGTTAGTCATGATCGATCATAGCCTAGGGCATTCTCGATGGGCACTTGACGATGACCGTATGATCGCCACGGTAGCAAAAGCTGGTTTTCTTACATGCTCTAAGATAAAATGGATAAAATTAGATTGGCCGCTTATTACTGCTTTGATAGATAGATGGAGGCCAGAGACTAACACATTCCATCTGCGTCTCGGAGAGTCGACCATTACTCTTCAAGACGTATCAGTCATACTAGGTCTTCACATTGATGGTCCGTGTTACAGGCACATATCACCGTGCATGGTGAAAAATATGTGATGATGAGTTAGGAGCATCTCCACCCTCGTTGACCGGAGGGTATATCAGACTGAAGTGGTTGAAGGAGAATTTCTCCGACCCACTCCCAACTGATGCAACACAGATCATGATTGAGCGCCATATACGTGCGTACATTTTGCACATGATTGAGACGATTCTTTTTCCCGATTTCAGTAAAGATAAAGTACATTTGAGGTATGTGAATTTTTTATTTTGAAATTTTATATAATTACATTGTAGACTTGACTTTGTCTTAGACCATTTTGTTAAACGTGCCTAGGTGGTTATCAATCATTGCGGACTTGGACATTTGCGGCACACTATCATGGGATAGTGCTGTTTTAGCAAACCTACATCGTGAAATGTTAAAGGTGGCTTTGATGCAAAATAAAGAGCTGAAGGGGTGTCTTTGTTACAAGTTTGGGCGTGGGAGAGACTTGTTCTAAGACCGAGATTATGCGAGACTCGAGTTTTAGACGAACATATACCGCTTGGTTGTAGGTAAACACATCTAAATCTAGCCAATACATTAATATTTTCCAGTTATATTTGTGAATTATTTGAAACTTAAATCTGTTTGAAATCTATACAGATGGAATATCCAGAAATGTTATGACCTGACCCCAGCGAGACAGTTGGACTTTTACAGAAACGAGCTTGATCGGATGAAGATTTATCAGGTTTTTGAATATAACTTCAAGAAAATTCAATCTTAAATGTTATAATTTGAAATCTAATTTATAAGATACTAATACATGTAATGTTATCTAGTTCTCCTGGGAGCCATATGATCAGATTCCACAGCTACCATCAATTTGCACTAAAGGCCAAGGAATATAGAGAGCAAGAGTTTCACTAAAATGCATTAAAATAATAGAGATGCATGTGTCGGATCGTGTACTTAGACTATTTAGTTTGGCGCAACACATTCCAGAAGAAGTTTAAAAAATAGAGAGAAATGTCACGAAAGGAGGTCATCACGTTGACTAGCCAAATGCTCATCTTCAGTATATAGAAAGATGGAATAATCGCCATTTCTGTATCGAACACCCGCTTGATCATCCTCTTCAGGAATCGGCTTACATTTCATGGTATTGGAGGATTACTCGAAGATGGATTATAAATGAGACAGATCCCCCACTCAATGAAGATCAACAACGTGCCCTACAAAAGAGATACGTCCCAAGGGGGTTAGATGAGAGAGAATTTGTAAGTTAAACTGGATGGTAAGCTCATAACTTGTTTCCTATTGTGCCAATTGCTTAGGAATTGCAAATTTTTGTCTTAAATACAGATAAATGCTTTTGATGATATTGAGGCCATTGCAAACGAGGGTTTGGCACAATCAGGAAGAGGTTCATCACGACCACTATTCCAAAGGATATTGCGGAGGATTCGTAGAGCATTTCATCGAACTCACGAGGAACTTCATGATGGTCGAGAGGTGATGGTTCAACCAAGTCAACGGAGACGACGAGGATCTTGTAGGAACGATGATGAAGCTGGGCCTTCACAACATGTTGTCCATCACAAACACACACCCAACCAGAAAGCGAACTCGTGCAAACTTAACTACCTGAAGGACGACGACGAACTTCTCGGGTAACCGGAGCGAGACAAAGGAGATTGAGATGATATGTAGTTTCACATGTATTGTCTTAAAACTGATATTAAAACTGATATGTATAGTCTTAAAACTGATGCCTACTGAGGCCTTGCTGTTTTGTGTATGTATGTTATATACTTAACTTTGAGGCTCATCTACTTAGGGTATGGTGTAAGTGTTCTTTAGTCACAACCTTTCCTTCTCACCAAATTTGATTGTTGATATATGTAAGATGCGTTAATTACCATACTTTGTATGCTTAGAAATGTTCATTATTTTCTGGGCTAACTTATTTGTTTCGACAGGGAATTTGTAGATCTTTTAGTTTCACCATCATCGAAGGTCTTGAATAACTGGTTTGATGTTGTCATGCTTCATCTCTGCCATACTTTGCCAGTTTAAATTTTATATGCCATATTTTAGGGAAACAGGTATTGGCATGGCTTTCAAAGAGGAACTTGCCCTCAAAAGGGTACAGGTATGACTTTCTTCTTCATTTTCCTACTCACAAGGCTATTATGATGATTAGTAAGTTATTGAGAAAGTAACCTACATCTTCTATAATGTATAAATATGGCTTTCTGCGATATTAGTTAAGACCCCAATTTGTAGGGGGCTTCTTTGAATAATGTAATGATTGTTTGGTTCTTGAATGTATTTTTTAGTTATCGGTGATGTGAGGGGAAGAGGTCTGATGCTTTGGTTCTTGAATGTAATCATAAACTAGTTTTCATTTCGTTCTCTATCCGTATTTAGTTTGATTATTTCTCCCTTGACATGATTAATTTGATTAGGTTTTTCCAGGAAATCCACTAGTCACGTGGATTATGCTGCTGTATTTTTCATGGGACTAGTAGTCCCGTTTACTGTGCGTGCACGTTTTCGTGCACGCCCAGCAAATAAACGGGACTACTAGTCCCGTGAATTATGCAGCAGCATTTTTCACGAGACTAGTAGTCCCGTTACCTCTCAAATTGTGCATATAAACTTCATAAAAGCCCCTCAACTTCACTAGTCAGTCACTATCAAATTATTTGCACTTATTTCCTCAAATCCTTTAAACTTTTGAAAATTACTTCATCAAACTTAATATTAGTTTATCAAATCTTTAGAGGTTTGGAATTACCCTCCTAAATGTCCATAATTAGTTGAAATTATTCACTAAAATCTCTATTGCAAATTACCCCTTAAATTTATAAATAGACCCCAAATCTTTAAACAATTTCAATTTCCTCCTCAAATGTTCATATTTTGAATTTAGTCTCTCAAATGGGTTTATAAAACTTAAATTAGTCTCTCGAATAATTAAAGATTTGGACTAGATCATTAATTGTTCATAATTAGTCCCTCAAATCTTTATAAATTTTGCAAATTACTACCTTATATTTAAAATTAGTCCCTCAATTAGTTAAACATTTTGAAATTCCTACCTAAAATGGTATTATTTCGGAATTTTAGACTCTCAAATGGTGGGTATTCTCACCGCACTTATGTTTCACAAAGCTTTTGTCCTATTTGAGTGGAAAGCACACCATGGTTTCTTCTATTTTTTAGTTTGAACCAAACACTAGAAAATGAGGGAATCAAGTCACACATCAACTATTTTCTTATCTTTTTAATTTGAACCAAACTACGGAAAGTAATTATGCCCCATGTTTCTTTACGAAACAAACACAAAAAACACTCTTCCAAGAAAGTGAGGGAAACACCAAAAAGTGAAGGAAAGTGGGTTTTGGAGAGTGATGGAAAGTAACCAAACAACCCCTAAAAGAAACCAAAAGAAAATTTACATTTATGATTAACATACTTCGTTCATGTGAGTATCCTGACTCCTAAATCCTAAGCAAAGGCATATTTCAAGTTAAAGACTATGCAATCTATTCTAGAAAACTACCCCACCTGTGGCTTTAGAAATAAACTGCAATCAACAATTTGTTGAAATTATGTTAGCCCTGAACGGGCTCAATGATATAGATGTTTGGAACCACGAGTACACCACAACACTTATAAGATGGAATATCTCAGGTTCCAATTAAAGTATGGCACTGATTTACCGTGCAATTTTGTCAATGCATTAGTCATTTCATACAGTAACCATATTGAAGGTTCACTCTTGGCTCTAAGGATACTTTATAAGTTCATATTATCAGCTAAACCTGGGTACTTAACACCATAAATATATTAGCTATCCTTAGATCTGCAAAAGAGTTAAGGGTGGATATACTCAATCATAATGGTCTGACAGTTAGATTGGGGGAATGGCACTACCAATGGCAGATCCAGGATTTATGGAGGTGGTGTCACCACATAATAAATAATTTAAAAACTGTACAATTGTACCTGAGGAGTTTTCATATTTTGAAAAAAGAATACAAAATCACGTCATTGATAACACTATCAGATACATAATTAGCAACTTTATCAAATATTGAAGCATGTAGTAACTTCAACTCATCGATGCTTAATATATATGCCGAGGGAGCTCAACTTCTTATGCATATTAGGGGAAGAAAATATTGACAATATACCTTACCTATGATGAGAAGATTTAAGTTATTCCAAGAATATCACCAGCATGAGCTAACAACCTTGTCAGTTAGTTCAGGATATGGGCCCGCTGAACATGTGTTATTGTGGTTTTTGTTGCATGTCACATCTCTGGGCTTAAGCTAGGTGAACGAACATGGTTTCCTCAAATGGGGATTGAGACATTGGAAGGTGTAAAACTTATAAGGAACCCTTGGGGAAGTTGCGTCACAAGACACCACTTCCCATAGGGTAGCTCCGCCCCTCCGCCCCCTGGCACTACCATTATATTACGAAATGATGCAGCTATATACAAGAATAAAGGAGTATAAAAATTTGTTAAACCATCATGTATTAAACTTATGAGCCACAATAGGAAACTTCAGGAAAGAATAATTGAAAGATTAAGAAATGAAAAAAGTGTATCTCAGAATCAATTTAGATTGACGCTAGCGAGGTCAACTATTGAAACTATTTATGTATTAAGACAATTGATGGAGTATTACAGAAAGAAAAGAAAGGATCTACATATGGTTACTAATGATCTAGAGAAAGCTTTAAAAAGTGCCAAGAGTGATAATGTGGTGGGGGTCTTCAAAAAGAAATAGCAGGTGTATCAATTGATAAGAGAATGACGGGTCAACAACTAGGGTGAAAGCAACCAAATTAGAGAAAACAATGTCCTATTACAATAGGTTGCATCCCAGTGCGGTTTAAAACTCTTATCTTTTCGTATTGCTTATGGATGAGTTAATTAAAAATTCAAGACAGAGACTCATAAATGTATTTAGTTGCTGATAACAAAATATTAGTTGATGAGACAAGGTAAGTGATATAACAAAATGGTTAGAATTAGTAGAACAAAAAATAATAAAAGAAATTTAATTTTAGCAAACTATGAAAAGGAATGAGGGTATAGTATGTGTTAGTAGTAAAGAAATACCTTGCACTAATAACTTTCAGTGTTTAAGATCAGCTAATCGCGGAATGACAGCTCATAGAATCGAATCAGGGTGGTTAAAGTGAATGAATGCTTCAGGAGTCTTATGTGATTGAGAAATAATATATGAAATTTGATGGAAAAATTCTACAAGATAATTATAATACAAATAATGCTTTATAGACCAAACTATTGGGAAATTAAGAAACATGTGCAAAAAATAAGTGGCAAAAATGAGAATGTTTGATGGATGTGTGGAAATACACTAAGAGATAAGATAAGAAATTAATGGAAATTAGATGTTGCTCCAATTGAGGATAAAATGAGAGAGAACGGGTTGAGGTTGTTTGACCATGTGCAATGGAGACAACCAATGCACCATTAAGCAAAAGTGGTAAGATTATAGTTGATCTGGAAAGTAGGACGAAAGATAGGCATAAGAGAACTTGGTTGGAACCAATTAAGAATAAAATAGTAATGGACTTAGCAGAGGAGGTAGCTCTTAACACAGCTAAATGGAAGAAGAAGATTCATGCAAGCCTACCACAAAATAATCGGGCTAAAAAAGACTCTTGTTGTTTATAAGCATCTTCATAATCATAACCATTATCATCAACAATCTAATATTTTTACCTTCAAATTGGATTCATCATTTACGGACAAGGACAGTTTGAAGTCAAAAAACCTATTAGATGAGTTAACCAAACATTGACTTTTGACTACGAATTCAGAGCGAAGAGGTCCAGAGCTCTCCCAAAAGAAAATCATTGTAGTTTAGGAAACACAGAAGCGAGTTGGTCAGGAGATGTGGCAATGGTCTAGATGAAAAGGATAGAGGAGAAAGGTGCTGTAGGGAATTACATTCCTAAGGCATAAAATAAGCTAAAGAACAAAATAGAACCACGCTTCAGTATCCCATGCATCAGCATCACCATAGATATTTATATGTTCTACATTTAACATAGAAATTAGACATACTACTTTCTTTCAGACAACGGAACATGGAGCCTTTAAGAAAATACAACAAGATTAACTAAATAGAGTTTTTGGCATATAGACACTATGTTTTATGAAAATATACATATTCCACAATATTTTTCAGCCATCCTTTTGAATATTTTCATTTATGACTTTATATTTTCAGTTATCAAGCAACTATTCCCCACTATCATCAATAGTTAATGAAATTTGAATTAATTGATAGTTTGTTATTTTGATACACCTTTAAGCTAATCATTAAATTAATTGGATTAAGAAGATTAAGCTCATCTATTTTACTAATTTTAGAAAGCATAATGCTTTAGTTGTCCATTTTAATGGAAGCTTTAATCAAGTAACATGATTTATATATTTATTTACGTATTTTTGAAAGCATGATAATATTAATAAAAAAGTTAGCTTTACCGTATATCGTACCCAGAAAACCATGCTTTTACTCCTTAAAAACATCATTTTTATTCAAATTTTCTATTAGGTAACAAAGGGGTTAATAAATAGTTCGAGCACAAAAGGCTCATGTACGAAAATACTAATAGGGAAAGGTGAAATTTATTATGCCTGAAAAGCACAAAAGAAGATATGCCAGAATCCTTTGAACTAAATGTAAAATTATAGAAGGGTCAACAAACATAAGAGTCATTCTCATAAATACAAAGTATGTCTTAACAGTAAATAATAATGTAATACTAGTTTAAAACATTACCTAAACAGAGTTGTTCATTCAAGTGTGGGTTTCTGGAATTTTCCGTGAACCCAAATCCTTTGCATCTTCTTCCCACTTCGGCGGTTCACTGATCTCACACAACAATACTCAAGCTCCAACTACATTGTTTCAAAAATAGCTACATTAACAAGATATTTCAAACTCAATCAGGGGGGTATATAGCATGCCCTATAATCAATTTCACCTAAAGTCAACCAAAAGTTCCTAATGAAAGCATGAAACATTTTTAGCAATCAACAAATAGCCTAAATAGACTTTAGGAAAATAGTAGACATCTAGCTTTGGTAAAAATAAATGTCTTGAGGTATAACAAGTAAAACCATATTTGCAGTCTAAAAGCAGTTATACAAGAAATCAGATTACGATATTTATGATCTAAGAGTACAAGTGCATGGAACTTGTGAGACCAAACACGTTAGATGATTATGTATATGCTAAATTTTGACCTACCATACACTTTTATGACTTTGTAAAAGGAACATGACTTGCCTCTTCAACTTTATACAAAAGGTACACATATATAAACTTATTTTAATATAAGCAATAATTTATAGCATTTTTTCCACTATAGTCTTTGGTTTATAAATGAAAATAAATAGATGTCTCAAACATTAATATGAATAACAAAGTAAATGTGATGTGTGAGATATATGTGAAATAAGTGTTTGGAAAGTGTTAAATTAGAACATGCATTCTATAATTGAAGTTACGTTTGAATAAGTACATTCACGTATCCACAACTATCCAAGGAAGTTTCGGTGTCCGGTACAAGTGAAGACTGTTTAGTACGGGTACAAAACCCATGCTGCATAGGGTGTGCATAGTGTGAATTGAATTGTACAAATTTTGGATGTATTTACCTGATCTTCCTGTGTTTTCCTCTCAAAATCCAATTATTCTGCAGTCCAATTTGAATCAATGTGTTTTTCTAGATGTTTTTACTTGAGATTAATATTATATCAACAGTGCTTCTCACAGCTTTAAGCAGGGACATTATTTAAGTAAAAGAAAAGATTTGTGTATTATAAGGGCATAATGAATTAAATTAAGCTAGAAACATGCTTAGAAAGTTAAACTGATGTATGGAACAACCGTAGACGTATCTTCCATGAACATCATAAGCAAGCTGCTATGCACAATAGTGATCCAGTTAACTAGGAAAAGACAATGTTCAAATATGCTCCACTGCAAAGATCATGTACAGTAAAAAATAATGGATATTGTGACTTTGGCAATGACAATATGTTACCTCAATGAATCCAGCACGAAGGAAAAGGCCCCGCACAATTTCCAGTGAAAAGAAATAAGAAAGAGTACCATCTGACCTCATGTACTCCCTGAATCCCACTCTTTGTTCAGGTGGAAACCGAAGCATCGTCATGTCATAAAGTCCTGCGATTATAAAGCAGTTTAGCTACCATTAAAATATTACAACTAAAAGATGGCAAAACTACTAGAGTTCCATAGCTAGTCCTAATCAACAAAGAATTGAAAATAATAATCCAGTCACAACATGCTTTCTGGTGAATAATCAAGAGTAGGACAATACCATAGTCTCTGAATAAAAGCAAACACCCAGGTTTTAAAACAGAGAGGCATCCTTCAATGACATATGACATCTTCTCAAATGGTACTGCTGACAAAGTGAATATCTATAAATTTAGAATCAGGATAAAACATTAGATTCCACAAAGAAAAGTTAAACTTCACGACAAGGAGAGATACCATAACTTCAATATCGCATTGGTCCTAATACATCTTCTAAAATAAAGATCTAACTGCTGAATTGATCCATTAAAAAAACCCATTGCATTGATTCATTATGAACTGGAGCTAACAATCTATAAGGAGAAACAAATGTCTCATGTTCTTCCATCTTCCTCTTTAAACATGTACGGCTTCTCAACTTAGAAGAGATATAAAGCATTAGTCTGTCAGAGCTTCTGATAGGATGATGGGGAATTAAAACAGATTATTGTATAGATGGCATCTGCTGATAATCTGTACGTTGCACAGGCATGGATACAGGGCATGGACATGGCAAGGCATGGATACGTGGACATACAAAATCATAGAAAGACTAGAATTAGGGTATTCCATGGACATAGCCACAAAGGCACAAAATAATAGTATATACAAGAGTGTATAAACATAGATACAATGTTAGGACGAGGATATACTATAACATCAACTTTCATAAACAAACTGTCTGAATATAATTTCATACAAACTCGAGATATCTAACAATATAAGGCATAAAACTAAAAGCTAAACTTTCCAAAGTAAACCATCTCGCGGACATGTATTCACTGAGGATCTAGTATACATGTAGGTGCCGACATGTGTTGGACATGGATATGGAGAACCCCAGCATTTGCATGTGCAACTTAGATGTGAGCTATAAGAAAACCTGATCCACTAAATCGTTTAAGGATATTCTTGGCTGGAAAACATACCAGATACCAGACCCAAATCAACAATTTAAGCATATACATTCTAACAATTACTGACATGTAACGGCTTATGTTTCAAATCCCTAGCTATAACAAGAATCATGAATCTCCAGCGATATGATGATTTGATGAAATATCTTGACTGCCCCAACAATAATTGGGCAGTATGAAACCTCATGTTAGTTGCTTTGTTGTCCTAGGCTTAGGATGAAGTATGAACCAATAAAAATTAATTTAATTGAAGAATGAGTATAAACCAATACGTGCATAATTGAATTTGGTTTAAAATCATTCTTGGATGTAGATTTAAATGAAATTCGAACCTGGAATGAGTTTGGTTAGTTCTACTTGACTTTGGGATAAAAGAGAAGATTTCTGAGATGCATGAATCAAGATTTGTCATATGAACTTGATGCTACAGATCAGAAAATTGACGTGATAGATCCAAATAAAACTCTGAAATCATTGCAAGAGGTGGAGGAATTTATTGGAAATATGCAAAGTAATTTTATCCAATAGAAGATGGATCCCATACAAAATCCTCCCGGGTGTCCTGGTGCACTGGGACATCATGAATCCCCCAACTATGGTATCTTTTTTTTACATGAGCAATTAGTCAAATTCTTAAACAAGTTCCTTTGAAAGTGCACATTCAACCATACTGTCAAAAAGCTTATGATGATAGACTAGCAATGTATATTAGCAAATCTAAAACCTGATCTACTAAATCAGTTAAGGATCATCTTGCATGCAGAAAGCAAAGACAAGGTCAAAGTGGAAGGATCATTGCAACCTATCTTTTAGTGATATTTCGTTCACTGGGTTCCCTCTCTGTCTTCTTTCCTTTTTATCTTTTTCTTCATTTGTTGTTGGTGATGAATTGTATATAATAAAGAGAATTACAGAGGTTCAAGTGCGACGTTGGCAGGAGCCCATTGAAGTCTTGAAGAAAGGTTTCAGCCAAGGAGTGAGAGCTCAGTTTTTAGCATAAGTTCCTCCTAGATTTTTTGGCTTCAGCTACTTTTGTACTCCTGACAGTTTTATGTTTTAAGCTACATATTACACATTACATATACACAAGAAAATAACATATTACTTTTTAAAAAAATTTAAAAAAAGTGTAATTGGATCCTGAAACTATAATGCCCTGAACCAGATCATAACAATTCGCATAACATATTAAACTCTTAAAATAAATTAAAAGTATGAGCACTATAAAGTAACAACCTAAGCGGCTAAGCGGTTCTTTTCATTAGATAAATTCAGATCATAAGGTTAAGCTATTCATGGTTTAGAGCTTATAATTGCCCAATAAGCATATGCTAGATATTAGGAATGTTTTTCATTTGTATGATCTGCATCTCTTATGCATATATTTTAGTAAATACATCCCTCTTCTCCCATTTCTCCTTTTCTATTTACTTGTTTTTCTTCTTCAACAAGATAAATCATGTATTCTTCCAGCTTTTTCATGCAAATGAGGATTAATATAAAGCTATACTTAAAGATATCTTGTTATGTCCAGACTATAGGTCCACCAAAAACACTAAAATTTGTGGAGGGTATATGGTTACCTATTCATTTATATGCTTTATACAGGTCATTATTGAGTTACTGAATTCAGTGGAGAAAATTCTCAGGTTTCAACTGAAAAAAGTAGTAATTTTGTTAAATCTGAGCTTGGACCAGTGCCTGTTGAAGACAAAACATTATTAGAGGTCAAGCATCCTAAAGAGAATTATAATTACAGGTTAGGGACTGGGCAAATTTGTCATTTGACAGTCATAGATAACCCATAACGTAGTTAAATCAGAAGTTTGGCTAGAAAGTATAGCAAAGGGTCTGATAACAAGTGGCTCTCATGTTGTGAGGGATTAGTATCATGAATCTATGGGAACGGATATGGTCCATGGATATCCAATTAAAACTTATGTTAGATACATCCATCCAAAAAAAATCTGTAACTTTTCTACAAGTCCTTAATTTTCCAAACACCAAAGATTCAAATACACCATAAATAACATCTGAAATGAGCAGTGTTCCACAGGTAGATATGTTGAATATCTATCGCCAAAAGGAAGCTTTTATTAATGACAAAGATGAAAGACTAGACTCTAGACTAGGATGATACAATCTACATCAAGTCCAACCAAGTCTGAACAAATAAAAGCCAAAAAAAAGTACAAAAATGAATTTGTCAGCCTGATTTATCAGTTGGATTCACCTTTCCAAATCCTACAGAACCATATCTAGATAGCCTGTCAAATTTATATTTACGCACATGGAAATATTGATCATTTAAGTCTAGTACACCCCCATCAGTTTCTGTAGGAGTATGATGAGGAAACGATTTCAAGAGAGGAACAACAACAAACAAGTAGATAATGCAAGGGAATCAGGTGATACTCGTATTTTATGCTAAGAAAATGGGTCATGCTTTTTGACATACAAGTAACAGATAAGCTGTGGCAAAGTATTAAGGCTACACGTACCAAAGTAATAAAATCAACCCCACCAATACAACACTGGGAACCTCCTAAGAGAGCCGGCTCATTTAATCTCGTGAAGTCTTCGGGTTTGGCATATGAGGAAGAAAACATGAAAGGGTATTGTCAATATTTATATCAGAATATGAAATAAAAAACACCAGTTTAAGTTAAAATTAGAACCTGATGCAAAGTCAACATGCTTTGTCAATGGTGTCTTCTGACAATTAATGCAGAACAGCCAGTTGGGAAATGAATTTAAAGAAATATCAAGTAAAAATGGGTGAAATCGATACTTGATCGAGACCGAATTTGTTGTATCTATCATCTCCTTTGCTATTTCAAGTACTTCTGGACTACAATCACAAGCATAGACAACAATGTCCTTGTTTGCCCTGAAAGAAAGCTTATTATGTTAGAATATTATAGCTACAATAGAGTGATAGACAGTAGTATGAAGGTAAGGAGATAAATGTTTCAAATATGTAGACGTTTAGTAAGAAGAACCTATAACGAGCAATACTTTCTCAATACTTATGCCAGGTTACGAGTCTAAGGCAATGATAGGAACAAAAAAAAAGTAAGAGGCATAAGAAAGGGGGGAAAAGGAAAAAAGAAGTTACAAGCCTTAGAATGAAAATGGCCAAAACCTACTTTGTGAAGGTGTTTAATTCATCTACATAAGTGTGAGTGGGTTACATCAAGCACCTCCACTTCTACAGAGGCCATTGCAGACACAACTGTAGGAATAACAAAAGTGGCTAATAAAAACATGAAAAAAACATAGACCGTCTAAATAGCGTTACCTGAAAATGTATTGAGAGCAATGAACTCGCATCCAAGATAGTCACTAGAAAGAGGTTGCTCCTACTTAAGTTGCATCAGGCTTCACTTATATTATACAGGTTTTGTCAACTTCATTACACAACCCTTGCATTATGATCCATTGAAACACGAGGTAGATGGTCTTAACACATTTCGACAAGGCTTTAGGGTGTATCATTTTCATTAGTTAGAGTTAAACATTGATTTAAGCATAAAGCCAAGCTCTTGCCTATAGCTGGGTTAGTTAAGAAGATGGCACCAACTCAAAAGCTCGATGTCAGATCAAGAACGACTCAGTCAGATGGTCAGATTGGGGAGTTCATAGAGTTAATAAACAAAACAATGCTTGAAAAGAACAAGCATTGCAGATAAATAGGAGATCATTGAGTACCATGAAGTCTAAAGGACGAGTTCTATAGCGCTGTCAAAAGACAAACACTTTATCGGCAAAAATGCCTAGCAACATATCACCAAAAAAAAAAAAGTAGGGTAGCTGATATAAGAATGTTGAGGTGACCTTACCACGGAGTTGAATCGTGAAAAGGGTCTACTATATGCATGAAATTATTTCGCCAAAATGGCATTATTGTTGCTTGTTGCAATCTAATAAAGTTTTGGTCCAATTGAAGGATTAAAAAAGTCATAAATGCACACAATATATCAATCTCAATCAAATTATCCCAATGTTCAATGGCTAAAAAACAAATTTTTTGTGTATATCCATTAATGTGCACACTACCCAAAAAAAAGCTAATCTAAATTTAAGGGATTACCGCAAAATGGGAAGAACAGTGCTCCCATTTCCACATCCAACCTCCAAAACCTTGGCGGAATCAACACAGGCTCCCAACTCAGGGAACTCTTTCAGCAAGTACCTCCTCTCCTGCAAAATCCCAAAGAGAAAATGTAGCAAAATGAGAAGAAATCCCACAAAAAGAGAAAAGGTGAGAGAGAGACCTTGAAGAATTTGCCGGAGGAATGGCGGCGGTGGAAGCTCCTCCATGGCTCTGATGATGATGATGATGATGAGGAGGAGGAGGAGAAGGAGGAGAGATGGTAGTGAAGGGATGGATCGTTCTTGATTTCTTCTTCAACTTCCTCCCATTCGAAATCCTTTGAATGGTATTCTTCTGCCATAATTTTACTCTGCTTTTTTTTTTCTCCCCTTCTTTTTATTTTATTTTTCGGGTGAATAGAGCGAGACAAGAGTTGTTACAACATCAGAAAGGCCGTGTTTCAGGAGGATAAATATTAATTATTATATCATTGGATATTGGGGTTCTTGCACGGATCTAAATATTGGCATCTATTTAATGCACATTAAATATCGTAGACCGTTCTCATTAGATAGTTTTTCCTATTTGACAACAAAAATATATAGGTTAAGAGTGTGCTTGATAGCCCTTTAAAAGTGGGTCAGAACTGACTAATCAAGTTTTAGGTGTTTTTTTATTTTGCCAAAATGCTTAGCTAGAATTATCTAACTTTTTTGTAGGCCAGATTTTGGCCCTTTAGTTTTAGCTTCGGATAGATCTGAGTCAAACTGATCATGGCCTACTTTCTAGGTGGTAGAATTTCTGAATTGATTATTTCAGAACTACTATAACATGTCTATGCATGCATTGACATTTAATTGTTAATTTCAAAGAAAAGCCTTGAACCTCGGGTGGTTTCACAGATAACCTCTCTTAACGATTTTAATTCCACAAAAACCCCAATCTTTGAGGGTTTTTTGCACATAACAATCTTACGCCTTTGTCATTTCATCCTTGTCAATTAGCAGAGACTAGATCAGATTCCAAACAAAAAATAATTAAAACCGACAATTAGACACCTTTTTAAAAATTGCAAGACCAGCTCTACATTCTTGGGTGAAGAGGGACCTGTATCAACAAGAATCTAGTCCCAAATTTCCGAGTGACGGAGGGTGGAGACAGTAGGAATCATTCCAATAAAGGAAGAGATTATACTAGGAGCCTTAAAGTCCAAACACAAAGATTTAATCTTCACAGGCAAATTCATAATCACAACCAAAAATAAAAATAAAAAAATCTCAAACTTATACCATAACTCTCATATCTTCAGCGGAGAAAATTTTAAAAGAGCCCTTTTTTGCTAAATAATTAGCAAAACCGACCGTTTTGCTAATTATTTAGCAAAATCGACCTCTTTTTGGCCAACAGGCCAAAAAGGGGTCGGTTTCGCAAAAAACTAGGCTCGAAACGTACGGGACTAGTAGTCCCGTACGTTTAGTGGCCGCTAATCAGCCACTAATTCAAGACTATGAAACGTACGGGACTACTAGTCTCGTACATTAAACAGACACTCCTAGGCGCGCCCAGCAAATCCACGGGACTAGTAGTCCCGTGGATTAAACAGACACACCTAGGCGCGCCCAGCAAATCCACGCGCCCAGCAAATCCACGGGACTAGTAGTCCCGTGAATTAAACAGACACTCCTAGGCGCGCCCAGCAAATCCACGGGACTAGAAAAGCCCATACGTGCACAAAAACATGCACAGGCTTGCTAAGTTCGTATACATTGTTTCGTTTGACCAAAACTTGCAGAAAAATGACCCGAACACTTTATATACATTGATATACAGTACAACATTTGTATAAGTTATAAACTTTAAGAAATTAACACAGGATTAAAACACATTTCGTCAATTCACATACAAATATAAGCAATTCACAACATCACAACATAATAAATACGTCATAAACATATCAACACGATAAACTCCAAATGTATCAAGTCTATCCATACGACAAATATAGTCCAAGCAAAAAAAGTAATAAACTACATGCAACCTAAAAGTCCGCCCCTCCCCCGTTGTCTCCCTCTTCGTACCCGCTCAGATCGTCGACGTCCTCCTTCGACTTGAGCTTGTACGTGCTCGCTTTCTGGTTGTGTGTGGGGCTGTGACGGACCAGCTTCATTGTCGTGCGAGCAAGATCCACCTCGTCTTCGTCGACGTGCATATACCGTCTCCTCATGCACCATCTGCTCGCGACCTTCATGCCGATCTTCATGAGTTCGATGAAGAGCTTTACGAACCATCCCTACTATCCGCCGCAATATCGATACATGTACGCGATCTCCTATGGCGGTAGATATGCCCTCATTTGCAATCCCCTCTATCTCATCCATAGCATCTATCTGAAATTACGTAAAAAGATACAATTATATATATAAGCTACCAAAAGCTAATGGATTAAAAATACTATTTAATTTTTCGCAAATTTCTTTACCCATTCTCTGTCATCTACACCCCTTGGTACATATCTTACTTGTTGGGAACGTATCTCGATTTCGTCTACTGGTGGCGAGGTTTGAGTGAGTATCCATCTTCTGGTTATCCCCCAATACCATCTTATATAATCGACTTCCTCCATCGGAGGATAAAGCCGCCGACGATCTTTGTTATGCCGCCATCCATCTAGCAATGTATTGATTATGTACAAGTGACCAATCAATCTGATGGCCACCCTTGAACGCCTTTCTCTATTCTTTCTACAAATTGTGGAGCGTCAGGCGAAACCAAACCGCCTAAGCACGCGATCCCAAGTGCATCTCCATAATTTCAAAGCAAACGGGGGAACTCTGGCTCTCCATATAGCGTGTCCCTCCATGCAAATCAATGGTAGACGAGGTAGGAAGGATCCGTAAGGCTGCCACTCGAACTACAAAATATTCCATATATTAGTAACTCTTTCAAAATTAAAACACTTTTAAAATGACTTAAATTAAAATTCGAATTAAAATTCGATATCTAAAAAATTTTATCCGGTCGAGCTCTCCTCTGTAAAAATCTAATTGTCTTGCCGGGGCCTCATCATATGCTTTAGTGACGTTCCATCTGCGTGTAGGATAGAAGGTTAGATTCTATAAAATAAAATTAAAACTTAAAATTATATTTTCTTTACTTAGATCCGAAATCATATACCTGCTGCCCAGTGGAATCTCTCCATCTAAAGTTCGTATCTCGCATAATCTTGGTTTCAAAACCAATCTCTCCCATGCCCAAACTTGTAACAATGTCAAGCACCCCTTTAGCTCTTTATTTTGCACTAAAGCAACTTTAGACATTTCCCTATATAGATATGCTAAAACAGCACTACCCCATGATAATGTCCCACACCTGTCGAAGTCCTCAAGAAGCGGTAACCACCTAACACATGGCAAATCCATTTGGTCATATTTTATGAATAATGAGTAAAAATCTAACAAAATGATAACCAATATAGTTGTCTTACCTCAAATGAACTTTATGTTTACTTGAATCGGGAAAAGAAGTGTCGATCATGTGCAAAATATATGCAGTATGTTCTTGAACATGACTTGAGATGCATCTTCGGCAAGGGTTTGCGAAATTTTCCTTTAGCCACTTCAATCTAATATATCCCCCGGGCAAGGACTCCGGAGATAGTCCTAAGTTGTCATCACAAACTCGACGCCACACATGCCTATCAATCTCCGTAACACAAGGGCCATCAATGCGGAGACCCAGGATCACAGCTACGTCTTGGAGTGTAATAGTAGCCTCGCCGACACGTAGATGAAAAGTGTTAGTTTCTGGCCTCCATCTATCCATCAATGCATTAAGTAATGCCCAATCAAGCTTCATCCAACGTAACTTTGAGCATGTGAGAAAACTAGCTTGGGCTACTAAAGCAATCATACACGGATCTTCAAGTGGCCAACGCGTATGTCCGAGGCTATGATCAATCATGACTAGCTCCGGTCCTCTCTGCACAACAATGGAAAAAATAGAATCAATAAGACATAACAATACATTAAGTAATATTTGACTAAAAATATAAGACTCATTACCGATGTAAAATGTTATACTCTCTGAACGGTGTCGGGGCTAATCGTAGAGGATATCCTCACTAACCGGCCCGGGAAGCATAATGTATATACCTCCACATATACAAGTTAACTTATTAGTTTTCGCAGAATCAATAAGACTATAATACTAAATAAGCCTATAATAACAATGAAAAATAGAGATAGAAAAAATATTACCAATTAATTGCTATAAACTTGTTCTTGATGGACAACGAGACCTATTATGACCTAATTGATTACATTGTCCACATTATATTCGCGACGCTACTCCTTCCCGGCCTTGGTCCATGGTACCTCTTATGCGCACCGAACGAGGTCGTCCCGCTTGTCTTTTGTATTGAGGTGGTAATATACATGGTCCATTATAAACCGGCCAATAATGACTATCGTCAGGAGGATGAAAACTCTCGTTATAAGCCTTTTGATAATGATTTGTTGAATACCAAGGTGAGCAATACCGATCATAAGGCAATCTAGCACCACCATCCTGATTGGAGCTAGCCGCTAAAACATGTTCAGACGGTAATTTTTGTAATTGCGGTATATTACAAGAACAAGTGCACTCCGGGTCATAGAGATGGACGGTGTAAGTACCTTCACAACCTTTAACCTCCCATTCATTGGCGTTGAATGGAGTAATTCTACATGATCTAACGGCCACAATCCTTTTCTGCAGAATAATCTCATTTTTCGGAGTAAAATTTGTCGTCCAACTTACACCATCGCCACGTCTCTTATTGAAGTATGCGTTTAATCTATAAAACGTCCTTGCAACCAAGGCTTGAATTGGCATAGCACGGGCACCCTTGAGTACGCCATTAAAACTTTCAGAGCAATTGGTTGTCATCATACAATAGCGCACTCCACCATCTCTACATAATGCCCATCGATCCTCGTATTGCGGCTTCAAGTTTTGTTCAATCGGTTGTGTGCTTCAACCGATAGGGATTTTATTTTCTCCCTACAATGCTCATATATCGGCAATGGCCGCACACCCGGCTTGCCACAATAGATTTTGTAAATTGACCTCTCCGTGTTTCTTCTTAAAATTATCTCTTATATGCCTCAAGCAATATCGGTGATGATGTGGTGCTCCAAAACCCTCGTGCAAGGCCCGTGGAATTCCTTTCATCCGGTCGGAAATAAAAGTAATCGTTCTAGGACTTTGAATAGTAGGGATGAATCTGTAAATACATTGAAAGAACCACTTCCAGCTCGATGTATCCTCCACCTCCACAACTGCGAAAGCCAATGGAAATAGCCCACCATTTGCGTCTACACCGGTCGCAACCAAGAGCACTCCTTTATATTTGCCGTATAAATGCGTGCCATCAATGCTCAAGAGCGGACGACAAAAAGAGAACCCTTTGATAGCGAGTCCAAATGCCCAAAATACTCGCATGAACCTCTCCACTCCCGGCGCGATCGCTTTAGACAATATTTCATATTCGGTACCCGAATTTTTCCTCTTAATTGCTTCAAGATATTGCGGAAGTAATTCGTAAGATTTCTCCCAATCTCCAAAGATTCTAGTCAACGCCTTCCTCCGTGCATCATATGCTTTATATTTGGATATAGTTATTTTTTTCATATCATATACCCTTGTAATTATCTGTCCTGGAGTAAGATCAAGTTCTCGCCTAACTTCGGGCATAATTAGCTTCAATAAATAAGATGAAGTTGCTACCTCATGATTGCCATTGACAGTCGGATTGCAACAAGTATGAAGTCCTAATAACTAGAGATCATAAATTGCCCATTAGATTTTTTCCTAATAGCTGCATTAAGCTTCCATGGACACTTTGAATTTCTCTCGTCTTGAGCACTTGCATACTCTCCTTGAGCTTTCTCGTGGAAGTAGCACCTTACATGGTAGTTGGTTGTATTGGTTTTCACCGGCTTGAATTTGGCCCGATTCTTGATTGACCATTCACGTATAGCGAAAACCAAAGCTTCCTTATTCTCGAAAAGATCTCCTTTTTTGAAAGTGAAGTCCCTACTGCTCGAATTGGTGTCAAGCTCAACGAACTCAGCTTGTGAGGCATTTATCCATTCTTCATTTTGAAACTCTTCTGGTAACGGTTCTTCAGACTCAATATAATCGTTGTTTACACAATATTCATCCATCCAATTGGTGTCCTCCTCGTTTCCTCCAATTGCACATTGCATACTATCAAGACGTTCCTCCTCATGGGCATCTTCATTATCATCATCTGCATATACATCTGCATCCTCATCCTCTTGTACAATAGAACCAACCGGTAAATTAACTGAACCATGACCCGAAGCATTGTGGAACACGTCACTTGACATTGCACCCGAATCATTTTCTAAGTGTAAGACACTTGGAGATGAAATGAATTCGCTCGAGTTATTTTCTAAGTCAAGCATTCGAGTTAACTCTCCAGGAGCATATGAAACTTGGGCAACACCAGATATTGGAATATTTTCAATGAACAACTCGATTGAGATTTGGTTTTCCACAAGTTGTATCAGTTCTTGATCATTGGTGATCTCTACAGCAATTGTTCTTTTTTCATTTATCGGACAATTATAAAAGACCTTGACGGCATACTCCCCATGATTAAATTTAGTAACTCTGTATATTTGCTCCATCATTCCATCGAAGTTGCAATTTCTAGATAACATGAACATTTTTCTAGATCCTCCCTCATATATAGGCATATTATTCATTTCAACACTCAGTTTCCCATTGAATAAGCAAATAATCGGTATTCCATTCGCCATTCGAACTGAAATATTAACATTTATCATATGCAAGTTATTCAAGTTATTTATCAAATTTTAATCCCACAAATTTTAATCTATTAAAATTTAACCAAATCTAATTGTTTATCATAATTAAAAAATTATTCTAAATATACAGTTATTTCTAAACTACAATTTTAACTAATTAATAAAGAAAAAATTATCAATGTTAAGAAATTTATACTTTGATGAAGATCCGAAATTCGTCGGCGTCGGAGAGGATGGACAGTGTCGGAGAGGATGGACGGCGTCGAACTTTGGGGAAGATAGTAGTGGAGAGAACTAGTTTGGAGAGAATGAGTTTGTTGAGAATTAGAGAGAGAAATTTGAGGGAGAAATAAGTGATTTTGGAGAGAATAGAGGGAATGGGGTTAGGGTTATTTAGGGAGAGAGATTGGGAGAGAGAGATTGGGAGAGAGTGGAGTTAAATGGGTTTGGGGGAGGTAGATTTTCGGAAGAGGAAAGTGAGAGAGGGAGAGGAGGCTGTGCCCTAATTTTGGGCACAGCTGTGGGCTTTTATAGCCCGACAAATCTACGGGACTAGTAGTCCCGTCGATTTGCTGGCCCCTCCTTTACAAGTTTGTTGAGTGTCTGTTTAATGTACGGGACTAGTAGTCCCGTACGTTTCATAGTCTTGAATTAGTAGCCGATTAGCGGCCACTAAACGTACGGGACTACTAGTCCCGTGACGCTGAGCCCGCTTTTGCAAAACCGATCTCTTTTTGGCCTGTTGGCCAAAAAGAGGTCGATTTTGCTAAATAATTAGCAAAACGGTCGGTTTTGCTAATTATTTAGCAAAAAATGGCTCTTTTAAAATTTTCTCCATCTTCAGCTGGGGCTATTAAAAAAAACTTATAATAAACTAAGCAAAGAACATTTAGTCATTAAGATTGTCTTCTAGCTCAGAACACAGAGAAACATACAAGCCAACTAATGAGATAACCACCCAGGGTCAAAAGTTATCAGGGTTCAACTCCATGACTTGACTAGAAACAGCCATAACATGTGCTTCCTCTATGAAATCGTCTCAGAAGTATCATATAGTTAAATGAATCAGCAATTGCAGGGCCCCTAAGCAATTACCAGAATGAAAAAAGTTTCAAACCTACAAAAGCCTGCTCTTTGCTATCAATAACCAAAATATCAGGAAAATGTGCTTTACCCTTTATACAAATTTATTAGCAATAAAAACACACTACTCCTTTCACTTCACAAGAAGCTGCCAATCAAGTCACAAGTCACCTGCTAACTCCTCTTAACATCTACCTAGAAAATAAATGAATCTACCTATTATCTGCATCCAGTTGCTCAGTTATCGGTGTATAATCTATGGTGTGTCGACACAAAGGTGAGTCAAAAATCACTATCTTGAGTTCTGTATACAAAGTTTTGTATGCTCACAATGGATAACATCGAAATATGATGGGCATCCATGGAGAAAGAATTTAAGTAAAACACCGTCACAGCCTTGGCCCAGATAGAGAAATTTGATCATGATAAATCTGGCTCAACATAGAGAAATGCTGATGCATAACAATGAACTAGTTTACTCTTACTGTTCTAGGTATTATGCAGGACTCTATAAAGTTCTTCTCTCATGGAATGCAAAGCCACTGGCTTACGAATCAACCCATTCATCCCAGACTGCAAGCACTTTCCCCAAACCCCATCCTCTGCACTCGCTGTCAAAGCCACAATCGCCGGCCAAGACCCATTCCGAAGCTTCCGGAGCTTCAAAGCCACCTCGAACCCATCCATTCCAGGCATATTCAGGTCCAAGATTATAAGCTGAAACGGTGGGGTTCCAAAAGAGCCAAGGGAAGCGAGGCATTGGATTCCAGAAGAGACTGAGGTTACATTGCATCCTAGCTTCTCGAGGAGCTTTCTGGTGACTGCTCTGTTGACAACATCATCGTCAGCTAATAAAACCCTGAGGCCTTTGAATTGAGGAGTGGAAGCTATCTGGTGGTGGTTCTGGTGGTCAAAAGATCCTCCCCCTCCAAGTTCAGATATTGGAGTGAGAGGTTGTAGCTGAAAGTGAAGGATTAGAATTATGGTCTCTGGGGTGCCTTGAGGATTGGGGATAGCCCAGATGTTCCCTTGCATCATCTGTAGAGATTCAATGACAAAGATTGAGGTTCAGTATATAAACATGATATGTAAGTGACACTAAGATTTTTCACAAGTAACCCATTAGGAGACATTAGCTTCGCGCCATATAAATCATTAGTTCAGAACCATCATATTGCATTTATGTGTCTCCAAATGAGAAAAAAAGAAAAGGAATACCAGCCTGTGCAGAGCTATAGGGCCATCGAAGGTAGTTCTCGCATATAGGTTTTATTTTAGAGTAAGGATGTTCTTTAATCTACTTTTTTTTGTCAAATTTCTATTTTTGAAAATTATCAGCTCCTCTTTTCTCGGCTATGATAAAGATAATTGACAAAATTACAATACCAAAAATACATGACACGACTTGGGATCAGAAGCCATGATCCTAAAGCCAATTCCTTGAGTGGGTATTACATCTGTTCAATAATGGCTATGTAACTTGAGTTGTTACGGAAATAGAAAAAAGACAGGTCTGTGCTAGCCTTCATGTTGATATTGGTATTTGGTTGAAATAGAGGGTGATTCTTGCTTTCCACCAACAACACAGCAGGTGAACAATAATGGTTTTCTTGATGATGTGTCATTTGTTATTTTCTATTTTTGCAGAAAATCCATTTGCACCTTGTAGTTCCAGAATAGGCAGTTAGTATCCACAATAGCTCAAACTTCAAAACATTAAACAGTTTTCATTAACAGGTTTCCCAGTTGTGATAAAAGGTGCCTAGTGAGAGAATGTTATGAAGAGACCTCAGTATAGAATTTGAGCACTTGGTAACCCAGATGTCCTTGATCAACGTCTTTGTCTTGGGCTTCACATTGCAATTTTCACTCACAAGGGAATAGGCTGATTTTACAGAAAACCTTCCATTATGCTCCAATCTCTATTTTGGATTGTACTTGACCCGTAGTGTCACAGGGATCTTTGAAAGTTTTAATACCTTTTCCCATGTACAGTGGAAAATTTTGATCAACTTGATCCCAGTTACCAGGTTTTTCCATCAATGATAATCCCAAATAAAAACCTTTGCAATTTGACAATTTGCTAGTGACTATGTTACACCGGTACTTTTACTGGAAGCTGTGTCCATACCCAACAGTACCCGTACCTGAATGGAAACTTTTGGACACTTCTTGAATATATGCATACGTTATTCAGGCGTATACTCAATTGTATAATACATGTTTTAATTTAGAACACTCATACACTTCTTGGACGTATATCCTGCACTTCACATATATTTCTTATATATTGATCTTATGTGAATGAAAAAACAATATTGATCTTAAGTAAAACACAATATTGATCTTATGAAAAAACAATATTGATCTTATGTAAATAGTAATTTTAATGCACATAAATATATGTAACATCCATATATACAGCGTACCCTACCTTTTACAAGCTTGCCATGTCCCCATACCCATACCCGTGCAACTTAGGCAAGTGGATACTGGTATAATTATCAACCCCCACACGCTACTAAGTTGTATTTTATGAGAAGGATAGAATTTATCAGCTTAAACTACATAACCGGAAATATGAGAGAGGAAGAGGGGGAGAGAGATAGGGAGCTCTAAGTCAGATTGACCGTAATGTTTACCAGACATTTCTAAGAATCCCTTAATTTAATATTTTAACCCATTAAGCCCTTATAGTTATTATTTCTAGTCTACTGAATCGCTATGCTGGTTCCCTGCCGAATGATTTCCCACTCTACCCTCAATAGAACAGTGTTTTTGGCTATGTTTAGGGCGGACCACCACCATGTGGACTTAATTGACTGGAAACTATGATAATTGGGTACTTCTATTTGAAGCCATACCCATACCCGACACGTACCCGCACCCAAATTTCCTCGGACACTCCTTGAATGTATGGATACATTTATTCAGCCTTGAATATATGGATACAATTTATTCAGACGTGTGGTCAGTTATAAAGTACTAGTCATACCCATCTTGGATAGATATCCTAGACTGCACATCCACTTTACAATCTACATATAAAAGAAACATAGAAATGTCATAGGAATGTTAATTCTCGTAGTCTATGAATGAAAAAACAATATTGATCTCATGTAAATTAGTAATTTCGATATATGTATATAGTCGTGTTCTCGCACCTACCATTTACAAATTTACCGTGTCCTGTATCCGTACCCGCTTCCATCCAAAATACACTGAAAATAATAACTATAAGGGATCAAAGGGTTAAAATATTAGGTTAGACCTTATTAGAAATGTAAGATAAACTCAGGGGCTGATTTGACTTTGAGTCTGAGGGTTAGGGAATGTTTTTTTTAGGAGAGGCAGCGAGCATCATAAACCATCCAACTTAAACTGAGAATTGTGTTTTGGTAATAATTACAGTGCATATTGCAGAAAATAAAAAAAAATAAAAAAACAAGACAATTAAACGCTATTGGGCTTGCTTTCTAACTCCACAAACAACATGTTGCTCCTCTAGAAACTACAAGGATTCACTTGCCCTCCTGAAAAGGTTCTTTTTTTTATTTTTCAGATAGAAACCTCTTGCAAGCTAAAGGACTTGAGTTTGTTTTTAATTCCATCTTTTTGGAGGAGTTAAAAGCTCCCTCATAACCTTCATTCAATCCATACACCTCTCTAACTCCCTCCAAAAAAATTAAGGATTTTACCTCCCAACCCTTGTTCTGCCAAATAGGGTTTACACAACCCAAGCGAAATCAACATAATTAAGGAAGCTTCACATATTATGCACACTAGAACTTTTTTTATTTCCTTAAATAAAACTTTATAAAAAACAAATAATAACTGCACCTATAAAATCTTTTGCAGTTTGAGAGTGTTGTCAAAAACATCTGAAGGGGCAAAAACAGAGATCTTAAGGTCGAAAAAATCATCATGAACATCTCACACTCGACACTCGTGGCATAAATTATAATAGATAATTATAAAATGCATAAACTAGCATAAATAATTGATAGTGCGTAAACAACATAACTACAAACCACAGTAATTTCCAATAATAAATAGAAGAGTGGATTAAAATCCATTGAGATAAATAAGGTTTGTATTAAAATCTAACGTTATAAAAGAAATAAGACATTAGCTAACCTGCACAATCTTCTTGCACATGCTGAAGCTAAGGCCCATGTCAAAAGCTTCAGAATTAGGCCGCCGAGCAAGCTGTACCAATGAACTTGAATCACTATTTTCTGGTTTCTTGATTGCGATCTCAAACTTCACACAGGGATATCCATCAGAAAGGTTTGATTTCCACGGCATCCATCCCTGATCTAGCCTGTCTTTATCCTCATTATAGCTACAAACTCTGAATGCAACAAATCCTTCATCGCTCCCATTCAATAAATTTGCCACAATATGCAATATTACTTGAAAGATCCTCTTCTCATCACCTACAACTCGATCAGGAACAACATTCTCAACCTGAAACCCAAAACCAAAACCTCTGCAATCACATAAACATCTTGCGACACTAGCAGCCTCCTTAATCATAGAATGCAACCCGAAGGATCTTGGCTCTAAAGTAAGTCGTTCATTGTTTATAGTGGATATGTCCATCACATCATTTATTAAAGTTGAAACTACACCACCGGTTTTAGCCATAGTGTTGACAATGACCCTCTGTTCAGGATTCAATTTATCTTGTTGCAGCATAGACAACAAGCCGAGAATAGAATGGATCGGTCTTCTCATCCCCTGACTTATAACATTTTGGAAAGAATTCCTTGCTTCACTTGCCATCAAAACATTCTCTTTTTCCCTCAACAGAGCCCTATTCTGCTCCTCTAATTTGTCGCGCATCAGCTGGGATTCCTCCAAAACTGCAGCATGTGAGAGGGCCACAGCGACCTGATCAGCCACCACTTCGACAATCTCTAGTTCATGGCTACTCCAATACCTACAATTACCACCCGGGAGAACTAAGACTAATATTGCATAGTGGGTTTGAATAATTTCCGGTGTCCCGCCTTTGAAATTGGAAACTTTTAGCATTGGCATCCGAATCGCAGCCACTGGTCCTGGTTCAATAGCAGATCCTTCACCACTAGCAGAAGCAAGCATTGAATCCGGTCTTAGTATCTTCACACCGTTGGCTTCTTTGATTTCTAATACATCCGGGTCATCAATAGAAATTGATTGGCTATACAAGTTTGAAGGGTTCCTCGGTCTCAGCTCATGAGTCAGGTTCATCTTTTTCCCATCCTCACTTGGCATCCACACCGCACAATTTTGCAAGCCCAAAGTATTTGAGAGCTCGACCAAAGTGGTGTACAAGATGGTGTGTCTATCAAGCGATTTCCGAATCTCTTGAGTCAGCATTCTCACATGCCAACTTGTTTCCTCCTGCATCTTCATCATTCCAACTTCTCGATCCAACTCCCGGGCTTTTATTCTCAAGAAATTCTCTCTCACTTTGATTCTCAAGAGCTGAGGGATCAAAGTCAATAGGGTTATCGCCGTCGCAAAGGAGACAAGGGCAGTGAAGAATTTGGAGACGGTGAGGCTCAGCATCAATAGAAAAGAATGGGGTTCGTAGGTGAAGACATTGAGAAGGTGGGTTAACCCGCAAAGAACTATGAAGGCACCGAACTGGATAACTATCCATTTGAAAGGGAAAAGATTGGAGCAAGTGGCAAAGTATAGAAGTTCCAAGGGAATAGAGAAATAGGCTGTAGCAATGAGGAAGTCACTCACTTTCTGACATTGGAGAATACCTTCGACAGTCCAGATGCTGTCGCCATCGCAGTTGCATCGAGGGAAGCCAATCTCAAGAGCAGATGATGGGAAAAGCAACAGAGCAGAGACCAGCAAGCCATAGCACAATGATCTTAACATTTGCTCTAAGAAACTTCATTCAATCTATTCATGCAAGATAATTTCTGGAAGTGAATCTGGCCCCCAAGCAACACAAACCCTAGTTTCCAAATCTAAGGATACCTTTGTCAGCCCTAAAACAAACACAGTACAAATTACCATCAAATAAAGAAAATTACCAATTAGGCAAGAAATAAGAAAGCCCCAGAAGTCTGAACCGAAAATTGATTTCTGATAAATATGATCTATGTATAAATAACAAAAGACCCAGTAATCAAAAGTTTTGAGATCAAAAAAGCTGTAACCAACCAGAGGACTTTAAGATCCTCAAAAGTACAACCAAAAGGAATAAAATAATTCTGAAATCTAGCATACCCAATAACCTAAATCCAGCAGAGAGAGCTCCACACCTATCAAAATCTCATCTTTTCATCTCCCATATTCATTCCCCCTTACCCTTCTATCACTATATATTTATTCAAAAAAAAAAAATGAAATATTTTGGAGAGTGGATATAAAGTAAACCAACTGGAAATTAAGTATTAGCAGCAAACAACAAATAGAAGCAGTACCTGTAACACCACCATCGCCAGTCCACAAGAGAAGAAGGGCAAATCCCCAATAATTCCTTTATCCAAGGGCCCATTTGCAAAAAAGAAACAAAACAAAACAAAAAACTTTGGCAAGCTCAAAACAGCAGCAAGTAGTTTTCCTTGAATTCCTAGTGCATCCTCATCCTCCTCCGCTGGGATTTTTCCACCCATGGCATTTGAAAATTCGAGGGGGCAGCCGGAATTGAGAGGAAAATCTGGGTCTTTTCAGGATTTTGAGGAGTCAAAATTTTTTTTTCCTTGTATCATTCAAGCATGGATCGAAGAGAGAAATAAAGAGGGAGGCAAAGGAGAAATGCAAGATGTAAGACAAACATATAAAGTGGATCCTGTAAATAAACAAATGAGGGGCTTGATATTTCTACTCTCCCTTCCTTGTGTTGCTCGTGCGCTTTGAGTTTTTACCTACACTATGATAGTATACACAACAACGTCTTTTTATCTTAAATATATTTAAGGTCGGTTACATGAAACCTATTATTCCACTCAATTCTATTATGTCTCGTCTTCTCTGTTAACATTATTACGATAGTATCGGTAGCATTATTAGTACATAGTTGATATTTTAAAGGTAAGTTTGACAAAGGATTAATTTCAGAAAAATATGTGATGTCTAAAAATCTTCTCAATTATTTTAATTTGATGAAATCCTTCCCAATTTTGGGGTATTATAGATAATCATCCTAATTAGAATGTGTCTTGTAAAACTGTAGGTTTTTACACTTTTCTTAGCAAACTCTTGATAGCATTGCTTTAAAAAATGAAATGATCGAAATATTCTTTTGAGAAAAGACACATTTCAGCTTAAAAAAACTCAACCAATAAAAAGGTGCACATCTCTCTCTCTCTAAATATAGTGGCTAGGTCACTTTTTCTTATTCAACCTATTGATTATTTAAGAGCGGTTATAAAGGATTGTTATTTATTCTAAATGTAACAGTACTTTATTATCGCCCATCAATTTTATATTGAAGATGATAAATTGTAACCATGCATCAAACGATTAGCGATTGGAATGAGAATAATGATCTGTTGGTCTCTTTAGTATTTTTAGATATTATAGAATATCTAAATCAATAATAAAGGAGGAGCGAGAAGAGTATCCCATAGGTCGTGTCTTGGTCAGGAGACCCTTGGTACTACATTGGTCTTTGCAGGAAGAGTATTCTTTGGTTGAATCATGGAAGAAGAGAAGTTTATAATAGATAAAGAAAAAGGAAAGTGGCTGAAGGAACAATAGTTGAGAAAGTTAAGGGTATGTTTGACAATTCTAGATCATAAGCAATTTGAGATAATAAATTGATAGATTATAATCCAAATGGGTCAAAATTTAAGTGTCTGGTATAGAGAGTGATTATAATTCATGAGTTTTTGTTAAGATGAAAAAACCCTTAAAAGTAGGAGGAGATAGAAGGAAAAAAAGAAAAGAATGTGAAAAAAATATGAACTTTTGGTCATTTACTTGATCAAACATGTCGGTTATAATACACCAAAAATTAATCTAGAATTCTTAGGTTATTCTTTTGGTGGATTATAATCCACAATAATCCACTCAAAAAGTGGTTACAAGACATGAAAATGGACTATAATCTATTTTGACCAAATTGCTAAACATGCTCGAACTTGAACTTGACTAGCACATAGTTTGTTTTAAAAAGAAGGGTTTTTGCATATATATATATATATATATATATATATATATATATATATATATATATATATATATATATATATATATATATATATATATATACCCTCAAATTTTCTATATTTTCAATTTTACTCTTTAAATCTTGTATTTGCAAAAGTATACCTAATTCTCTCACACTAGATTTATCTAACCCTCCAAGTTAATAGTATTGGTTCCTAAATAGGGCAATGTCAAAATATTTCATTAATTTCCAATAGGTTTATAATATTTTCTGTTTGAAAACTAAAATTGTTAAGGAGGAGGGTAGAAAAACTCAATACAAGTGAATTAAGGGGTAGCTTTGCAAATACCAAGCTTTGGGTAAATTTGTAAATATAAAATATTTGAGGGTATATATGCAAAAAACCCCTAAGACATTGTTTAGTTGTGGGGAATAGGGAAGAAGGGAAGATAGGAGAGAATTCATCCTGTTTCGATAGCTTTTAAGGAGTAAGAATTCTATCAGAACACCCCATAGAAAGGGATGATCTATATCATTCACGGGTGGTTAGAGAGTTAGTTTGGTAATTTTGACTATGCTATCAATGGTGTAAATTACCCCACTCCTATAGGGTTGGTTCTGATAGGATCCCTACTGACTTTTAAGGGCAATGTTTGGACTTCATTAAGGATAGGGAAAGTTAGAGAGAGAGAGAGAGAGAGAGAGAGAGAGACGAGAAGGGAAGTTTAAGGAGTTTCTTTACCCTAAGTTCCACCCCAATTTGCGTGGAAACAACTTTAGTATTATTGCGTGTGAATATGGAGGAACTAGAAAGAAAACTTTACCCATTAAAAGCTATCCGAACGGGGTTAGTTGTCTCTCTTATTTTCCTCAATACAAGTAGAACCTAAGAGGTGAAATGTTCACCTTAGTTTCCTAGGTTCACTCCTAATAATATAAAATTTACTTCTCTTGCAAATTAGGGTAGGGGTGGCCAACGGAGCGGGTCAACCCACTTCAATCCGCCAAAATTCACCTCACGAACCAAAAAGAAATGTTTCTTAACGAATCCGGGACATAATCAGACCTGTATCGTTTATGAGATGGGTTATATGAATTCGTCTCATTTGACCCAAACGAGACGAATTCAACTCGTCCCGTGATGATTCATGGGACGAGATGGGTTGGGGAAAATTAACCCCGACCCCTGTACTAAATTTTTTTATTCTTGCAATGAAGAAGCATCTATGTGAGTGGAGGGTAAAACTAATGGGCAGTCCACAATTAGAATTTTTTTTAATTTTTTTATCATTAGAGAGAGGGGGGGATTGTCTCCAAATGGTAATAGCAAATTAAGTAGTCAACAAAATCGGCTCTAAAATATTAGAGTCGTTGGGATTTGTGCTGGGTTGTCTCCAAATGGAAACAACAAGAAAATTAGTCAATAAAAACGGCTCTAACATTTTAAAGCCGTTGTTGGCAAAATTAATAAAAAAATATTATATACTTAATTCTACCCATTAATCTTATATAAATACGCTCCTAAACGTCTGTCATTCTTCACAACTCAATTTTCATCTCCTACTACACTGTCTACTCTTATCTCTCTCTCTCTCTCTTTCTAGGATTTAAAATCTCTCAAAAGCATAACTCTTCTTCCAGGTGCTACGCCGAAGCTGGTGGTAATTCATCATCATTGCACTCCGCCGAATTTGCACCACACACCCGATCTTCTTTCGGATTTGCACCGGTGCACTCTTCCTCCGGTTATATGGTAGATTATAGTGGTAGCACACCCCACGCACACTTATTTTTCGCATGCTAGTGGTAGTGGAACGGGGTCTTCTCTTTCTTTACCTCATCCTTATTCATCTTATCAACAATTATTAACCTCATCCTCACCCATGCAAACACAAACACAATTTTCTTTTTTTCCTGACACACCACACGATCATAATGCACAAGTTCCACCCCATGAAACAATAGTTCTTGAAACACAACACGAAACACCCAAACCTATGACCAACAACTCTAAAAAAAGAGCCAAAACATCATGGGTATGGCAACACTTTACACAAGTACAAAAAGATGGTAAAAGAAAGGAACAGTGTAACTATTGTAAATAAATTTATGATCATGGAAGTACCTATGGTACTTGGGTTCTAGGTAAACACTATCAATCAAAACATGCAAAAGATTATGGTTTAGCTTCTAATCAAACACAAATTATAGCTGAATCTAGCACACTTACCAATTGGAGGGCTAAACCCGGGTTTGCAAGTATGCTTTAGCTAGGTTTATTATTCGGGGAGAATTTGCTTGGTCTAGTTGTGAAAATGATGCTTTGATAGAATTTATTCAGACACTTTTTGCTCCTGATTTCAAAACAATTAGTAGACAAACAATTATAAGAGAAATATAATCTTATTTTACAAATTACCGAAGTGTTCTAAAAGCAATACTCACTACTGATGCTAGAAGAGTTTATTTAACTTCTGATATTTGGCAAGCTTTGACTATTGTTCATTATTTATGTGTTATGCTCATTTCATAGATGAAAACTGGAATTTACAAAAACGTATCATATCTTTTACTAGTTTTGAACAAAAACACACCGCTACAAATATTTCTAATGCTATTTGTGCTACTTGTCAAAATTATGGTATTGAAAATAAAATATTTTCCATATCTTTTGATAATGCTAGTGAAAATACTGCTGCTATTGAATATTTGGTTGAGGTTTTAAATCTAGTTTTAGATGGTAAATTTTTTCATGTACGGTGTGTTTGTCATATAATCAAGTTGTGTGTGCAAGATGGGCTGAAAATATTAGACAAATATGTTGGTAAATTACGTGAAATAATTACATTTATGAAAGGAAGTTCATCTAGAAGAAGAAACTTCAAGAATTTTGCAAAATAATTTGGTTTAACAGAAAAGCTTTTTCAACTGGATGTGTCACCACGCTGGAATTCTAGTTATTTCATGATTAAGGATTGCATTCCTTATAAAAAAGAAATTCAATACTTTGTAATCATGAAAAGTGTCCGCATATGTACATAAATGAGGAGGAGTGGACAGTTTATGTGATTTTTTTGTGAATTTCTGAAAAAATTTGAGGTTGTAACAAAAGCATTATCTGGAGTTTACTATCGCACAGTTAATTTAATTTTTTATCATCTTACTGAAATTTCTAACTTGTTTGATGCATATAGAAACAATGCTGAGCTTTTTGATGCTATTTCACAAATAGAACTAAAATTCAAGAAATATTTTGAACAAAGGCCTAACTTATTTTATCTAGCTGCAATAATGGATCCTAGAGTTAAAGTTACTAATTTAAAGTATTTGATGACCACTTCTTCTGATAATATGCAATACGATCATGATGTTGATGCAAAACTTTTTGAGATTAATAAAATGCTAGAGACAATGTATTCATTATCGCCTCATTCTATAGATGCTCGGATGATACCGCCACCAACAAGCACGGGCAGTCGAAGTTTGAGAAGTCGAATGGCTACAAATACTAGAATGAGAAATTCTTCAGGTGAAAGTAGATTTAATGAACTTACTTTATATTTGAATAGTCCTGAAGTTGATGCAGGTGACAATGATGATGAGCTCTGGGAAAGTTATGATATTCTCGGATGGTGGAAAACACAACGAAAGCAATATCATGTGCTTTCCATTATGACATGTGATATATTAACACCTTCAGCATCTACAATTGCTTTTGAGAGTGTTTTTTCTATCGGTGGTAGAGTACTAACAGATCAGAGGAGCTGATTGACACCAGCGCATTTGGAGATGGCCATATGCTTGAAGGACTGGTTTGATGCGGAAAGACGGAAGCAAGGAATATCTTTCTTTGCTGAAGAGTTTGAAGAAGATAATGCTGATTAGCGAGGAAGCAACTTCAAGATTTGACTACACAAAGATGATGAAGACACCAAAATATTAAAGATATCTTGTCTATCACTATCATGTTTGGAAAATATTGAAAAATGCTTCAAAGTTATTTATAATAAATTTTTTGGCTCTAATGTGTTTCGAATAATATGATTATGTGAACTTGTTATATTATTTAATGAAAATTTTCTTCCATTTATTTTTCCTCATTTCTTATAATTTTGCACCTGTATTATATTATTATCAAATATTAACAATTTTGTCGATACCTATTTAATAAATTATAGTTTTATAATTAGAAAAAAAGAACATCTGGAAAAAAAATAAAAAAATAAAAAAAAGTGAAAAGTCCAAGTTCACTTGTCTCAAGACGAGTTTCACTTGTCTCGTCATTTGTCTGGTATTCACTCGTCTCATCACGAGACGAATCATGAATTGGGTCCAGTACTGAATTCGTGACCAAACATCTTGACTCGTCTCGTATGAATCAAGAACGAGACGAATTAGATTCATCTCGTTCTTGATTCGTACGAGATATGGGATGAATCAACCCGATTCGTTCCGTTGGCCATCCCTAAATTAGAGTGGAACTGATAAGAAAGAAACTCTCTTAACCTTCCACCTTGATTCGTACGAGATATGGGATGAATCAACCCGATTCGTTCCGTTGGCCATCCCTTTTTCTTTAACTTTCCCTACTATAAATAAAACCCAAACGTGCCCTGAGAAAAATCACGAGATTTAACGTTAGAAATGTATGATTAAAAAATGAGTATGTGACAAATGATCAAAACTTGAGGCGACTTCGCTACAATTGAGTATAAAAAATTCGTTATTATATAAGAATGCATAAATGTCATAGTCAACCAAATTATACAATTTCAACTATACAAAATCCCAACTTCCGGTGGTATTTGACAAACTAAGTGGAGCAATTTGACTTAACAGGTTTTTGTAAGGATTAATCCCAGCGCTCCCAGTCCAAACTAATTTGGATTAGGCAGGTTTAGAGCTAGTCAAGATGAAGATTAGTTCTCAAATCGCCAATTTGAGTCTAAAGATTAGTTTTGCAACTCTTTTAAACCTGGAACAAACTTGAACTTTTTATCTGATTGTGATCAGAACCAATTTAGTTATGGACCAGGTCTCCCTTAGAGAACATCTAAAACTAGTTAGAATATTAAAATTGAACTACAACAAGCAAGGTCATTTATGGCTAACTTTTTGCCAATCAAAAGACACTATCTAACTAAACATAAAAAGTCGTCAGACTGATTCTAAGGATGTGTTTGACAACTCTTTAAAGCTGGGTCAGATTTGAATCTAATCTAGTTTTAAAGTGTTTTGTTGATTAGTAAAAACTAGTCAGAAATTATCCAGTTCGTTTTAGATCATTTTTGGACCTTTAAACTAGTTTAATCTTAAACCGGGGGAGAATTGATCACAATTAAACTAATTCTCGCCAAAACTAGTTTAAAGATGAAATTTGGCCCATTTTCGGTGAGTTGCCACGTATGCCCTTAGTATCTGTCTAGATCTTTTATTAAACGAGCTGAAGCCTACAATAACAACATGCCATTATGCCTACCACACTTAAACAGAGGTTGAGATTAGCAACTCCCAAATATTAAATTGACACTTCCCAGCTAAAAATGGTAAGGTGATAAATGGGCCAGTGTGGGGCCAAGCAACATGTGTGCTTTTTTAATGGGGGAATTCTTTTGGCTCTTTCTTTCTTCAGAAATTGTTTTTTCTTTACGAAGTGAAGCGAACCTGGACGCCCCCTTTCACCTGCTGTCTCCATCTCGTAGATATTTTCTAATTGGCACGAACAAGCAGTTCTCGGCTTTCCCATTTTGATTTGCACCCGGCACCTCACCTCGTCATTATCGCGCGGGTCCCCTTGGTTGGTCACCGTCTGTGTGGTCAAGTCGTTGGGGTTGCGACACGTTTACTTGGCCTGCAGGGGCCAACTGGAATTGAAAATTGTAGCTTTCTGATTGGTGGCCTCATACGTCAAACAGGAGGGAAGACAATTACGTCTACGTTAGGCATTTATTTACTAATTAATAATTAATGACTGTCGTTTAAACTAACAAGAAAATATCTCATACTTTCGGATTATCTTGTTCGACCCGCAATACATCGGACTGCCACCATAAAACTACTAAGGGTTCATCGGTCGAGGATTTTTATCTGGACTAGTATTTTTTTTCTGGGATTTAACTTTAAAGTATTATTAGTTTAGAATTAGGGTTAGGATTTTAACTTTATTATGTTATTGGTTTAAAACTAGGATTTGAATTTTAACTTTATGACGTTATTGGTGAGGATTATGATTGGAATTAGGATTTTAAAATCCAAATTTCAATTCTACTCTATACATTCTAGTGAGAAAATTGCAAGAAAAAATCCATGTTAAAATTAGTGGATTGTGATCTTTTCCATAGCAAATAGGTAATATTAAATATAATTAGTATTTAATTTGTAAATAATAAAAATATTAAATAATTTAAGATTTATATTGAATGTTTGACAAAATATTGAATATTAAATAATTTAAGATTTATATTGAATGTTTGACAAAAATTTCTATTATACTTAATGTTTATATATTGAAATATACAAATTAGTGGTAAAAATTTAATCTTAAATTGTAATCATAAAACATCATTAATTAAATAATAATTATGTTTCTTGATAAAAGAATAATTATGTTTGTTAATAGTTATTTAACACTCAGTCCAAGAATCCATTTAAAACTTTAAAAATCATTCCAAAAGTCCAAAACTCTAACTAAAATATCTTGGTCGTAATCCGAGTCCTAGAATATAGGATTATTGGACAACAATATTTCTAGTCTTACCAAACAATCCCAAATGAATAACAACCCCTAAAGGGTTTGTTAGTTCATTTCCTTAAAATATAAGAAATAAAATTCAAGCAAGGATCCTATCAGAACTCCCCGCGTCATGTGGGGTGTTTCGGACCGTTCAGATGCAAAACCGGGGGTAGTGTTGATATTTTACTGCCCCCTTAAATGCTCAGAGCACCCCCACGATAGGATCTTTAGTCATAACATTTTGTGTCTGAAACCAATTCCATTACTTTCCATGCATTTCTTAAAAATGCAAATATCCTGTTTGCTTCGGCATGATAACAGGCAAGCACAACGTTTTGCAAATTGGGAACTGTTGTAATAGGCATTTCGACTATCATATTGGGCCTAATTCATGGTTTTGCTAAACGTAAGTTGGGCTCTTTTGCCCAGTTGATGTTTCCAACTTCCAAGGCCAGACCATGACACAACTGTAAACAGTAGGCAGCCCAACTTGAACTTCGACAACTGTTTTCTTCTTCTTCTTTTATTATTATTTTTTAAATTTAAAAAAGAAATCGGAGAAGAGCAAAATCCTCGAGAGCCAGAGCAGAGACATAAAAAACTCGACAATTGCAAAGCACCATTAGATTTGTTGCCTTCATCCATGTGCATCATTGTTTGCTAGTTGGTAGAATATATATATTATACGCTCACCATCTCGAAAGTTCAGAGCCCATGACACGATATATAATCATGCATGCGTGCATTAAGAGTAGGCAGCATGTGCATGAACCCAAGTGGGCAAATTTAAATTGAGTTGTCGAAAGATTTGCAGCAGATTCTAACTGTAAGATAGCCACTAAAATTGGGCGGCAGGACATTGAAGATAAAGGTCATGCATGTGCGCGCTCGCCAGATTGGTTATAGGGCTCATTTCACCTAACCCTCCGGAACTTCAGGGGCTCCTTTGCACATAACCCACCGGAACTTTGGGGGCTTTTGCACATAACCCATCAGGACTTTGTTTATTCCACTTAGCCCCAACAACTTGTCCGATTTAACCACCCCCAACCGAAGAAAATTTTTTTTAAAAAAACACCGTGAACAGCTCACATGGCAAGCACTAGACATTGAAGGGCGAATATGCCCCTCTGTTTTTGTGGGATTTTTGTGACTAAAACTGAAATTCGGGGTGTATTTAAAAAAACAATTTTGACCATTAATGTTTAGCTTCCAAGCAGTTTGTTGGGAAAAATATTTTTTTCAAAATTCAAGGGGTTAAGTAAGACACCCCAGAGTTCAAGGGTGTTTAGTGGAATAATATATTTTTATTATTTATTTATTTATTTATTTATTTATTTTTGTGGTGGTTTTGGTTTTTTTTTTGGGGTTGGTTTGGCGGTGTTTGGGTGGTTAGGTGAATTAACCCTTTAGTTATATCATTGACATGAATAAGGAATTTTTCTACAAAGTGAAAATAAAGACAAATAATAAAATATAAAAAAATAAAGGAAAATTAAGAATAAGTATCGTGTGTAAATCTAATATACATTGAAAAAGGTATTTGACATTTATTTGATGCATCTGCAAGTAACCCCTAATTGTAAACTAAATAAAAGATATTAGGGCTTTTTCGATATTAGTCACTCGAATCATTAAAGTCTCTATTAGCACCACCAATTCTTAATTATTTTGAAATTCATCCCTTCAATGAAGAGCAGAAGTAGCAGTTAGAGGAATTAATTGCTATTTGTGGCCCCAATTCTCATATGTTATTCCAAATTAATTCTCTAATTGAAACTTATACTCTTGATTGGACGGACTAATTCGAAATAAAAATTGGGGACCTAATAGCACAATGGTTTGAGGGACTAGTTTCAAAATATGATACATATAAAGACTAATATTGACAAAACCCAAAATATTTTTTGACGGATATGCAAGTGTTTTCTGCTATCAAGGTGTGGTAGGGCCTTAATATTATTGCGTATGTCATGTGTCAATTTATGTTTGAATCCCAACCAAGTGTTTCAGTTAGGGAGGCATTTAATTTTTGCGTTATTCTACACATATACCCCTTAAATCATAGGTATTTGCAAAATACTTTCTAAATCAATCTCAGTATTTGCAAAATACCCTCAAATCTTCAATTTTGGAGAAAATTACCCTCAGTACAAGTAATCATCAACTAAATAAGCTAACTTGTAATCGCCAATATAAAATTATCAACAAAATAGTCAAAATTTAGCACTAATTTGATGATTTGTTGATTTTAGGGTATTTTATCACAAAGTTGATAATTTGAGGGTAGTTTTGCAAATACTAAGATTTGGAGGGTATTTTTGCAAATACCCATAATTTAAGGGTATATACACAAATAACCTTTTTTTTGGGACGAAAAAGAGGCATTTATAAGGGATGTTTAATTGATATATAACTATAAGGAGGAGAATGAAAACAACATGTAAGTTAACGTGATTTGTACTGATCGATTTTTTTTATTTTTTATTTTTCACTTTCAAAACCAATCAAAGATGACAATCAGAGATGTACGTAGAAGTTTACGTGCCAATAATACTAACTAATTGCCATGTATATATTTCCTTGTGATGCAAGTTTAATTATCTAATTACTGCCATTTAATTATATTGACTCCGCTTGATGTGAAAGCTTGTGCTTTGTTGTTTAGGTTTTGTCATCACAATACACGTGGGAAGGAGTAGTACTATATATTAGTCTAAGATGATAACGATTTCGGTGATAATATCATTAACCGTAACGACTTCACTTTGCTATCAAGAAAACGTCCTAATTCAGACTCCTACTCCTCCGAAAGCCACAAATTTGACTGCTTGGTAAATTACAATAATCATGCAGTAAAGGACGATTTCATTGATGAAATTTTTCTTGCCACTTTATCGAGTCAAAGTAAAGCATATCATGATTTGATTTGTTGGGGCTGCATAAAATTGATGCCATATGCTCAGCGATGGACTTTAGTGTAGTCTATGACAATATATGATTAATATATTTTTAGGGTTTTACTAATGGGTGCCTAAGGGCACCCGTTAATTTGGATAAGATATGCTATATATGGACAAGTCTCTTCAATTAGTGATTAATTGCAATTAAGGCTCACATGTCTACTAATTTTACCATTTATTAATCACTCCAAATTTATAATGCTTAAGAAGACATGATTATTTGAATAGGCTTTGAGCAAACACACCGAATTTTTTTCATTTCATCTCCGACTTTTGAACTTACTGTCGAACTACAATCATATGCACGTGTAATTTTTATACTTTTAAACTTATCGAACTACAATCATATGCACATTTAAATTTTCTATTGTTGAACCTATCACTTATTTTGGAATGGTTAATAATGATAGGATTAGTGGACATTTGAGCCTTAATTGCAGTTAATCATTAATTGGGAGGATTGTCCATATATGTCATGGACACCCGTTAGAAAAACCCTATATTTAATAAGCGATAAATCTGTCCACAGTTTAAAGGCATTCTTGCGTTTGGTTCTTAATCTCGCTCACTGATTTGTTAAAACTGACGCGGTTCAGGGGCTAGCTAATAAATATAAATTGAGTGATACTAAATGCGAGTCGGTTTTGAAGTAAATAGAAATCTGAACAACTTTTAAAGAAAAGTAAATAAAAATATAAGAAGCCCCTATATACAATACTAAGAGTACAAGTCACTATCTTTCTTTTATATTGATCCTTTTCGTGTTTTCAGAAAAGTATCTTTCTTGGCAAATATGTTTTATTTTAATATTTTGCATTTCTTTGCTAACCCTTTCCCATAAAATAGGAAATTTCTCTCATAAAAACAATCTTCTAATAGATAGATATCAAAATAATATTAGCGGTATTGAATTGCAAGCACACGTTAGAGAATATTGAAGCAATATAAATTATCAATATTAACTGCAGAGGGTGCTTAACAAATATATATCCATCACACCTATTATTCCGTTCCTTGAACCATTTTGGTGTATCCGAGGCTTGGTCAACACATAAGACAATATTTAGATACTTTTTCATTGAGGAAAATAATTTCATTTTGTTCGCTAGTTTATTATTCAAGGATTAATATATATGTATAATTGACTTGATGATATATCATTCCGACGGCATATGACAAAATAGCAAAGGGACTGGATTTTGTAATTGTTAGCTTTCACTCTCACACCTAATGCAAATTGCAATGCTTGTCAAAAAAAAAAAAAAAGAAAAAAAGAAAAAAAAAAAAAAAAAGACTTTTGTTGTTGTTGTTGCTTTTTTTAGTTTGACGAGGAAACTTCTCCGTGATCCTTCGAATTATGGGTATCAAACCCTCGAATATGGCTAAGGGACACCACAAATGTACGGCTCTTTTTTTTATTTGGCGAGGGAACTTCCCCATGATCATTTAGACCATGGGTGTGCCTTAGGTATTCTAGAAAATTAAATTCACATGGATGCTCTCTAGAAGAGTCGAACTTGAGACTTTATAGTATTACTCATAGATAGCTTACCAATTCAGATAGACCCTCTTGACTAGGAGACATTTGAACTTACGTCTAGTAGCCATATATACCGAAAGCTCACGCGGTTTCTCGGAATGCAACTGTGCATGACTTGTTCAAGGCATACCTGATTCTTGCACTATCTAAGTGTCCCTTTGTAGGTTAGCTTACTTGCATGATCATGGCCAAGATGATTACATAAATAAATAAATAAAATGAAAGCTATGCTATAATTAACAAGATGGGGACCTACTTTGGTGTTTAGACAAAGAGGAACATGTCAAGGGTCACCTTTGTTGTCTCACATTTTCATTATTTTTCCTTCTTATACATATTCTTTTCAATTTTTTATGTGGTTATTCTTATATACCTATTGACTTCTTCAGTTTTCATGTATTCCCTTAAAATCTTATATACCTAGCTATTAACATACTCTTTATTTTTTATTGAAGGATCATTAACAAATTTATCATCACGTTTGAATTAGATGGATGACACAAACAACCATAAAATTTGTCTATCGTTATGAAGTGGGAAGGGAAACGAGGCGAAACAATCATGGCAAGCGGTGGGACTGACAGGTACGACCGGCAAAAATCCTGGCGATTTACTGGCTGGTCAAACCGGTTACGGGTGATTCGGTAGTTTCCTGTTTTGACTTGTTTTGATATGCTATTCACGGGTTAGGACTCCTATTGGGTTATGTATTCAGTTCTGAGGCTTATAAAAGTGGTCTTTCAGGTCTAGGGTTAAAATGGATCTAAGCCAAGGAGAGTTACATATTGTAAAAGAGAGGTAAAGAAAAATAAGGAGAGAACTTTAGAGTTTTGAGAGATCTTTTGGTGAGATTGAGAGAGAGGGTTTCTGATGATTCTATTAAGAACATAAGAAAGATTGCATCTTGTAATCTCTGATAAAAAGAAGGATCAAATCTCTCCCCATGGACGTAGGCGATTGCCAAACCACATAAATCCTCATGTCTTTATTCTAGTGCTTTCTTTTTCTGCGGATGTTGCTTTCTCTTTGTTTGAACAAGTTTTCTTAGGATTTCCACGTCACCTGGAGATCGATAATTTGTCTACAAAGAAGGAGGATATCTACTCGAGGGTTTTGGTGATGCTTTCGCAGGCAACACTTCCGCATTAATCGCCCGTTGGAGCACTACAATCGGACGTTTGCCAACAATTAGTATCAGAACATCAGGTGATTCCAACAATTGATATCAGAGAATATGGTGATACCAACATTACTGTTTCATGTGAAAAAACATACTGTGTTAAGTACATTCAAATCAGCTCACAACTATTTAAAAAGCAATAGAGGATCATTATTAAGAGAAATAATTCTTTTTAACTCAAATGGGTGACAGGAGGATCCACTAAAAAAAAATTATATACCCCTATCATATTCCACATATATATTATTTTTCTGGCTCCCTAATAAGGTTTAGCATGCTAAATGTGAAGAGGCCCCTACTAAGATCAAAGATCTTTAAACTTGGAAAATGTGTATGAACTGGTCACTAAAGTCTAGTCGTTGAAGACCTTGGTCATAGAATTAGTAGGCCCCTTGGATAATTATATACGTACAGAATTAGGGAGAAGGTTGTTTTGGCTGAGCCCTTAACTGCGTCAACCTTTGATCTACTACTGAAAGCAACCAAGACTAGCTAAAGTTATAGAATTATTATTAAATAATATTAATTGAAAAAAATAACGACGGGAATGAAGGAAGATAAATCTGGCAATGTGGCAGATCCGTGTAACCCTTATGAATAAATTTGTGATTTATTATTGTTAGAACTTTGTTCGGGGAGAACATTGTTCGTGCAATATCTCTTGTTTGATTAATAACAAACTATCATTTGGTACTAATAAGTTTGTGAGATGATATATTTTAGGAATAAACAGGTACGAAAAAGTTTCTCTGTTGGTTGCTCTTAGTTTTTCGTATTTTATTTTCCACTGTATATTCTTTGTTTATCCGAAAAATTTATAGCAATCCTATTCACCCCCCTAGGCTTGCACCCGTTTCCAACAAGTTGTATCAGAGCCAGGTTACCCATCTTTAGGTAGCATAACCTAGGATATAGAGTTCAAGCCTTACCACCGCTTCAGCTTTTCTTGAAGGACACGCCGTCAACCGACCCCCTCTTTTTGATGGCACCAATTACACATATTGAAAAGCACGTATGAAAGTTTTTCTATCGTCCACTAGTTTAGATGTTTGGGAGAGTGTAGAACATGGATATAAGGAACATACTACTGAGGTAGATGATATAATAGTTGTTCTAACCAAGGATAAGTGGACTCCACAGCAAAAACAAATTTACACTTATAATACAAAACCCATGAATGCTTTATATTGCTCTCTTAATGCTGAAGAATTTAACCATGTTTCTAATTGTTCTACTGCTCAGGAAATTTGAAAAACACTAGAGTTACACATGAAGAAACTTCGTAGGTTAAAGAGGCTAAGCTTGCTATGCTGGTGAGCAAGCATGAGAATTTCAAGATGAAGGCCTCTGCGAGCATACAGGAGATGTTCACAAGATTCACTGATATCGCGAACAAGTCAAAAGTGCTAGGAAAGGAGTATGATAACAAGGAGCTTTGTAGAAAAAATACTCCGTTCTCTATCTCGGGATTGGGAACCAAAGGTAACGATAATAAAAGAACTTCAGAATTTTTCTAAACTTACACTTGATGATTTTGTAGGCGATCTTATCACTTATGAAGTCCGATTGAAAGAGAGAGAAGATGCCTCAGAAGAAGACTTAAAGAAGAAGTCATTAGCCTTACGTGCAAGGAAAGAGAAATCCCGATCAAAGAAGAAGATAGAATCAAGCTCGAGTTCTGAAGACGAGGATGATCAACTTGTTAAATTCTACAAATCTTTCTTCAAGTCAAAGGATGGTCATACCTACAAGACAAACAGAATCATTATATAAGTGTTTCCGCAGAAAGTGGGTTTCCTTGCAGTTTTCATTTCAAAACGTTTTGAAAATGAAAACAGGTCAAAGATTATACGTGTAAATCTCTCGATTACAAAGAAAACAAGCTCACTCTCTTACAAACACGAACAGAAGTCGCTACGTAGTAATCTCCTGCTTGCGTGGGTTCTTTGCCTGTGCTGGGGACGCGTCGTCCGTGGACCACCGAGCAACGATTGTCGGATTGACGGGGTTGAGTCTATGCTTCGCAAAGAAAACAAGAACTAAAGCAAATATCTTAGCGAGGTAAGATATCTACTCTTCCCAAGAATTAAGGCAAAGCTTAATCTCGAGGAATCTCCATGTGGATGACGTTCTTGAAATCTCCTTTGTTGCTTCGAACTCAGGAATCTCCTTCTCTCTCTGCGCAGATCTCTCTCTCCAAGTCTCGTGTGTAAGGCTCGATTATCAGATCTCTGATCCCCCTCCCAGGTGGGTGTAGGGGGGTATTTATAGGCTTCAAGAGACGAAACTGCTGAAAAGAACGTGGGTTGAACGCGTAGTGGCCGAGACAGTTGTTGGTGTTCGCCCAGCCGCCTTCGCCGCATGCGATAGCTTTGGCCGCCTCACAAGATCTGAAGCGCTTAGGGTGAGACAGCTGATCGCTCGTCAAACCGCTCGCACTCGGGCGGACTTTTGGTTGTTGTAACTGTTCTCCCTCTTTTTAAGGCACGTTTAAATGCCCTATTTTCACGCTTAGTGGGTGTATTTTCAGCGTGTAACCGCCCACTAACGTGGCTGAACGTATTCTCACGTTAAAAAGTCAAATGGGCCCCACAAATATCGATGGAACACCCAAGAGAACAATTCAGACACTCTTGGTGTCTCGCTTTTGGCGAGACATAAGAAAGTGTCTCGCCCATGGCGAGACACAAAAAGTGTCTCGTATGTATAAGTTTCACCATGTGGTTGACTTCCTTAGATCTTGACGACGTCGTTCTTCGATCTTCTTATGATTAATTCACATTTGGGGTTCCTCAGCAATTTTTGATGCCTACAGATACCCCTCCAAAGTTTTTAGACTCCGCTGTATTTTGTCGAGGGGTCTGGAATACTTTGGATGAGATACGCCTTGCTTCTGTTCAACATTGAACATTATAGAAGAGGCCTATATCTTGCTCCAGCTTTCAAACCCTGGCTACGCAACGTCGCTGACCATATTCTGGGATCAATAGCTGTTGCATTTGTATTTTAACTGATTGAAATGATGAAATCGATTTTGAACTGATCATCTTCATCTTGAGGGTCACCACTTGGGTTGCAATTGAATTTGTCGAGAACCATGTTATCTTATCATAGTGGGGGATGGTATATGATTCATCTTCAATAACGAGGATTTAGAGAAGAAGCATCGTCCGACTTATTGAACACTTGGGACACAGATTATCTATCATAAGACTTCCGGGAAAGCTTCTGAATGTAATCTGGGATCAAATTGCCTTGAATACACTGCCTCGAATCTCGTGTGGAGGATAATCGTCGAGTTCTGGAGTTGCCGAGACAGCTTAGTGTCTCCCTTGGTGCGCGGCAGTCTCTTGTGTCGCGCTCGAAGAGGATGTGCGTGACAGTCTTAACTATCGTGCTCGAAGGGGTGTGCGCGATAGTATGGACTGTCGCGCTCGAAGGGGGCGAGACAGTTTGGTCCTATATAAACCCGACACTTAGGGTTTTGTCACCATCTGATATCTCGCCTTTTGGACTTCAAAACCCTTCCAAACTCTTCTTTTTCCTTCCCTCAAACATTGTAAACCTTCTTTCACCCCTAAAATCTTTCTAGCTTGCTCGAAGACCCCTCTTTAGATCTAGGGTTTCGGTTTTGTTGGAATTTTCTTCGATTTTGGTTGATTTTTCTTCACAAAATCAATCTTTTCTTGATCCTTTACCAGATCCGCAGCCCCTTTGTCAAACCCTAGGTCTCTTCGAGCCTTTCTTGCCTTGAGTTCCATCCAAACCCTAGCTTTTTTCTCTTGTTCAAGCCAAAAACTCGATTTTTACCATGTCTTCCAAGAGATCTCATGTCCCCAAGGGCAGATCTGTCCCCTGGACCTCTGAACCTGAAGAACCAACTGTCTCATCATTTGGGGGTGAGTTTTAGGGTGTATGCATGTGTTTTGGGTTAAAAAGTGGGACTTCTATGTAAGATCCCTGTTTGTTCTCCTTTACGAGGTATCCGAAGAGTCGAGGTCCTCCTTCATGAGGATCTGGGCTTAAACGAGTATATTGCATTGCCAAAATACTCGTAAAATAAAAAATATGAGATTCTGACTGTCTCACGCTTGCGCGGCAGTCGGGACTGTCTTCGCCATTAGTGAGACAGTTTGAGCTGCTCGCCAGATTTGAACTGCTCACGGGCAGACGCTTTAGATCGCCTCGTAGCCGGCACGACAGCTTTGACCGGCTCTACGAGACAGTTTCCTTATTTTTTGATTTTAACCAAGTGTTCTTTACACTTAGTATTGTTCCTTGAGCTTATTCTGACATATCTTTCTGTGTCTTGCAGTTGAATTTTCTCCTTCGGCGTTTGCTGCTCACGAGTAGAGTGGGCTGAATAGCACGGCTTTTTCTTCTTCTCGTGAAGCGCCGTTGTTGACTGATATCCCCCTGCTTGGCCCAAGTGCACCTCCGGAGTTATTAGAATTGCTAGAACATGGGGACCGTCGTGACTTACGGAGGATGATAACTGACGCTCCGCTTATGAAGGGTGCTGGATCTACCGAAGTTATGAGGAAGTCCAGTTACTTGTTCGGGAACTCTATTGTTGACCCGGAAGTTCTATCTTCCCGCACTGAGTCCTGGTTATATGAAGGCGACGGCTCACCTACATCTGCCTTCTTTCCCTCGCCATCACTCGCTGGTGCATCTGCGCAACTTGGCGGTCAAAAGGAGTATGCATTGGAGATTGACCGAGGACCAGGAGCGCATACATTGTGGGTATGTGGGCTAAGGCACTACCCCAGGCTCCAGTGATAGGGATTACATTCGTGCACTCTACCCCGGAATCGCGGGTCAAGACAGTCCGCCTCACAATGAGTTGATGGTCAAGGCTGATACGGTGAAGAATCGCTTGGCCAGGATAGGAAGGGAGCTGCCACCCAAGAGACCCCACCGATGTTTTGGCTGGGTCCATTCTTCTAGTGACCGATGGTGGACACGAATGACTAAGTACGTCCTGGGTCGGTGGAGTCGGAGCTTCAAGAGAACGGCTTGTACATTCCCATTCAAGCGAGCATGTACGGGATTCCTATCAGCGTGAATCACTTCCTCGCGCTTCTGGAGATCTATAACCCGGACACCAATACTTTTTGACGAGGCATGGGGAGCTGGGCCTGCCGCTCCATGAGATGATGAAAGTATCTGGTCTTCCAGATGGGTGATGCACCGTATCAGGAGTATTTCCCCACCAACCGTCAGTTGAAGGAGATGAAGGAAAAGGGCTCAACTAGTTATGAAATCTTGTGGGAGTTGACCTGCCATTACCAGACGGCTATAGCGTCAACTGAAGTGAGGGCCAAGAAATAGCCGCAGGTCAGCTTGAAACAGTTTGCTGATTATCTGTTCAAGAACCTGGAGAGTCATGATGATGTAGAGGAACTGGAGCCCCTGACTCCTTCTGCCATCAACAAGTTGATTGCGAAGATGAAGGCTCAATCTTTTACTACTCCATTTGCTGAGGGCAAAATCTCCAAGGGCACCAAGTTCGAGACCTTCCTGTGGCAGGTACAGAAGCAGATCAAGTCACAAACTCTTTTGGCGGGCTACCTAGCAATATGGCTGAAGAAATGCGTAGTCCCGCATCAAGTCTCAGAAGCTATGCCTCTGAAAGTGCTCTTTCCAGCCGTCGAGCTAGTCGTTGGTCGCGGACTTTCTCTTCTCCCGGTGATGGTGGTAGATATTCATTGCGGACTTCGACGCTTAGTCGCTGGCTTCATGCATAAGGGAAAAGGGTCTTCAAACGAGATCCCGGCTGTTAAGGTCGAATTGCCATGTACCTATTTGATGGCTTGGCTCGTCCTCCATCGTCCGGACTTAATGACGGTGCCTGAGATAGTTATCCCCGAGCTTCCTCTGCTACAAACCTTGGAGAACTGCAAGTGGGGAGCAAGACAATGGCCTGAGGTGTCTCGCCAATTCAAGATTGCCAAGAGTTGGGAATTCTTCAAGTGTTTCCCACACTTCTCGGGTCATTACGACGAAGTGCTCGTGGATGCCGCTGAGCCCAATGGAGGCCGGACTATACTAGATCTTGGCTATTTCCGGTGGCTGATAAACATCTGCCTAGGCTATCTCATCTTCCGAGTCAGGAGTTTTGCGACATCGAGCCTTATTTTCCATGTCGATTTTCTCATCAATTCAGATATGACCAAATCTATGTCGGGAATCCGAATCGGGGGATGAAGACCCATGGAGCACTTGTTGACGGTGCGCGCGCCTGGTATTGGAGCATCAGTGGCTGCACCAATACCAAGTTCAGTCTTCATGCTGCCGAGCCTAAGCTTCAGATGACTTTTTTGTATTGCAAGTGGCTCATTGCGGCTAACGCTCCCACTTCAAGAACTTCAGAAACTGAAACGGAGCGTAGGAGAGAACCAACGCCGACTCGTGCCTCCCCTCCGCGAGCTCAACCATCGCGGAAGTCTAACTGCAAGAAGAAGGCTGTTCGAGAGGAGAGCGAGAAAGAAGATTTCGACGACACGATCCGCATTCAAGAGGAAGAAGAAGAGACCGCCCCGGCCCCATGGGTCCGATACTGAGTGAAGTAGTAGTACCTCCTCCTCGCCTTCTCCAACTCGACAGATGAACCAGCCCGCCTCCCCATTCCATCTCCTCCCGTGCCCGAAACGCGATGAAAGTGCTTCTCACTCGCCCCAATAGAATGACTGTTGAGACAGGGAAGAGGAAGAAGAAGAGGAGGAGGCTTCGATCTCATTTTGCGTAAGAGAGCATGCGTCGGCGACCATTCCTACCCCAACTTCTATCGCCAAGGCATTGATGCGCATGAAGAAGGTCGCACATAGGCCTCGTGCATCACGCCAGCTTCCCAAAATACCCGAGGCGATGCATGGAAACTCAGCAACGACGATAGGGTTGAGAAGAAATACAAATAAAATAAAATATTTCCTCTCAATTTAATATGCCAAGCCGCCAAGTAATAATAATAATAATCACGATCCGAGATCGATCCGCGGCCGGTAAGAATAAATAAACATCGAGCCGGAAGTACATATCACCGAATAAAATAACATCGGACTATAAAAGAGTCCACATGTCTAACACAATACATGTAGCTAAAACTAGAGAAGCATAAAACAAATGTCAACCGAGCTAAAATGAAAATCTTGAAAGAAGTCTAAGGTTCATCAAACTACCGCAAACAAAAGGAAACTAAGCTTCACTGATTTACTCCATCGTCGGAAGATTCTCTGGCGAGGAAACTCGGCTCAGGTGCATCTTCATCTTGAACTGTCAGTCATCTAAATCGGCGTACACCAAAGAATAGATGCGTCGTGTATATGCGGCAAGACTGAGGCAATAGCCGATATAATAATAATGCAAATAAATACAATAATCGAAAATGCGAACGAATATAATAGGGTGAAGTGATGCATGCATACAACTAAAGCTGACCATCTAAACAACCGGGAAACTCTGGCACTCCAAACAACGATAGCGGGTAACTCACCATTCACGCACCTACCGGTCTACATCTCATTTAAAGTCAAGGTTCATATTAAGCGGATAGCGGCGGTTCATTATCCCCTACCGGCATCAATACCCAGCCGCAACGAATCGACCGAGGTGATCAGGTTAGGCTTGTGGGTTGAAGCGGACAGGTGAATACAAAATACACCGCCACGCGCGAAACAATTCAGCGGCCCAACAAACCAGCCCCAAGGGAAACAAGGTCACTTGGCACGGTCCGAAGATACATAAACGGCCACATCCGAATACATGAACCAAGACTTTCCCATCCCGGTCTCGGGTAAATCAAGTCAACGATGCCGATATCAAATACGGTTCACCTCCTAAGCATGGTCAACACACACATGTCACTAGGTCATGTTCATGACAAATCAAGTCCCTAAGTCATGAACTACTACGGTTCGGACACAACAAGACTATGAATAAATGCGATTAACACGGCATATCAATACAAGAATGCATCGAAAACATGAATAATCAATAAACAAGCATTAAATGCGATAACAAGAGCCATGAACACCAACTACACATGTAAGCGGATAATATCGAAATTTCACTAACGAGATTTTGAAACTTTTAAAATAATAATTCCAATATTCCTTTAATAATTCAAAATCCCTTCATAAAGTAAATCCTTTAAAATATTATTCCTCACGATTATTCTAGAATAACATTTTGACAATAAACTTAATAATTCGAATATTCATTTTATAATAAATCTAATAATTCGAAAATTCGTTACAAACAATTCCTTTAAAAATAACTTTCCTCACTATTATCCCAAAATAATATTTTTAATTAATAATTCAAATATTCATCTTACAATGAATTAATACTTCAAAATCCTTTTACAAAATTCCTTTAAAAGTATAATTTCCTCATGGTTATCAAAAATATATTATTGTAACAAATAACTTAATAATTAAAATAAATTCAATATTTCAAAATTCCTTTTTCAAAATAAATCCTTTAAAATCATTTCCCTCGTGATTATTCTAAAATATTATTTTAGACAATAACTGTCTCGATAAGTCTTTTTCAAAATAAATTCATTTATAAAATATATTATCGTTTCTCCTTCTTCAATAATATCTCACATAATCACGCTAACATCAATAAAATCATCATCGCAATCCCACGCAGCTTTATAATGCATCATAATTATCCGATACATATAATAATTCATAAATAATCTAAAAATGTAATATCTGAGTCAAAGGTAGTAGGATCTTGCCTGGCGAAATCGAATTTGTCTGCTGACGGTATGCCGCGCGGCAATGACGCCGCGGCAACAGCGTCTGGGGCTACGCGGCGGCTCAGCGAGGCTACTGCTGACTCTGGCAATGGTGTGTCGGGTATCGGTGGAAAATGGCGGAGTCGGAAATGTGAAAGTGAGTATGGTAGCTTAAGTGATCGGCGTGTTGAGGGAGGCAATGATGGGGCCGAAGGCGGGCGGGATCATTGGAATGAGGCAATGAAAAGGGAGATCGTCGATGGTCGTCGCAGGTGGAAGAATGGAACAAATCATGAAACATCGGCGAATAAATAATCAAAATCATCGGCAAAATAAACAACAAATGAATAAAACGAAAACGAAATGGTCAATAAATCAGGCTTCAGAAGGGTCAATCAAATCAGTCTTATGATCGAAATAAATCAGATCGGATCGGTCAAAACTGAGTCGAGAGTGGGTTTGAGGGGTCGGGGGTTGATTAAGAAAACTAATATATATATATAGTTAATGAAGATTAGGGTTAGGGTTAAGGTTGAGGCTTAGGTTTAGGCCCGATTCGCGCATGAACACCCATATAAAAATATGAGAAAATACCGTTAAAATCGAAATGAATGTGGAATAATTGAACAATAAATATGGCGTAAATGTATTCATTTAATTGCATAGGATAGAATATTAAATCTCGTGGTTATCTACATAAGCGATAAAAATCAATAATAATATAAATAATCAAAATGTTTATCGATAATATTCATCGAACTCCTTTAATTTATAATTTAAAAATTAAAAGCGGTAAGTATAAGAGTACATTTAAATCATAAGAATTTTCGAAAATCGAAGAAATATAAATACTCTTTAAACAATAATATTTAATACTCAAATACCGGAAAGTAATATTCCATATTTTTATACACTAGAAAATACGTGTGAAAAATATCGAGAAAAATAATACTAGAAGTTACGCATCGAAAATATTAGAAAAGAATGCGATATCGAAAATTCCGCAGTGTTACATCCTACCCCTTAAAACAAATTCCGTCCTCGAATTAAAACAACCCAAAGACGAGATATGGATTAAGTGAAGGGTAATGAACTACAACCTAAAGTTAACAAATCTTAAAGCGATACTATAAAGAACAAAGTTATGCTAACGGTAACAAGTTAGATACCAACCTAACAATTCAAGGCTAAAGACAACGAACAAAAAGTAAATGCAACATTTAATGACTAAAGTTAACAAACCCCAACATAAAGGTAAAATTATATATAAGACAAACAATTTAATGACTTAAGATGACAAACCTTGATGGAAAATAAAAGTAAAGATAACATAATTAGCGAAGGGTAATAAACCGCATCTTAAGAATAAGTCAAAAGGTGGTAAGGACATATGTGTCAAAATTTAACACAAAACTATCAAATAAAATAACTCAAATAGTAAAAATTTTATTTCCAAAAGGTAGCAAACATTGACCATAATATACAAAATCTAAAGTATAAATAATATTAAAAGGACACAATTATGCTAGAGGTAACAAACTTCTACACAAATGTATCTGAGCTCAAAATAAATATCAGTTCTTCTAATGGTAAAATAAAAAAACTAGACTTGACACCAAGGTAATAATTCTCAAAACTCAGAAAAGGAAACAAATATAAAATAAAGGTAACTAAATTATACTCAAGGTTCAGGTGACAGTACTCACCTTAAAGTTAACGAAAATTTGAAGTGAAAGTAAATATAACAAAATATGCTAAAGGCAGAAGTTATAAGGAATATATCAGTCCATAACTATAAGTAACAAAGTTTACATGAATATAACAATTAATGGTTAAAATTATAAATTTCAATAAAAGTTCACAAGATAAAGGTAACGACTATGACAAATGATCTAAAAAGACCAAGCGACAATTGAGCCAAAATCATAATCAAGGATAATAAACCTCAACTTAAGGATACTAAATCTCAACTCAGCGATACCAAAATCTAAAATGGAAAAATAAAAATAAAAATATCATCTTGTTGTAACAAGTGTGTAGTAAACAACCCTTCAATGAAAAGAATTTATAACTAAAGGTAACAAAGTTCAAAACTAGTAATAGTTAATAGCTAGAGTTAACAAGATCCAACAAGGTAATAATTCAAGGTTAAAGGTAACAAAGTTCAAATCAAATTTGATAAACTTTATTTCAAAGATAACAAATAGGAAATAAGCATAGTACGATTAAGCCAAAAGTTAATAGCTAAGCGTAACAAACACCAACGTAAAGGTAACAATGATTAACTGAAAGTAATAAAACTCAAAACAAAATGTACTTTATCTCAAAAGTATCAAAAAAGAAAATTTAAAAGTAACACGATTAAGCGGAAGGATTATAGGCATGATGTACATCTCAACTAAGGATAATAAAATTAAAAGCGACAAAATAAGAACAACTATGCCAAAACATAATAAATTAGACACCAAGGTAGCAATTCAAAGCAACAGTGAGAATAATTAAGCGTAGGGGCAACATTGAATAACTAAAGGTAGCAACATAGTCAACACGGTAACAATTATAAATAAAGGTAGCATAATTAGCTAAAAGGTTCATAGCTAAAATTGACAAACTAAGATGTAGAGATAAAATGTAAGGGTAAGAAATTAAGGTAACAAACTTATGCTAATAGTAGCAAGTATATAAAGCTATCCATTAATCATTATCATGTTTGTATATCAATCATAAAATGTTATATCAATATAATACGTAAAATATGTATATAGTACTTATAAATGCGTAAAATAGTGTCAACATATTCTGACCAAAATAGACAAATAAATAAAAATTTTGTAGCCAAAGAAAAATCAATAAAATACATATATTGGAAATTAAATCATGCAAATCGATACAACATATCGTGGAAACATATAAAAATCCATACTAAGTCGCAAAACACAATCATCATCACAAACATACATAGATAAAAATATATAAAATCAATAATGTTTGTTAATTTTAATTGAACATGATTATTTATCAAATTAGTAAGGAAGCATATATAATCAACTAATTAAGATTTACACAATCAAAAGTATTTACGTAAATTATATATATATGCATAAAATAAATTAAGTATATAAATCCAAAATAATAACATAGCCTAAAAATATACAATATAGCACTAGGTATGATAAATAAAATATTGTAATAACCAGCACGAGGAAAGAGAAGCTATAGGAAGAGCGTATAGTCGCGAAACGATGGGATAACTGACAGTGAAAAGCTCCGGGGTCCAAAAGTGATAAAGCAGGAATGGAAGAACAAGAACCTTGCCTAATGCGGACAAAATAAATATAACTAACTTAGTACTCTTAAGCATATCCTATCATGGTTCTAGAGAAAAGACGGGAGTCAAATCATTAGACGAAACGGAAATCAAGGTCAAAATTGGATAAGATAGGGACTAAAATATAACTTACAGGATAAGGGTCAAACATAGTCTTATGGGTGGAATAGTGATACGTGTCTAAATTATTTATCATATTCTTACTGTGAAACTTCGGGCGTGAGTGAGATCGTGACTAGACTGGCGATCCGATTCGGTCGACTGCATGGGCCACCACCAAAACACATCCGCCCAGCTGAAAATACCGGAGGCGATGCGTGAACAAGCCCGCGACGTATTAGGTTGAGAAGAAATACAAATAAAATAAAATATTTCCTCTCAATTTAATACGCCAAGCGTCAAGTAATAATAATAATAATCACGATCCACGGATCGATCCGGCCGGTAAGAATAAATAAACATCCAGAACCTGAAGTACATATCACCAGAATAAAATAACATCCCAGACTATAAAAGAGTCCACATGTCTAACACAATACATGTAGCTAAAACTAGAGAAGCATAAAACAAATGTCAACTGAGCTAAAATGAAAATACTGAAAGAAGTCTAAGGTTCATCAAACTACTGCAAACAAAAGGAAACTAAGCTTCAGCTCGATTTACTCCATCGTCTGGAAGATTCTCCTGCTGAGGAAACTCCGGCTCAGGTGCATCTTCATACTGAACCTGTCCGTCATCTAAATCTGACGTACACCAAGAGAATGGAGTACGTCAGTATAACACACGGCAAGACCCCACAGGCAATGACAGTATAATAATAATGCAAATAAATACAATAATCAGAAAATGCGAACGAATATAATAGGGTGAAGTGATGCATGCATACAACTAAAGCTGACCATCTAAACAACCGGGAAACTCTGGCACTCCAAACAACAGTAACGGGTAACTCACCATTCTGTCACAGCCTCAGGTCTACATCTCATTTAAAGTCAAGGTTCATATTAAGCGGATAACTGACGGTTCATTATCCCTACGCCGCATCCAATACCGCGGAACAACGAACGGTCGAGGACTACCGTCGAGGTTAGGCTTGTCGGACACGCGAGACCGAGTGAATACAAAATACACCGCCACGTGCGAAACAATTCACTGGCCCAACAAACCAGCCCCAAGTGCGGGAAACAAGGTCACTTGGCACGGGTCTGGAAGATACATAAACGGCCACATCCGAATACATGAACCAAGACTTTCCCATCCCACGGTCTCAGGTAAATCAAGTCAACGATGCCGATATCAAATCACGGGTTCACCTCCTAAGCATGGTCAACACACACATGTCACTAGGTCATGTTCATGACAAATCAAGTCCCTAAGTCATGAACTACTACTGCTCGACACAACAAGACTATGAATAAATGCGATTAACACGCATATCAATACAAGAATGCATCGAAAACATGAATAATCAATAAGCGATGCAATCACGATAACAAGAGCCATGAGCGATAACTACACATGTAAACGGATAATATCGAAATTTCACTAACGAGATTTTGAAACTTTTAAAATAATAATTCCAATATTCCTTTAATAATTCAAAAATCCCTTCATAAAGTAAATCCTTTAAAATATTATTCCTCACGATTATTCTAGAATAACATTTTGACAATAAACTTAATAATTGAATATTCATTTTATAATAAATCTAATAATTCGAAAATTCCGTTACAAACAATTCCTTTAAAAATAACTTTCCTCACTATTATCCCAAAATAATATTTTTAATTAATAATTCAAATATTCATCTTACAATGAATTAATACTTCAAAATCCTTTACAAAATTCCTTTAAAAGTATAATTTCTCGCTGTTATCAAAAAATATATTATTGTAACAAATAACTTAATAATTAAAATAAATTCAATATTTCAAAATTCCTTTTTCAAAATAAATCCTTTAAAATCATTTCCCTCGTGATTATTCTAAAATATTATTTTAGACAATAGCATCTCGATAAGTCTTTTCAAAATAAATTCATTTATAAAATATATTATCGTTTCTCCTTCTTCAATAATATCTCACATAATCACGCTAACATCAATAAAATCATCATCGCAATCCCACGCAGCTTTATAATGCATCATAATTATCCGATACATATAATAATTCATAAATAATCTAAAAATGTAATATCTGAGTCAAAGGTAGTAGGATCTTGCTTCTACGGCCAAATCCTACCGTGGCGACGGGCCGACAAATCGCATCACTCATCGCCATCTAACGGCCAACGGCTTAACGGACCGCACGACGCCAACGAGATCGGCATAACGACACGGGCAATGGGTGGGTCGCCGCCGCGGGACGGCATGGCGAGGTCGGGCCGAGGTGGTAGCTGGGCTGGGCGGCGGCTCATGGCCTCGGGAGGGAACGGGTGGGACTGGAGGGGTGGCATGGATCAGGCAATGGGCAAAAGGAGGGAAGAGGGGAGATGGAGGGGCGGGGAATGGGTGGAAGGGAGGGGTGGAAGGGTGGAGGGTGGATGGGGTGGAGGGGAGGAGGAGGATGGAGGGGTGGGGAAAGGGAGGGTGAGGCATGAGGAAGGAGGGAGGCGGTCAGGGACGGGGACGAGGAGGGAGGCGGAGGGGCTTAAAGCGGCGGCCAATGGGTGGATCGGGGTGTGGGTCTGGGAGGAAAACGGAAGAGAGGAGAGAGATGACGAAGGATTGAGGGATCAGGTTGATTAAGAAAACTAATATATATATATAGTTAATGAAGATTAGGTTAGGGTTAAGGTTCAGTTTGGGTTTAGCCCGCCATCAGCATGAACACCCATATAAAAATATGAGAAAATACCGCTAAAATCGAAATGAATGTGGAATAATTCAACAATAAATATGACGTAAATGTATTCATTTAATTGCATAGGATAGAATATTAAATCTCGTGGTTATCTACATAAACGATAAAAATCAATAATAATATAAATAATCAAAATGTTTATCGATAATATTCATCGAACTCCTTTAATTTATAATTTAAAAATTAAAACGGTAAGTATAAGAGTACATTTAAATCATAAGAATTTTCTAAAATCAAGAAATATAAATACTCTTTAAACAATAATATTTAATACTCAAATACCGGAAAGTAATATTCCATATTTTTATACACTAGAAAAATACGGTCTAAAAAATATCGAAAAATAATACTAGAAGTTACGTCTTGAAAATATTAGAAAAGCACGATCGAAAATTCACCTGCGTTACAATCCGTGATCTCCAACTCCCGAGGCAATGAAAGCACCGATCTCCCACTTGGAGAAGGAGGTAAAACTTGTCAATTTAAATTTCTTGTCTCACTTGTGATTCGTACTTATTGTTTATTTTCTTTTTTTTCTTCTCCTCAGAACGCTCTGAAGAAGGCGAAATTCCAGCTGAGCCTTTCCCTCCGCCATCCTTTATCTATGAAGAGTCAAGCTTCACGGCCCAAATACACGAAGCCATGGATGAGGGTGAAACTTCCACCCAAGATAGACGCTGATATCTCACCGCCCGAGGTCAGCCGGCAGGCAATACCTCATCTGGGTGGCAACTCCAGGAATTGGGAGAACTGAAGTTTGTTCCTCCGCTAATCGCTAATACACCTCATGTTCTTTTAGAAAAACTTCAAGAAGTGGGCGCCAGTGCTAGCGGAACGAAACCAACTCCCGATATAAAGTCCGATCTTTATTTTATTTTTCCCTCTTCATATTGAAAATCTAATATGTTATAGCTGCAGTACTGGAGGAGCAGGCTGAGGGAAGGACAACTCCAAGCGAAGCATTTGGGGAATTCGCTGAACCCATGGAATCGGCTCCCGGTGTCTACACTTATCATCGTGATTTTAATATATGTATATATATGCGTATACTGACGCTCGATATGCTTTGCCAATGTCACAGTGAAAGAATTGATAGAGACGGAGCCTGCGCATGAAGAGGGTCTCGGGGAGTTGTCTGAATCGAGCCTAGATCAGATGATCTCTGTTTTTGAGTCTGATCACAACCTAATCGACGATATGTTATCGAAACAGACTCAAAGAGAATCTGTTGTAGAAATTAGCCCTTCTGCAGGTATATATCTTATTATCCAGATCCTCTCAATTATCTTACTGATAGTTGATGACTTGACAATGTTATCGCTTATGTGCCCCGCCACCGCCGCCAAGCAACCGAAGAGGTTCGGTTCAACTTGAGGTTCGACTTCCCACTTCTCAGATCGAGTCTACTGTCGTCTCGACTATTGTTGAAAGTTCTCTCGGTCAACCCGGACCACCGGCTATTCATGCTGAACCTGAATCAACTTCGGTGGTTCCCGAGGTTGAATTGACGAGCGCGGGGGAGGTAGTCCCAGCTGAAGGATCTTCTAGCCGCATCGGTATATCTTCCGATCCTGTCTCTGATAAAAGTTTTAACATTTAAAGTCCTCAAAACTTACGTTTCCTCTTCCACAGCGCCTTCTTCCATATTGTATGATTCAATCAAGGCGTTGATGTCGGATGAGGATCCGGAGAAGGTGGTCATTGGTGCAGAGCTTGAGGGGTTCATCCTTCTCCTTAATAATGCCATCGAGAAAGTTGTGACCAAGGGCTTCTCCTTCGGCTCTTTCAAGAGGCTTCTTGATAGGCGTGTGGCGTCCATAAGGGCAGAGGGCTTCTCCGACTTAGCGGACTCTATCACAGAGGACATGGCTCAATTAGAACAAGAGCTGGAGAAGTTTCTAAGGCTGCGATTCGAGGGCGCTTCCTCTTACATTTCTTCTCGGATCGAGTCCGTCATGAAGGCCAGAGAAGCCCAGCGAGGAGCTGCCGAGCAGGAATTGCGTCAACTGCAGACTCAATCCGAACGTATCAAGGTAAGCCTGAACTCAAAGGAGAATACTAGAGCTGGCTTGCTTTGATCCATTGAGCTGCAGGGTGTCGAAATCACTCGTTTAAAGAAAGCTCTTGAAGATGCCGAAGAGACGCACACTCTTCTGAAGATGGATCTGGTCGGAGTGGAGAAGTCTTGTTCCAAACTAGTTGAACAAATGAAGCCCTTTGATGACAGATCCGCTGAGCTGGAGCGAAAGATCATTCAACTCTTAACTCTCGACGATTCCTCAAGGATCTTCTTAGAGAAGGAGTTAGAACAAAATTACAGTGAGTCTCGACCTTGGAAGAGCAGTGCGCCGCCAATTATCCCAATAGGGGGCCTTTTGATTTTTTTTGTTTAGTCGATAATGTATTTTGTATTCCATCATTTATGAAATAAAATTTGGTTTTATCGACTTTCATTACGTCATTTATTCTGCTTTGAACAAATAAACATAATCTCGATAGGATTTTTGACAAACCCTCAGCCATCAACGGATTTGATATGCCTTTACCAACTACCATTTGAGTTGGGCTAGCATGTAGATTGTCTAGGTCCGCTCTACATGTTACGTTGTGCTTAAAGAATGAATTCTCTTAGACTTTGTGCTACGATATTGAATACGTAGGCTTTGTCATCTTCACGAGCATTAACTACCCGGCAGCATGTGTTAGATGCAGATTTATTCCTGATTTAAGAACAGGAATAACACCTACTACGCATAAATAGGCATAGATTTAACAAATCATTAAGTCAGTAATGAGACTGGCTATGTGTTGAATACATAGTCTTTATTTGTTACGATATTGAATACGTAGACTTGGACAATTATCATGGGAATTGACTACCCGGCGGCGTGTATTAGACGCTGACTTATTCCTAATTTAAGGGCATAAATAACACCTACTACGCATAAATAGACGTAGATTTAATAAATCATTAAGTCAGTAATGAGACTGGCTATGTATTGAATACATAGTCTTTATTTGCTATGATATTGAATACGTAGACTTGGTCAATTGTCACGGGAATTGACTACCCGGTGGCGTGTGTTAGACGCTGACTTATTCCTGATTTAAGGACAAGAATAATACCTACTACGCATAAATAGGCGTAGATTTAACAGATCATTAGGTCAGTAATGAGACTGGCTATGTATTGAATACATAGACTTTATTTGCTACGATGCTGAATACGTAGACTTTGTCAATTATCACGAAAATTGACTACCCGACAGCGTGTGTTAGACGCTGACTTATTCCTGATTTAAGGACAGGAATAACACCTACTACGCATAAATAGGCGTAGATTTAACAAATCATTAGGTCAGTAATGAGACTGGCTATGTATTGAATACATAGACTTTATTCGCTACGATATTGAATACGTAGACTCGGTCAATTATCACGGAAATTAACTACCCGGCAGGGTATGTTAGACGCTGACTTATTCCTAATTTAAGGACGGGAATAACACCTACTACGCATAAATAGGCGTAGATTTAACACATCATTAAGTCAGTAATGAGACTGGCTATGTATTGGATACATAGACTTTGTTGTTGTTGTCTTCTCCTGGGGCAAAGACGAACCCGTTGTGTCTTTTCTTGGGGCGAAGGCGAACCCATTGTGTTGAAGAAGAAGAAGGTATTTTCTTATCTCCCGCTTCAATTGAGAACTCGTCGTTCACGTGAACTTAGAGTCAGAAGAATTCCTGATGGACGTGCACTAGGAAAAGAAACTCAAAGTGGGATTTCCGCTTCGAGAATCAAATTGGAGTCGGGCCACGTGGCTTTGACTCGGAAAAACAAAGAGGGGGGCCTTTTAACCCACGTGAGTAAAAGGTGAAATATGGAGGAACCTAAATACTCAAAGGTTCGGTTGTTCAAATTTGTCTCCTCTTGGGGCAGAGACTAACCCAGTACTTGAGTAGAATTCTTATTCGTGAAAGGAATCACGAAAAGATATTGTTAGTGGCCCTAACTGTTAGGAGATTTGGCCAAGTGGGAGTGAAAATTTAAACTGACCCTAACTGTTCAAAGGTTTGATCAAGTGGGAGTAATGATAAGGAAATTTTGATTTTGGTCCTAACTGTTCAAAGGTTTGACCAAGTGGGAGTTTAGAGAACGTGACTATTTAAAAATCTGATCATCCAAAATTGGTGAAGGGTATTACTTGGCTATCGGGATATGATAAGCTGGGCC